>JANRMT010062854.1:122604852-122627903 GCA_026402145.1 Polypterus bichir lapradei | reverse complement strand
GAATAAGAAATCAGGAAGGGGGCAAATAGTTTTTCACACCACTGTAATTGCAGTAACATTTCTTAATCAACCAACAGTCCTAATCCTTAGTAATCTTAGTGTTTACAGATTTATATGGTACAGATGATGATGTTTTAATTTATTAGCAGTGATTAAGTATTTTTTATTGATTGACAACAAAACGGTAATGAATAAATATACATAAAAACACATACATACAATTTAAAAAATGCACTCAATTTCCTCTTCATATGTATTCTTTAAAATATACCCAATCAAAATTGAAATATGAGCCAAATATAATTCCACACTTCCATTGTTGGAATTTGGTGTTTTGTCTTGTAACTTCAAGAGCAGAATGTTTGTTTTCAGTTTTGTTTTCTTTCAGACCATTTCAATTGGCACAGTTTATATTTTGAAGTGTTTATCTGTGAATGTTCAGGTTAGTAACATGCATTGGACTTTTCTTTCATCTCACACTTTGTTTTCAAAGTGGCTACATTTCTAAAAATAACAGTTTTGAGCACTGAGAACAGATTTAAAATCCATGCAACCACTTGACCAGTTTGTCTACTTTCCTTCTGCAGAATAGATTGCCGGATGCTAATCAGGAGGGCTTTAAGAATAGTCATTCCACCGAGGCAGCTATACTGACTCTTGTCAACACATTATGGCTGGCAAAAGCTACCAACATGACATCCATCCTCATCCTTCTAGATCATTACTCCTTCTCTTACACAGTCAACCAACTGATCCTCCCTGCCACCTCTCTTAACTCAGCATCACTGGAAATGCTCTCAAGATGGGTTGAATCTTACCATGTGGCTTCTAGCAAGGAGCAATGCAAACACAGGGGTGCCCCAAGGTGGTGCTTACCCCAATCCCCTTTTCTCTGTATACCACCTTAATAGGTCCTTTCTTCAAGTGCCATATTTACTCATAGCAGTGCTATGCTGATGATATGTAGCTACGCCTGCAATCGCCTCCACGCGTGGTACCAGGTACAATGTCAGTATGTCTCACTGATATCTTAATCTGGATGAAGGAGCACCATTTCCAGAAAAACCTGGCAAAGAGTTATGCCAACTAGTCAGTCTACTCAACACCCTGTCTCTGTTCATCTCAGCTCATTATCATTAACATCTACCAAGTCAGTATGCAACCAAGCGGTGGTGATCAATAACCAGCTCTTCTTCAAAAACTTTTTTTTTTTTTTTTTTTTTAAACATAAAGTAATTCTGTAAAACATCTGCAAGATCAGACACTAACAGAGTATGCAACACAACTTCTGGTCCAGGAATTGGTCCTGTCATGTCTGGGCTACTGCAATTCTCTCGTGGCAGGATACACCCAAATTGCTGCTACTGATTTAAAATGCAGTGGCACATTTTGTGTTCAACCAGTCAAGGCGGGCACATGTCACTCCACTTTTAAGGTCACTACACTGGCTCCCGATAGCAGCACACTTCAGGTTCAAATACTTGATGCTTGCCTAAAGAGTAGTCAATTAGTCAGCATCTTTGTATATGGAGACACTTTTAAGATCCTATGCTCCTTCTCTTTCTCAGTAAGTCTGCTATTGAACAGTATCTGGTGATGCCACCTCTGCATGGCACCAAATCTCAATACAACCTCTTCCCGTATAGCTCCTAGCTGGTGCAATGAGCTACCAATCTCCATCCAAACCCAATGTGTTTAAAAAGCATCTGAAGACTCCCTTGTTCTGTGAATATCTGTCTAATTGAGAATGTCTTTGATAGGTTCTTGTAGCTAAGTAAAGATAAATGAATTTTGTGTTCCGTTTCGATTAAAGCTCTTCCCTTGTGATGGCCGATGCTTACTTGATTATGTTGACCTCTTTTAAAAGTCAATTTGGATAAAAGAGTTTACTAAGCAAACAAATGTAAATGTAAAAATTGCAAGATGTGATTTTGTAAATACAATTAAATACATCCAAAAATACAGTTCATTCCTAATAAAATATATCCAATGAAATGATCAAAAGCTTGTATTTTTACCAGTAAATGGTAGGAGGTGTGTGAATTCTGAGGTCAGTCTAGAAATGCACAATAACAAAAAACAAAAATCTATAAGTTTGGAACAACATTTCTAATGCCTAAACTGGTCCAATTTCATATCCTTATTCTTTTAAAGGTTGTCAAAATTTCCACTTCAGCTAATGTTTCAGATTCCCACAACAACTTCATTAAAGATATGCTTTGTAAATTCTTAAACAGACACCCTAGTTTAACTAAGAGAAATTCACTGGATCAACATGATTGATGATTTTGAGAATTACAAATATCAGTATAAGGTCTCCCTTGACTATTCTCTGGTGAACACTAAAGAGATTTAAATCCCTTTGCCTGCAAAAGCAGGATGTGTCCTTTAGTCTAGGACATACAGTTTGTTGCTATGCACAGCTTCAATGTCTGTTTTTTATAGTGTGATGACCTGAACTACACATAGTACTCCTATGCTGTGTAAATAGCACATTACTTTAAGTAAGATACATTTTTTTTAAATAAAGCCTAAGATTTTATTTTCCTTTTGATTCACTTCAATGCATTTTCCAAACAAAAGAATGTAGCATCAATTTAATTCCTAAAAATATTTCATTGGCTGCTTACTGTACAGTAGGTAAGCTTTACTCGTCTTCTATTTCAAATAATGCTCCCTTTGCCCACATGTACTACTGTACATTTGTCTATAGTAAACTATACTGTCTATGTGTTTTCCAGGTTTTAACAGCTGTTCAGATATTTCTGAATTTCTATTGTTGATTCCTCACTATTTTCTATTCTTACAATTCTGATGTCATCTGCAAATTTCACAAGATTATCAACTGTATCAGAATCAGTATCATTAATATAGATAAAAAAGATTAACAGTCTTGATGCAGACCCTCCAGGCACTCCACTAACAACCTTACTATCTTAACTTCTTATCTGTACCTGTGCCTGTATTTATCAAGCATCTCAGAGTTGAATCACAGTTCTGACTCAGAAATCTAAGAGTGATATAAATTTGGTCCTACTCTTAGGAGCAGAAGCATTTTATCAATTTCCATAACTTAGTAAAGTACTCCTAACTTCACCAGAATTTAAGGAAGTCTATGAGCTGCCCTAACTCACTAGAAGCATTCAGACAGAGATCAACATGCACATCCTTGGAAAGCCTGAATGTTTTAGAAATGCGGGACAATAATGAACTTACAAAAATGTATTATTTGACACAGATGGAATAATATCTGTAACATTATAATATTCTTGTAAGCTACTGGATTGATCCATCTACGAGGAGAAACAGCGATGTGCTGATGCCTAAAATTAAAGTGTTGATACCTAAAATTAAATTGTTGGTAGCATTAGGCCTTTTGGCTGCAAAGAAAAGGCAGCTCTGCAATAGTGATGATTTGGGTATGTTACAATCAAGCATTTCTCGAATTCTACACCAAACCTTGAAAGCCCTTACAAAACATGAGGTCATACGCAGATTATACATTTGTCCATGACTCCATATAGGATAATGTTAAAGCAATGCTGCATTCATGCAAATTGGCACACAAATAAATATCATTACTCCAAGTATTGATAAGCATGCATATTTAGAAAAAGTGTTGTAATTTCTACATGATTTGTCCAAAATGTCAGCAAACACCTTTAAATTGAAGTCTGCAATCTGCACATTAATTGTGTTTGAATTGTTTGATTTGTACCTTTAAACTGTGGAGCAGAGGAGCAAATCAAGGAAAAATGTATCTGTGTCTTAAACACTATGCATTACTGAGGCCACTATATAAGTTGACTGGCCAATCACATAAGAATAATGAAAAAGGCAGAGTGGTGGCTCTGAGGCTAGGGATCTGCACTGGCAATTGGAAGGTTGCCAGTTCGAATCCCGTAAATGCCAAAAGGGACTGCTCTGTTGGGTCCTTGAGCAAGGCCCTTAACCTGCAATTGCTGAGCGCTTTCAGTAGTGAGAAAAGCGCTATATAAATGCAAAGAATTATTATTAAAACTTCTCAATTCAGATAGACAGCTAGTCATTAGGTACATATAATTATAAAAAGGATAAAATAAAAGGCAGACTGTTGACATTTTGAAGAAGAAAAAAAGTTATACCCTACATAATGTTTAACTTTTCTTCTAATTGCCACCCTTTAACATTAAGCTATTCTTAAATGAAAAGGAAGTTTAAAAAAAAATACAGAATCATGGGTATTTCTACATTACAAATATGTCTAAACGGGCGATAACACATCAGCTTATAGTATTACGTCAGATGAGAATTAAGAAAATAGACCAACACTGTATGGTATACTTAGCTAGTTCAACTACCGAGTTGAATTAAAGTCTGCCATACATACAGTACAACATACCCAAGTCACTAAGCTTTAAAACTTGACAATCTGTAGTAAAGGTGAACAGTTGTATAAAAGCAAGTGCTAACCTCTTTAGCAAACAATTCACTCCTTAAATATTGAGAAAAAAAACATAGGGCTGCTGTTCGATTAAAAAATTTTATGTTATTAAATAATAGCACGACTAACATTTTTCATTGAAATTTATCTTATTTCCATTAAGCACAATAATGTTTCAATAAAACAAAATAGCTATAATTAATTTTTAATACAAAAGTTTTAACAATCACTTGTCTATGCATATTAAATTATTTCATTTAATTTTTTTTAACAGTTTTGTGTAATTGAAACAACTGAATAAAAAGTGAAACACTAATCAGTCAAGAGCTCAAAGTAGTAGTCACAATGAAAATTAGTCTTAGCACTTAAGTTTGCCCTTAGAATGATGTGAAGACATTACTGATTTTCTAGCTATTTACGCAGCCAGTTGCTTAAGAATACCAGTTTATTGATAATGATATTCAGATACAGAAAACAAATGTTCACACGGATCACCAGTGCTGGGAAATGTTAATCTTAAAATTAACTTAGTTAAATTATTCATTACTTACAAAAAAAGTATATGGTTACATATTACAAAAAATACAATGCATTACAAATTGTGCTTTTTTTTTGCATTACTATTTCTTCTCTTAGACATATGAAACTCATATTTGTTAAAATAAATCTATTTTCTTCAACAAAGAGAAAAAAAGAATATTAAAACATTCATTAATACTCCATTCCTGATATCATAAAGCAGGACAGACTGAAAAAACACTTAAAACATGTATCATGGTTATGGATCATACAGGATAGTCTGATAGGTTTATTTACTTATGTGTTTTTAATTGCAAGTTCTCATAGAATGTATTATTAATGAATCAGAAAATAAATCTCTCTTAACCTTCAACTCAAATGGATGGAAACATTAGTATGATCAATTTGCATTGATTATTATCTAGATTTATCGGTTCCAGTATAATATAGGCTCATGTATGTTATAATGTTGGCTACATTAAGTAACATACAACTAATTAAACAACAACATTATGCCATGTCTGCTTTGGGGGAAGTCTTAAGTGAGGTATAAGGAATTGATCAATTCCACTCTGTGTCATCTGTTCTTTAGCTGCTCAGAGATGTGTAACACCTGCACAGTGCTGTTTCACGCCATTATATCCCCTCAGGGACAGGGCTAACCCACTGATATTCTGTATCCAACTCAGATCTATTCTTCAACCGCTTCTTTTACGGGCAGACATGGATTAGCAGATATCAGAATAGCAATCTTTACAGTGCGTGTACCATTTTGTCATTTTATTCTGGACATTCCGCTTTTTTATTTTTTAAACCATCAATGTGTGAATGAAGCAACGATGACGCTGACACACAATCTCATGCAGTGCACAGGGCTTGTCTGTATGCAATGTTAGAGCTCCATAAAAATGTAACTCATTCATTCTGCCTGTGTAACTGGTTTGATTTTATTTGTTCTCATTCTGTTCTCTGCATTTTGAAGAGCTAGTGTATTTATGAAACGTTGTATTAGAAAATACAGGACGGATCACGTTCCTTATTGATTCCGTATGGTACATAGTATTTTAATGTTCCAGCACGGTACAATCCCCTATTATAAATAACGGGTAACAACTCCACTGACCGCTATTGTGTGGATGAAAATGAGTAAGAAACAACACAGAAAGCAATCAGATGCTGGTAACAAGCTGCTATTATTATTAGACCTGGATTCTTTTGGCACTGCTTCATTAACAACATGTGAAGTGCAGTCAAATTAACTGTATTAAATTAATGCATTTTAGGGGTTGCATTAAACTTAATTGCAGAAATTTTTAACAACTATTAATCAATAGATATGCTTATATATTTTTTATCTAACAATTCACTGCTTATACAAAAAGATACAGTATTTTTGTAAAACATTTGTTTTACGGTTTTAGTCTTCCACTTTTTTGTAAAAGACTGTCTATGTTTAGGCACATGAACTAATACACAATCAACAGGCAGCATAAAATCAGAAGGCAACAAAAACGGAGAGGGTAGCTTGGAAAGAACGCTAACAATGAACTTACGAGATTCTTCTTTTGCTTCGTCTTCACTGTCTGACAAAATTGCTTTCTTTCTCTTAGCTGAAACAGAAAAACATATTAAGCAACCAACTAACCCATAAATATCAAACAACCCAAGAGCTATTAAAATGAGGAAAACCAAATACATACAAACATAAATATGTAAAAACTTAGCATTTAACTGCATATGCTCATCTACTTTGTAATATCACAATCCCAAGAATGGACAACGTCGCACAGTGCATTTACCGTATGTGCAAACACATTGGGGTTCAGGCAGAAAACTGTTTTTTTAATAATCCACATTTACATGTGCAAGTAATCTTCCAGAGTTCTCCTTTGGCCAAACACTCAGACATCATTAAACTATGCAAAAAACAGTTAAACATCATTATCAGCCAATATGCAACTAAAAATAAGCATGACACCTATGATAAATTTCTTGTGCTATATAAATGTTTAGTGGAATTAACACTTTATTCATAGGTTTCTGTTACCGGGTTGCACTTGGTAAATTCTTTTGCGATGGCTGTACGGTTGACCCTTGCAAAGGACCTAATACGTGTGCGTCTTTCCTTACTCTCAGTGCTGCTGTTATAATATCAACACAAGTACAATAAAATAATTATTGTGTGAGGTTACTCATTACTTTAAAAAATAATTGGACTACTTAATGCACATTACTTTTAACATGTTACCCTACTACTCTCAGCACTGTACTTTCCCCGATCAACAAAAAGTTTGGGATTTCTGAAATACTGAGAGAGATTATTTCAGCCATGAGAAAGAATATTGTGATTGCCCAAACCTTTGCTTCTGGAAATGTTTTGTTGTGGATACATCACCCTGTGGCTGCTGAAAGCATGTGCAAAGCAAATACATGAGCAGGTTGACGGACATGTGCACAGTACGAATTCCTTAACATCAGTTTGGTAGAGAACTTTGCCTTTGTTAATTAGGTTTTTCAGAGGTCAATAACCCAATTTTCCTAAAGGAATAAATGTTTACATGACATTTCAGAAATCAGGTTTCTGTGAATAATTGGGTTATTGAAGCACATACAAACATGGTAACACAATATATATCTGTTTGTGAAAAGTGTTAAAGTATGGATGAAAGGTAGTTTATGATGAAATCATGGATGATTTTTAATCAAGTGCAAAAGACTTATATATACACATACATACATACATACATATATACACACACATATATATATATATATACATATATACATACATACATATATATATATATATATATATATACATATATATATATATATACATATATACATATACATATATATATACACATACATATATACATATACATATATATACACATACATACTGTATATACATATACATATATATATACATATACATATACACACACACACATACATATACATATATATATATATATATATATATATATATATACACACACACACATATTATATATATATATATATATATATATATACACAAAAACAAGCTTAGACATTTCTCTGCACTTTATAATTAATATTAAAACTACTGCCCCTTCATTTTGTACCCCTGTGTGTATTAGTTCAAAATATATTAAACAGAAATTAGACACACTCAGAATTATCAATTTAAAAAAAATGTTGTGTGCCCTTATGAGCCAAAGTTGACAGTATACCTGAACCTAGTGGAGCAAGAGTAAATGATCCTGGATAGTGCTCACAATGAAATTTGCCAAAGAGCTTTTCACAGTGAATTTCCTGGGTTTGCTGGTGATCTACTTCAACAGAATTATTCCCTGAAAATTCACCATGCAACTAGCTAAGATTCCCCATATACACCTGTCCCTTATGTTGGTCTGCAATGGCTCCACAACATCACAGAGCAGTAACAGCCAATGCAGGACAGAACAACCCCTTCCCTGAGTTTATAATGCGAACTCCTTGCTCTAAGTGGGAAAGTCTGCCCTGACGTGTAACGCATCATGCAGTTCTGCATAAAGTGTGCCAAGTGTCTGCTATAGTGACAAAGCTGTAATTATATGAAGTGCACAACTAGCATTAATTTTATGTGGGGAAAGGATAACACATGAGACCACATTGTAGATGGAGCAATCCACAAGTGAATGCAGCTCACCTGCAATGCTTTCACAGACAGGGCAGATACAACAATTTACTGTACACAAATATATAAACAAACAGTGTGTTTTCTTTGTGTGTGTGTAGTCATCTGCATCAAATCATGTACCGTATGTGATTCAATATGTACAATTATGTGTACATGTAATTCAATACACGTGCCAACTTTTCAATACAGCTGCACTCAAGTCATCTATTTCCACAAAGAAAGCTCACCACTGACTCTTGCATATCATTGCCAGGTCCACCATGTCTGTGAAAACATTTAATGGGGTTGCTCATTGTGATAATATGATGCTTTTTGTGTAAATAATTAAATGAAAAGATAGAATCAATCATGTTTTATGAATAAAATATCACAGTTGCAACAATATGGAGACTTGATGTGCAAAAATTTAAGAAAAATCAAAGGAGGATAGGACCATGACATGCACATGGATCAAAAAATGTAATATTTAAAAACAATGGAAATTGCCATCACCCGTGACACTTCTAGTGTTAAATTATTTTATCTCTCCACTTCTCCACAGTGTACATTTTGAGATCCGCTGCTGTAAACAACTAGCCCTTACAGAAAGATGTGGCTGCATGAAACAAACATCCTGGATGGGTTATGCCAACAGATTTAATCAATTACTTATTTAGGTTTATATTACTGTGAGATATGATACATGTATGTAACCACAGATGATCCAGCAGTTCCCTGACTTCTTCCCTAGCCCTCAAGAGTAATTAAGACCATTGTACCATTATACAGTAATTACACTCAAAACTAGTTTGGTTCCTTCTTCACTACTGACTTCAATGCATTTTGATGAGTTTGATGAAATTCTGCAAACTTTTGTTTTTGATAAACTCAAAGCCTGTACACTCTGCCAGAAAAATTACTAATACTGCTAGTCCTTCTAATGCAGTGAATTATATATATATGTTGTAAACAAAGTAGCACCACTCAATGTAGTGTTGTGCCAGTATGTTAGGAAGCCAATGAAGATTGACTTCACTGTGCACCAACTACAATAAAATTTAACATTTGGGGTAGCCTTTTTAACAATAGCTGTGATGTGCTCCCACTTCAGGTTATCTGTGATGGCAATTTAAAGAAACTGAAGGATAATGACCCTCTCTACAGCATGCCCAGTGACACAGATGAAAGTATAGCTTGCATCCCGATTTCTGAAGTCTGACCAGTTAATAGGTTCAGCGGACATTAAAAAAGAAATTAGAACTCTGATACCAGAAGGCAATCCTTTTCTCTGTAAGCAGTCTTATTGTTCTTATTGTCATCTAGCTCACAATGGTATTATCAATAGCAAATTTAATGATGGTATTATAACTTTATCTGTCCTCTTCATATGCAAGGAGCACAGCATTCGGTCCTCCAAAATTACCCAAAAGGTTGCTTGATCTGAGCATCTGATCTAAGTGATGTTGGCAATCCGGCTCATGCAATCTGAATCAGGTCAGTTTATAACAGTGAAGTGTGCATGTTTTAGAAATCAGGGTGAAAGTTGTTAGCAGTAACATGAAACTTTACTTCATTTAGTATCACATTCACCTGGATATTTACAGACTTTCTCATGCATCTATATAACTAATTATGTTAGAGCAAAAGAACCATTCAGATTGGATTTAAACAATTGCTTGTTTGTAATGCTAGTTTAGTAAGAAGTGGTGGCACTTAGATGTGCTTATTACTGTGATCAGAAAGACTGATTAAATCACATCTCTCATGTTCATTAAGTAGGTTTCTTTTACTCAGAATTATGAAAATATAAATATATAAAATTTGTTATCAACTCAATAATATATCTAAATACCACCTACACTAAAGGTGTAATAATGATTTACTACTGATCACTTGCAATGGATATTTCCATTCTCTTGTGAGATATATGAAATAAACCAAAATTTGAATGATGTCCTTAGTATTATTCCAATTCAATTCAATTCTAAATCCAACATATTCTAAACAGGACTGTGTTTTTTCCAGTCTTTCTTATTAAAAATTATTAAGTACATACAAAACAAATTTAAACATAACTTTTAAGCAATATTTGACAAATTCCAATTCAGAGAATGCACTTGTGCATACCTGGTTTTTCTTCTTCTTGATCTCCATCTTCATCACTATCAGCCACTGAGTGGCGTTTTTGAACTTTATCTTGCTCTTTATCACTGTCATCACCTGCTGCAAGCTTGTTGGTTGGTATGTCCTCCTCATCCTCACTTTCAGAACGTTTTTGCCGTTTTCGTTTACTTTCATTTTCTTTATCACTGTCTGCATCATCATCAGATTTTATGCGACGCTTTTGCTTAGGCACAAGTTCATTTTCAGAATCAACATCATCGTTATGCTCAGTGTTCCTGACTGAATGTTTTGGAGTGTCTTCATCCTCAGAGTCACTGGCCCTGTATTTTGGGACATCCTTGTGACTGCTGCCCCTACGTTCTGGTGAACCTTCATCCTCAGAATCACCGATTCTACGTTTTGCAGCAGCTTTGCTCTCTGAATCATGGACCTTGTGCTTAGGAGCATTCTCTCCATCAGAGTCTCTAGCCATACCCTTTTGCACATCTTCATCCTCAGAGTCGCTAACTCTTCGCACCGGTGCGTTTTCATCTTCAGAGTCACTGGCCCTTCGTTTTGACACATCCTCGTCCTCCGAGTCACTGGCTCTTCGCTTTGGCGCAGCCTCGTCCTCAGAGTCAATGGCCCTTCGCTTTGGCGCAGCCTCATCCTCAGAGTCAATGGCCCTTCGCTTTGGCGCAGCCTCGTCCTCAGAGTCAATGGCCCTTCGCTTTGGCGCAGCCTCGTCCTCAGAATCAATGGCCCTTCGCTTTGGCGCATCCTCGTCCTCCGAGTCACTGGCCCTTCGCTTTGGCGCATCCTCGTCCTCCGAGTCACTGGCCCTTTGCTTTGGCGCATCCTCGTCCTCTGAGTCACTGGCCCTTCGCTTAGGTGCATCCTCATCTTCCGAGTCACTGGCCCTTCGCTTTGGCGCATCCTCATCATCCGAGTCACTGGCCCTTCGCTTTGGCGCATCCTCGTCCTCAGAGTCACTGGCCCTTTGCTTTTGTACATTTTGTGCATCCTCTTCCTCCGAGTCACTGGGTCGATGTTTCTCAGCAGCTTCATCCTCAGAGTCACTAGCTATATGCTTAGGAGCCTTCTCATCCTCAGAATCACTATCAATTTGTTTTGAGATTTCATTTTCAGAGTCATCATGCTTTCGTTTGGGAGAATCCTCAATTTCAGAGTCACTATCCCCATGTTTATGAGCATCCTCTTTTTCAGAGCCACTGTCTCTACGACTAGGAATGTCCTCATTTTCTGAGTCACTTTCTGCTGCTCTGGGAGGATCTTCATTTTCTGAATCGCTGGCTATATCACGTCTATGGACGTCACGTGCAGAAGCTCCTTCTTCACTTTGCTCATCCTAACAGAAGTCAGAGATAATGGTCACATAACTAAAATTGCAACTCTGTATAACAAGCTTATGTCTTAGATTCTCTCAAACATTTTAAGAATTAACAAGCAGAATTACATTTTTAATCTCTCTTATCCAATTCTGGGTCCAGGATACCTACCTTTGTAGCACGGAATGTAATGCAAGTAAATGTTGATCACAGGTCACTTACACAAACAACCACACTGTGCCAGTTTTGGACTGCTAATTAACTTAATACCTATGTCTTTTGGTGTGTGGATTGAAACCTTTAACTGCCAGAGGAAAAGCACACAATCTGAAAATACAGAAGCCTCAAGGTTTGTGATTCAAGCACAGGAAGATGAATCTGTTAGGCTGATTTAAAGGTACATGTATTACTACAAAGCTGCTATGGCCACTACAGCAACATACATGTACCCAGCAAAGGAAAATATCACTAAATAAATTTAATGTGTAAACACAAGGTAAACCATGCAGCCATTGATGACTATATTCTTTTTAATACATATGATAAATTCCACCTTCTCATTTGTAGTTACATGGGGAAATCTTTTCCCATCTTGTCAATAACTGAAATTCAGACACTGGGAGGTCTAAAGAATTACAAAAAAGACTTCAAGAATAAAATGTCTTTATGCTGATGACTCTTGGTATCGCTGATCACTTCTGTGCCCAAAATGTATTGGATGGGTTCTACAAAATTTGGGAATTTAAGATCAATCTGATTAAGAGAAATATTATTGTATTAAATAGCTCTGTAACTGTTGAATCGGCTAACATATTCAGGAGTTTAATTTATACACAATTTAAAAGATCTATTCCAGTTCAACTATAATAATTTACTGAAAGCAACTAAGCCACATATAAACAGTAGGACATGGCAGTGTAATAAGCCCCTTGTATTTTTGGTAATTTTCTTTTAGCCAAGATATTTTTAGGTCATAATATAGCCCGGAAACTAAATAAAAAAATGATCATTCCGCTTTGACCACTAAATTTGCTTTTCAGAAGCAGAGTTTAACTACCTAGATCGCAGACTAAATAGGAATGCATATAGGTAAACCTTTCCAAATCATACATACCAAAACACAAAGTGCACTTTAAAACTAAAGCCAGGTCAACATTTACAGTCACACACAAAACCCCCTAGCATAATAGTAACAAATATTCTTTAAAGTCATTTACTAAACTAATCAATTGGTGCATGGGCCAAATAAAATAATTTACTCATGCTTGCTGCAAAACTAGTTGGCATTTTTTTACAGGACCAAAATAAGCCACACACACACACACACACACACACACACACAGCAGCTTAGTCTTAGAAATACCATATATATATATTGGCAGCTCACTAACCTTTATGATTCACTTCTTAGAACTGCTTCATTAAATGGTCATAAAGAGTCTAAATAATAATTCATTAATATTCTGTTTTTACAGACATGGAGGGTTATGAGAGAAAAAATTACTAAATTAACCATATTCCCTCTGTGAAACAAAGGTGGGAGTGTTATATTTGTGGTCCACTTTATTTCACCATGAACATGGATGACTCAACAACTCTGTAGGATCTATGAACAGATACCAACCAACCAACCATTTTCCAACCCACTGAATCCGAACACAGGGTCACGGGGGTCTGCTGGAGCCAATCCCAGCCAACACAGGGCGCAAGGCAGGAACCAATCCCGGGCAGGGTGCCAACCCACCGCAGGACACACACAAACACACCCACACACCAAGCACACACTAGGGCCAATTTAGAATCACCAATCCACCTAACCTGTATGTCTTTGGACTGTGGGAGGAAACCCACGCAGACACGGGGAGAACATGCAAACTCTATGCAGGGAGGACCTGGGAAGTGAACCCAGGACTCCTAACTGCAAGGCAGCAGCGCTACCACTGTGCCACCGTGCCGACCACAGATATCATATTTTAGAAAAGATTATCAAGATTGGAGTTGATGAACTGAAGTTTAGTTAAGAAAATAGTCTTTAGCACAATAATGCTGCTATAAATTTCTAAAAATCAATCAAAGAACGGCTTAGGTGGAAAACATTTTGTTTGAGAATGGATGAGTCAAAGTACAGAACTTCACCCAACACAGTCAAAATATGAAATATTCAGAGATAAAGTGGAATATTTGGTCAAAACTGTAGATTAATCAGCTTTGTGAAAAACATGGGCCAGAATTCCTCCAAGGACAGACTGATTCACACTATGAAATGATCGGCTGGAATCATAGCTACTAAAAATCCCACCACTAAAAGAAAAGATTTTACTTACTTGCAAAGAGGTTACTTATTTTTTAATGCATCAATTGACTCCTCTGAGGACTTTTAGAGAATAAATAAATGTAAGTGCATTTAAGACAGACTAGTTTTCATTAACAGATTTAATATTAAGAATCACCATTTAAAGGGCTTCAGTAAGATTTTACACATTACAACAAACTTATTTTTTACAACTGCTACATAAACACAACGTTAATTTTCAGCTCAAATGCAAACAGTGAAAAAAAGCATGGGCTTTGCCAAGAAAATTGATAAGGATCTATTAATAGAATTGATATCTTGCAAACTATGTATTTAACTACAAATCGGTAAATATAAACAACTGAGCAGTGTCTGTCTTTTTTGAGTAAGTAGTCTTGGTAGTGATCAGTGCATCAACATCATTTGCAGGCCTGGCTGTTTTAACACACGTCATCAGCTTAAAAACATACACACATGCCAATATAACATATACATCTGAATGTGTTTTTGTCCAGCATGCAAATCCACACCACTGAACCCATCTCTTGCAATTAATATTCTCAATTAATATAAAGGGAAGACTATAGGCTATGTTTTCTTCCACAATTTATTTGCAGCCCCCAGTTCAGGTAGCAATGGGAAACCCTTCTTTTTGTGTTTGTCCAGTATGCAAATCTCCAAACACTCCTGCCAGAGTGTGTGTGTGAGTGTGTGTGTATTAAAAACAGTAGATAATCCAAGCATTAACTATGCAATAAAGTTATATGGCGGAGTCTGAAATTAATAGATAATAATCTGATGACAGTTACGACGCAAAATAAAGTTATTTGATGAAATTAACGTAACTGGGAGTTAATTTAACATATTTAGTAATATGCATTGTTGATCAGCAGAAAATAAATTCTTAAGGTTAATGGACAATGATGTTATGAGAAGTAAAGGTCATCAGAAACTCACAGTTGCTCACAGTGACCCAGCAAGAAAGAGTTAAATCAAAGGGGCTTACCACACTGCAATAACGCAATGTAGTGTTTAGCATGATGCCAAGTGTGTAACAGTCTCATAAAGCAGATGCAGGTCGACATCTGCTGTTGATGCCTTTCTGCTCATTTCTTAAAATCACACAGGTGCCAGGACTGCCCAGATTACCGTGGTTTACTGGTCTGCTCCCACCGTTCACACACAAATACTTTTGTCTTTTTCCGTTGACTTTATTGTTGTATGTGCAGAGAAAACACATTTGCATTTACACTAATGTTAAATGTGGCTATTGCTAATGTCATGCTTCAGTGCTGAATCTAAAGGATAATGAAGTGGTCACTAATAAAGTTAAGAAACAATGTCTGCAGGGATTAATTCTGTAGTTTAAAAAATAAAAAAAATGTAACTTAAGAACTATGTAATAATTTTATGTGTAAATTTTAAAGAAATACTTAAACCACGCTGAGTAGTGAGCAGCTTTTTAGGAAAAATATCTCAAATGATAAATAATATATGCTGGTAACTACTAGATATTACTTATCCTTAAAAATGGCAACTCGTTTTATGTTATGATTATCATATTCAAGCACTTGTTAAATAATATTACAGGTATTTAATAAAAACATATAGACCATTTATGAAAATGTTTCTTGATTTTACATTATGACTTTAAAAAATATAAGCATAGTAATAGAATTGGCAGCAAATATGCTTTTGTTGATAAATGGAAGTTCAAAAATAAGGGCGTCTTTCAAAATTTTAGCAAACATACAAGATGAAACATATAATGTCGGCCGATCTTCACATATTCTCATGGTTTACAGGGGGACCTTGGAGGAATAGAGGTTACGAGCCACTAGACTTAACTTTGTCAATCTAGTCGGAAATCTAAACATACTAAATTAGAACAGCCAGTGTGCGCCCAAAAGTATCTATGTCAAGACTACCGAACTTTTTTCCACTCATCAACATTTCAAGTACTTTTTAAGGTGAGCCCATGCTGTCACATTGCTGAGCAGCAAAGTCCACGTAATTTTCAGGCAGGGTTCATTTAAAGATACACGTGACTATATATTAATAACATTTCACTGTTACAGCGAGTAAATCAACGAAAATATCACAATAAGACGAGGCTGTAAAATCGTAAGCTCGTTTATCTAAACTATAGTAAAAGTTTACGCAATTAAACACACACCTCGGAATGTTGACCAGCACTTCCAGCCTCCGATCCAGACTGCCGCCGTGAAGTCTCCATCTCTGCTTCGGACCCTGACTCGTGTTCGTCTTGGACTGGGGTTGCGCCTCCATCATCTGGTGCATATTGAAACAAAGGCAATCATGTCAAGTGCAGATTTTTGACTAACAAGCCAAGCAAAGGAGCTTAGGTGCTCCCCTGGCAACGTGCACAACTTGACCGCACCATGTACCGATACAAAGATGAAGCAATCTATCAAACGAAATGTATCAGCTTCCAAATGGACATGGCTGGATGCGACAGTTAATCCGTAAACATTCAGGCAATGCATAACAAGATTAATTAATTAGAGTTACTGTTATTTGAATTGAGGGGGGGGGGGACTTTCATTTTGCAGTACAGGGCCCTTCAAGTCAAAAGTATATCTGTTATCCAGCTGGTTGTGCGATTTACTTACCTGACTGGTTACCGGAAAAGAACTCCTCTTCCTCTACGTCCATCGCCGCGACACCGTCACTTCCAATGCTTTTTTTCAGGGTACAGCCAACACAACCGCTCAAGACCTCTTTACAGACAAGTCGTAAGCGGGGGCCTTACCCACCCGGCTTCAACGATCTGCGGGTTATATCCTGCCAAGCAAATCGTCAGAAGTTTCCCCCTGGAAACAGTATCTTAAAAGTGTACCGAAAGCAGAGAATAATCGCAAAAAAAAAAAAAACAACAGAACAGTAGTTCCAAAATAAACACACGTTCACTTCTCTCTCTCTCGCTCTCGCACTTCAGTACCCCAAGATGGAGCCTGCGAAAAGAGCATGCGCAACATCTGCACACAAGGAAGCGACGGGCGCTGTCTGATGATGTCATGAGTCAATGACAGAGACACATTTTACCTGATATTGGAAAAGTTTAAAAAGACGGCTTTCTACTCAGATTGTGTTGTTGTGGAATGAAATAATATTATATACACCAACTTTGGCAAAGAAAAAAATGGTAGTATTGGAATTCATATAAATACAGCATGTATAAATTTAAGGTGGCTCGTTGGTCTAGGGGTATGATTCTCGCTTAGGGTGCGAGAGGTCCCGGGTTCAAATCCCGGACGAGCCCAATTTTAACTACAAGGGTCACATTGACTTTCACTTCTGAAATAATTTGGTTGTTGTGCAAAGAAGTTAAAGGGAATTTAAAAAGGCACGTTGACGCGATTTGAACATCGGTTTTATAGGATTAACACTTAGAAAGGTTCTATTCACCAAATTTATTTATGTAAATTATTACCCAATCAAGCGAAGCCCTGGTAATAGATTTACTGTTATGT
Organism: Polypterus bichir lapradei; assembly: GCA_026402145.1. NCBI lineage: Eukaryota > Metazoa > Chordata > Cladistia > Polypteriformes > Polypteridae > Polypterus > Polypterus bichir. The sequence continues at coordinate 122,610,076 of JANRMT010062854.1, read as the reverse complement.
GCTGGAGACTACATTATAATTTTTCACAATCGTTTTCACACATTACACACATCAGAAACGTCAGTCCGACAACTGTTAAAGCTTTTAACAAAACTGTGAATGCATTCCTCCAAACAGCAACACACTTGTGAAATAGACCCCGAAACACTTAGAACATGTAGTTACTACATGCATCAAAATGCAAAAAGTCAATGAATCAGTTTTACACCATCACCAAATGGTTACATTCCTTTCATCATTTATATTCTCTTTTATTGACGAAGTAAAAAAATAAAGTAACCAATACAGAAAATAAACGTGAAAACATTCAGTACTGAAAAAAACACACATTGCAACTGAACATGTATTGCACAGTGATGCCATTGATGAAATCAAATAACTACTACATAGATAACAGTATAGAGCATGTAATACTGTAAAACATTAAGAATGGATTCCCTCTTGGGGCATCAATTCCCCCATTCTGCTTTAGGCCACATATCTGGATTGACATCACACCTTATGTTTTATCTGTCAAGGCTCTTTTGATCTTATTGCATGCTGTACACAACCACAGCAAATATCAGATGTCATGTTCTCACAGCCAGTCTTCATTGCTTCCTTTCTGGATTTGTGGCTGGAACTCATATACCCTCTACCTCCACACTAAAAAAGCTTGTCAGATGGGTTTAGAGGGTGAATACAGAGGCAGGAACATTGTGACAGCATCCTTGGATAGGTTTCAAATTAACTTTTTTGTGTGACTGGAAAGGTGAAACTGGACATTGTCCCAGACCACCACAAAATGTTACAGGTCTGGTCTCACCACACCCATCTTATTCTCAGGAATGATGGCACTGACTAACCCATCCAAGAATAGCAGAAGCCAATCTGTACCCCTGGGTCCAATGGGAGTGAAGCACACCCTGTTTAGACATATTATCATGCATGGGGATGTTGCAACCACACTGTACTGGCACATCCACTGTGACAGTATGCCCAATAATGTTCCTCCCACATTATGAGACCTTGGTGAGGCTGACGTCTACATCTACATCTACATACACAAATGAGTGTTGGATGTCACTGCCCTCCAGCTCCAACACCCTTTGAAAAAGTTTGTACAGGAGCAAGTTACATGTAAATTATCAACACACATTCTAAATGTTTTAGCACCAAATTTGAAATGATGAGTGCAATGTATTCTAAGCACAAACCTATTCTCAAATACAGTACATGCCATACTGTTCAGTCAAATAGCATGGTAGCATTCAGGGATGTGTTTAAACATCAGCACTTATGTGATCTTACCTGTATATGTAGTTGTCTTAGTTTTTTTTACCCTGTCACTATTTGATTCGAAAGAAACATTGTAAAGTTCTTTCACTGACAATACATTCTTTCTCAATTCCCAGTTTTGACAGGGTCACAGATATGATGTTATTAACAGCTGAGTTGTTCCCTACAACAGTGTGCTAGACCTTCTGGAGTATAATAGCATTATTTGCCCTTGCCATATTTAGCACCTCATTTTCTTGGTCAGCTGTGAATACTGGACCTCTGCCATCCCTTCAGGACATTGGTTCAACTCTGGTAATAAAAATATCATTAATCAAATGCAGAAAAAAATAGATTGTTGTTCAGTTCCATTTCAGATGATAGCAAAGATGACAATAACCCACTATATATAATGAATATAATGACCTAGTTTACAGTACTCAAAATGAATAAAAAAGCAGTGCTTTAAAGGTTCAATATTTGTTTAGCATTATATATGGATTTACAGTATTTATAGTACCTCTTCTTTTTGAAATGTCTGCATTATGGATGTTACAGTGGACCAGCTCTCCTGAGGCAGCATCAACTTACCTGCCTCAGCCATGCTTAGACCATGGTTGACTTACAGGTTCAACATTAGTAGCTTGTATTTCATGGAACACTCTGGGATTCCTTTGACCTCTTCTCCCTCTGTGTCTATCTCTTGTTCATTCTCCATGCTTGTCACTTATGCTGTCATCCCTTTTCTTGTCTTTGAACAGCAGCCTCCCACTCAATTTTAGAAGTACAGAAGACAGCAAATACAGTAATAAAGTGCTGTGGTCAGTGTTTGGTTTATGATACTGTATATACAGCGTCAGTGTTGTGTAGGCATCTTTTCTTATTGTTGCATTTACTTTTTGATGTTTATAAATTATACATAGTTGGTTAACTAATGATAAGGCCTGAGTGGACCTTCCGGGTGCTCAAATATGGGGTAGCAAAATAATACTGCACAAACAAGTTTTTGCTTCTTGAGCACTGTTGGGTGTTTCTTATAGATTTTTGGGTGCTGATCACGAATATATCACATCAAAATTTACCAATCACATTTTCAGGGAAATCTTCAGTTGGTTCAAGTTTGATATCCTGGGCATCCCTAGGCAGGTCTGAACGAGCTTGACGCTGTCTCAGCATGCTATAAAGGCGGCTTGCATACACCGATCCTGCTCATTTGGTATACAGTATATAGATAGTCAGTGTGCATGTATAGTATCAGTATAGTAAAGTATAGCATCTGTAGCTTGATGCTATAGACGTTTTGGTGTCAGGCGATATGTCTCATCAATGTCGTAACAGCCGTGATACATTCTGCTATATCTGTGGTGAATATACACTTGCGCCTCATATATGTTGGATGACTGCTCTTGTGAAGAAAGCTTATCATCTGTATTTCAGCTGCAAAATTGGTGATCAAGACAAGGAATGGACGCCTCACATTTGCTGTGCGACATGTGCTGTCAGTCTGAGAGCCTGGCTCAGAGGCACCGAAAGACAATGCCATTTGCTATTCCGATGATATGGTGAGAACAGAAAGACCATGTGACAGACTGTTACTTCTGTTTGACTAATGTGTCTGGTTTCTCTGCCAAAAAAAACAAGTCAATTGAATATCCTAATCTGCCTTCAGCAATGAGACATGTACCACATGACGACAGTCTTCCAATTCTGAAACCACCAGAGGATTGGACCTTAGACAAACCAGATGAAGAAACTGCAATGCAGGTTACTGATAGTGACATTGACCCGGATTTTGAACCATGCTCATTAGGCGATCCACATCTGATAACACAGTCTGAATTGAACGATTTGGTCAGAGATTTGGATCTGTCAAAAGCAAAAGCCAAGCTGCTGAGTTCAAGACTGCAGGAATGGTGTTTGCTGTCACCAGGTACAAAAAGTTCTGTGTTTCGAGGCCAACAATATGATATAACTAAATTTGTTGCACAAGTCGACAGTCTATGTTTCTGTTGTGACATTGAAGGATTGTTTTCGGCCTTGGGTTGTGATCACAACCCGGAAGAGTGGCGTCTCTTCATTGATTCGTCAATGATAAGCCTGAAAGCTGTTCTGCTACACAATGGCAACATTTATCCTTCAGTACCTGTTGGCTATGCAGCACACATGAAAGAAACTTATGAGAATATGGAACTGTTGCTGAAGCACGTCCTGTATAGCAGGTACAACTGGAATATCTGTGGAGATCTTAAAGTCGTTGCTCTGTTACTAGGACTGCAGCTCAGCTATACAAAGTACTGTTGTTTCATCTGTGAATGGGACAGCCATGCCAAGAGTTGCACTATTCTCGACAGAACTGGCCACTCCGTAAAAAGTTAGTTCCAGGACAGAAAAATGTGGCACATGAATCGCTTGTCGACCTGGCAAAGATATTTTTGCCTCCTCTTCACATAAAACTGGGACTCATGAAGAATTTCTTGTAAGCACTGAACAAGGAAGGCGAAGGTATTCGTTATTTAACACAGATGTTCCCAAGAATAATTGACGCCAAGATCAAAGGGTATTTTTGTTGGCCCCCAATCAGACATGTTATGAGTGACAAGCAGTTTGAAGATCTGTTAGTTGGGCCAGAAAAAAATTGCCTGGGAAGCCTTCAAAGACGTTGTTGACAATTTTCTAGGAAATTACAGAGCCCCAAACTACATTCAGCTGGTAGACAAATTTCTCAAAGCATACAAGACAATGAAGTGCAACATGTCACTCAAGATTCATTTCCTATACTCACACTTGGACTTCTTCCCCGCAAATCTCAGTGCTGTCAGTGATGAACACAGTGAAAGGTTTCACCAGGACATTGCTACGATGGAGAAACGATACCAGGGCAACTGGAATCCGTCAGTGCTTGCTGACTGTTGGACACTGCACATGATGCACCAGACATTGAATACAAAAGAAAATCAGGAGCAAAACACTTTTAATTCTGTTGAATTTAATAGCTTATGCGAAACATAAACGTGACTAAATACGTTATTGTCAGTAAACATATAAATGTCTATTTCTCAGAGTTTCTACATGATGCAGTAAAACCAAAACTATATTTGTGCATACCCAGTAGGTACCTGTCATAATCAGCAACTTTTCAGGAAGCAAGACTTTTCAAAAAAATTGTTGTGCAATGTAACCTGGCGCTAGTGATACCGGAGATTGCCCAAATGCAATTGGTGGCAACAGTTCAGCGTGTTTGACAGCTTGAACGTGAGGTATGATTGATATATCTTTTAGAGGTTTAGTTATTTGTTAAAACTGAGTTAAAACACACACACATTACAGGGACATCAAAATTACTATTAAATTAGAGGCGGGGTGTGATAAGGAGGTCATGCCCCCAAACCTCTTCGGAAGCTGTCACGTGACACGCACTTCAAGCCGCCTGCGTCTCTTGTATACTTTTCGAACAGTGACTGTAGCTAACAAATCGAATGTTTTTTTATGTTGCCAGGTACTTTGAGGTAAGGTGCATTTGTGTTTTCGGGTCTTTTTTTTTTTGTATACCGTGTTCTTTCTTGTTACATTTGGGACAGTATCCTTATCTAGTCAATGTCAAGGTGCTCAGATGCATTTTCTGTAACTATTTCATGTTACTCTATTGCATCCAAAATCATGCACGCTGTTGAGAGTGTTTCAAGGCGTATTTTGTACGAAATATCGAGTACATGAGGTTGCATTTTATTTTATTTATTCTAATTTATTTATTTTCTGACGCACTGTAAAAAAGCTTGAGAACAACTACTGTATAATGGAATACGTACACTCAGAAAAAAATCAAGGTATAATTTACAATATAACTTATTTCTATTGCTGTATTATACAATACTAGCAAAATACCCGCGCTTCGCAGCGGAGAAGTAGTGTGTTAAAGAAGCAATGAAAAAGAAAAGGAAACATTTTGAAAATAACGTAACATGATTGT
>JANRMT010062854.1:122542426-122604452 GCA_026402145.1 Polypterus bichir lapradei | reverse complement strand
TTAAAAGAACAAACATTCAAATTTCTTTACTCTTATGTAATTTTATATAAAAAATAAACTTAGATTTTAAATATCCCAAAAGATTTTGCTCTCCATAAAAATATATCCTGTCAAAATTATACAAATTCAAATATGAACATGCTGCATAACAAAACCTGGAAATATAAATAAAATGTGTTCCTTTCAGCAATAACAAATCAAATCATTCAGTTGTCTTTGCTGTTATGTCATTTTATCAGAGCTGGACGCCTGGCATCTTTTTTTGGCAACAAGTTTGTTTATGTTTGGTGTGAGGTTCTGTGTTGTGGAGATTCTCAGGATGGACTGCAGGTGCTCATCAGTGAGGCAACTCCTGTGTGCTGTTTTGTTAGTCTTTATCACTGAGAAGAGCTTCTCACACAGATATGTGCTACCAAACATGCACAAGGTTCGAGCCGCATGTAGACGGACTTTTTTTGTTCTTCAAAGTCACCAAAGCGCCGTGCAAACTCAGTGCGCTCAGTTTATCAGCAAAGTGCGTATTTGGGAACACCGTAGTGACGACTTGGTTCAACATTACTTGGCAACAGGGAAAGTGGGGCAAGTTGCACTGGTGCATTTGTGTCTCCCATAAAAGCAGCTTCACTTGAAATCACTTTGTGATTGTGCACGGGTAAAAACGTCCGCTGAAGTGTCAGATTCTTATTTAATTCTTCTGCTTTCTGTATCTTCTGCATTGCATTCAGGTCTTTCAGGTTACCCTGATGTTTTGTCTCATAGTGCCGTCTTAGATTAAATTCTGTAATTACAGCCACATTAGCTGCACAAATGAGACACACAGGTTTAACGGCAATGTCAGTAAACATATACTCAGCCTCCCATCGGTTTTTAAAGGCTCTATTTTCAGAATCAACTTTTCTCTTCAGCATCGTGTGGACTAGCTTCGCAATAACTTGCAAGCTAGACTTGATTAACGCGGTAAGTGTTCGGCAAGGCAGCTGAAGCGCTGCATTATGGGATCTGTAGTTTATTGTGTTACCAGCGCTTCATATACCCGGGCCATTAATAACAATAATACAGTATATAAAATGATCTCACGGGCTGGATATAATTACACGCCGGGCCGGATGTGGCCCGTGGCCCTTGAGTTTGACACATATGGACTAAATAGAACTTGAAAGGATATATTTTTTCGTACATCGAGCCCGCGTGCTATTGTGGTTTTGCCTGCATGCCTCAATAAGTGACCCTCCCCTCGCTCTTACTTTTTTACTGTTCATCTAATGAATACACTGAGTATGGCTTTACCAAAACAATCATTGATTGCGATCGCAGCGGAGACGTAGTGTGTTAAAGAAGCTATGAAAAAGATTTGTTTCTTACTGCATCAATAAACAGCTCGTCTTCTTCTTTATCTGAGACCTGACACACTGCATGCACTGGTTTTTTTTTACACTGTCTTCCTTTAGCGGGACATTGACTTTTTCCACCGTGTGCTTTGTTTCCGCAGTAGCTGGATTTATGAATATGCTTGTATGTATCATTTATGAATATGCTTGTATGTATCAGACGCTTCATATATTTTTGCTGCCTTTTCAATTGTGTAATTCGGTTTTTGTTCAGCGCTCTTTGGAACTGTTGTTTTTTGTCTGTGCACTGCGTCAGTTCATGTGAGCCGCTCGGTGTACATGCATCGAAGTTTCCCAGCTGTGCTGGTGCCATGTCGTGCTTTGTCCATGGCTCGAAGTCCCGGCACTTAAAACTTTCTCTCGCAGTTTCGCTGAGTTTGTGCCTTACACCACCTTGACCATGTCATCTTCCTCTGCATAAGCACAGTCCTTCACCCGTGAATATTTACCCGTGGCAGTTTGCTATTGGATTGCCGCTGACGGACGGCCTTATATGGGCAGGCACTAAATTACAAACGCCAGCGGCAGCCTGTCTATGAACTTAATTTAAACTTTAGGTTTACATCGTGCTTTGTTTCCGAAGTAGCAGAACTCATGAATATGGTTGTATATGTCACTCGCTCGCTTCTTATTGTTTCGCTGCCTTCTCAATTATATAATGCATGTTTTCTTCAGCGCTTTTTGGGCCTCTTCCTGGTTTTCTACGTACTGCGTGATTACGTGGAAGGCGTGATGATGTCACATGAAACTCCGCCCCCACGGGTTTCAAGCTCATCTCCATTACAGTAAATGGAGAAAAACAACTTCCAGTTATGACCATTACGCGTAGAATTTCGAAATGAAACCTGCGCAACTTTTGTAAGGAAGCTGTAAGGAATAAGCCTGCCAAATTTCAGCCTTCTACCTACACGGGAAGTTGGAGAATTAGTGATGAGTCAGTCAGTCAGTCAGTCAGTCAGTGAGTGAGTGAGTGAGGGCTTTGCCATTTATTAGTATAGATTAGTTATTACAATGTTTTGTGCATTTTGTTAAATTAATGAATATACAGTATGGGAAGTGCTGTTGCTTCCCAGCAGAATGCACCAGAGTTTAGTGCCAAACCAGGTTCCTTGCAGTGTGAAGTTTGTTTTAATTGATTTTTTTCTTCTGGTGCTATGATTTTTTTCTGCCTATCATATGTTGTGTTGATTAGAAACTAATTTTTAATGATGAAATTTAACAAGTGCACGACGGTTCCCAAAATAATGGGTCAATAGGAAGCCGATCCTTGCTTTGTCTCTGAAACTAAAATGTGACTTGTAAAATTTATGTAAGTTTCCAGAAAACTCAAATTCACTTGTTCAAGGAACTGTTCAACATTTCTTTAGAAGCTGGCAGACATGGATTGTTGTTGTCCTTAATTATCTAATTTAATTTAGAAATTAACTATTTAATTAACTCATTAACTTGGTACTGGGAGCAATCTTTCATCAGATTGTAGGGAGGCTGTGTCTTTGATTATCTCCCTTACAATTGACCTTTAAATCCCCCAGGGTTTATTTTTTTCAGGGATGCTACTGACTGGAGATATTGATTTCCTCTCCTCCATTGTCAACTGACCATAGTTTAACAATAAATTAATGGACAGATTATTGTTGGTTTCCATTTATGTTAACCAGTTTCTTCTTTGTTTTCTATGTGTTTTAACAAATCTGTGTCTTTATCTGTACTAATTTTGTATTTAGTAAATTGTAAAATCTGTACTTGGCATGTTATCTGAGAACTTGTTGCAGAACTCTGCACCAGCACTCCGTGAAGAGCGATATACAAAAATAAACTGAATTGAACTGAGCTGAATGGCCTGAGGCTTTCTTAATATTCAGGATGTGTCAGTATGATTACCTTCTTATTTCTTGATCTCAAATGTGCTTGGGAAGAGAGTGTTGAATTCTGTTTCAGTCCAATATGGCATTTTAGGTCTGCAATTAATTTATGGAAATGTTATAAAATCAGTTTAAAATATATTATAATGTAATACAGGGTAATATAGTTTGCGTGTGTTGTGGGTTAACTGTTGACTCTAAATTGGCTTCAGTATGATTGATTGAGTATGTGAGCATAAGTGGGACCTTTAACAAATCAGCACCCTATTTAGGGCTCGTTTCTTCCTTATAGAAAATACTGCCAAAATAGGCTTCAATCCCCTACAACTCTAAATTAATAAAGCATGTCTTAGTATACAGTATGGAATGTGCTTAAAAACAGTTCCAGGCAGAATTTCAAATGGCTTATATTTTGTTCATTATGTATGGCATCTTTATATAGTGTGTTACAGTATTCTAGAAAGTAGTTTAGCACTGTAATTTTTATTGGAAGCTTGGTCTTTTTAGTTCTTTTTCAACAAGCTGTTTTAGTCCATTTCATCTAAAATTGCATTATTCTTCATCTCTGCAGGCATACAGTAATCTTTTGTGATTCCCTTAAGACAATGTTCCTTTAAGACACTGAAGACAATCATTGTATTAGGTGCTCATCCCATTTATACTTGTTTCCAGCAGCAGTACAGAATTCTCATTTGTGAGTTCATGGATTTGTTTTTCTTTAGGTGCCATCCTTTCTCTCAGCTCTTCTTCGTACCTTTGAAGTTGTGTCCAAAACCCTTCATTTGGCTCCACTACTGAGCGTGCATTTTTTACCATCTGCAAGAAACATTACCAACATTTATTTATAGGAAAACCAACAATGACCCAGCATATAGGGTAAATCATGGGAAGACAAGGCTTGTAATTAAGTACAAAATTCTGCTCTCATTGCAAAAGTATGTAGTATGTCTGAGTTGCAAAACAATATAATCATCAGAAATGTATCTCACATAGCCTTAATATTATATGTCAGTCAATCATTCACCAACCCGCTATATCCTAACACAGGGTCACAGGGGTCTGCTGGAGCCAAGCCCAGCCAACACAGGGCACAAGGCAGGAACAAATCCCAGGCAGAGTGCCAGCCCACCCAAGTAATATTATATGTGTATCCTTAATCTAACACAGAAGACTGTAGATGTGGATTTATATTACAATGCAGTAGGTCACGGAGGATCTATTAAGTTTAAAGTGACACCGTCAGTTCAGGGGCAATTCTAGGAATTGATGGTATCAAGGTCTTAGTCCCCTTTGTAATTGTTGTGTGAGGTCTTTCATGAATATAAAATCAAAGAGTCGGGGCTTGGTCCCTTTGGGATTTCGTTTATGTTCATATAATGATGTAATATTGCTCAGGGTTATGTATACAATGGACATAAAGATCAGCCGGTTACCACTATTGATTATGTACTGTATATAATCGATGAATAGATCCGGGACTGGGTGCAACAGATCTGGAGCTAAAACCTGTAAAGCCCCAACCCCAGTCACCCAACTCCACTGCTTCGGTTGAGGCTTGTCTTGGATTGAAGGACACCACTTCTAGCTCTACTTTTCTTCCTCAATGCAGCACCTACACTCATAGCCATAGCACTTGGCACCCTCACTGGAGTTTTATCATTTGCTTGTTAACCAATGAGCTTCTAATGTTCCTTGAGCTTTGCAGAACTTTTTTGTTCCATTTCAAGTCCAACCGTACATCCCAAAAGTGATCATGTCTCTTTTTTCCTGCCCAGAAAACCACCCCTTCTTTCCCTGTTGCTTAGTGGTGCTGTTCAGCCTGTCAATTGCTTCTACTTGTCCTTCATTAGCATAAAGCACTCTCAGTGCAGAAAATGTACAGTATGTTGGTATAATATAAATAAATATGCATAAATTTAAAAAATTATTGACAAAAAACACACTGATCATGCAATTTTCTATTTTCATATAACTTGATCAAAATTCAATCAAAGTAGTAAAAGCATTTTTGAGATTTAGAGAGTACTTGGGTTTTTCAATTGCAGGTTGTTTTTACACTTAAATATTTACATACCTAAATGTCCTTTCTTAGACATAAATACTGCCTTTGATATACCAATCTGCCAAATTTCAGGTTTTCAATTAAAAGACCAACGGTGTTTTTGTTGAGTGAGAGAGTCAGTCAGTCATGTCACATTTTAGATATATCCACTAGTGGTCAAAAGTTTTAGAACACCTCAATTTCTCTTCAAATTTGATCAGTTGAATGTTCTAAAATGGTGAAAAGGTAAGCAGTAAACTGCCAGAGGTGTAAATTTAAAGTTTAGGTTAGCAAAAACTGAAAAAGGAAATTTCAGAATATTACAAATGGGCCTTCTGCAGGAAACAACTAATAGATTACAACCTACAGATGTCCTGCAGCAGTTTAAGCTAACTAAGCCTTGTAAGTTCTGTTGATTATGTAAAAATCTTCTGTCTGTCTTTAAACCAGAGCTGGAACAGACTGTGTTACTTTACTCTCTACACCCTAGAAAGTTGTAAATTCCAGTGATAATGGAAAAAATGGCAATTAACAAATGAAATTAGACCAAGTATTATTGCCATTAGAATTGTAGGTCTTTCATTTAGAGAAACTGCCAAAAAATCAAATTGTCAGTGAGCATGGTGTCCTGTACAATCCAAAGGTAACTGGAAACTGGAAGAAACTCTGATGGGAAGAGATCTAGTAGACCCAAGGTCACAGCCCCTCACAGCACAGTAGCTTCAAGCACAGCTTAACAGTTGTCGAAAAAAGCAAGTCTCAGTTTCTACTGTAAAGAGGAGACTCTGTGCCGCAGAGCGAGTGGCAGTAAGAAAGTGTGTGACACCAACTGTCAAATATAGAGGAGGAAGTGTGATAGTTTGGGTTTCTTTTGCTGGAGGCAGAGTTGCTGACTTGCACAGAGTGACTGGCATTCCGAATCAAAAGGGCTACCCAGTTTAGCTGTTATATCAGCAAAAGGTGGCTACTTTGATGAATCAGAAATCTGAGTAAAATTTTGTACATTTAATGATTCCCTGACTTATTTTTTTTATTTGCCATTGTTTATTTGTTCTATGCCAGTGTAATATTGTCCAAGTAATACTTTGGAGGGTGTAGTAACACAGTCTGTTCCAACTCTGTTTTAAGACGAACAGATGGTTTTTAAGTAATCAACAGAAGTTAGGACAACTGTGCAAATTGTTTGCTTCAACTTGCAAGGCTTAATTTCCTTTAATTGCTGCAGAATATCTGTAGGTTGTAACCTATTAGGTGTTCCCTGCAGAAGACCCATTTGTAATATTCTGAAATTTCCTTTTTTATTTTTTGCTAACCTAAACTTTAAATTTAAACCTCTTGCAGTTTATTACTTACCTTTTCGCCATTTTATATCATACATTGTGTTTCAACTGACCAAATCTGAAGAAAAACTGAGGTGTTTTAAAACTTTTAACTGGTATTGTAGTTTTATTTATGTATTACTAGCCATCCCCCCTCGGCTTCACCCGTATAGAAGTGAAACAGGACAGTGAAGAGGGCCCTGCCTGGTTCCCCACTCCTGACATCATGCTTCCCCCTTCCCTCGGCCTGCAGCCTCTGTCTCAGGTTAGTGTGAATATATCACTCCTGCAAGCAAACAATAATTCTTAGCACAATAAGAAAAGTCACAAAAAAGCAATCGGAATGTTCAAGCAAATTCTAGAAAAAAAGCCACATCTAAATCCATTAAACAGGTCTCTCATTTGTTAGCTAAGCAGATGTAAGATACTCCCCGAAACTGGGTGATTTATAATTGTTGTTGCAAATATAATTTTTTAAATAATTAACTTGAATATTTAATAAAAAAGATTAAGATAATAACAATTTAAAAAACAGTTTAAATAATCTATATATATAAAAGCCAAATACCACTGACTCAACCCGAAATCTCGCAAACCATGACTTGAGACTTGATATTTGAAATGTAGGTTACCCTTGGCCTATAGGTGCTCACTAAGAAACAGTTTTAAAATTTCGTGGTCCAAGTGCAAAATTTCTTATAGTTTTTAGACCCGTTTGTATGTCTGTCCGCTGTTCACGAGAGAACTACTTAACGGATTTAGATTAGGTTTATTTCTATAATTTGCTTGAACATTCCGTAGATTTTATGACTTTCTCATCGTGCTAAGTATGATAGTTCGCTTGTGGTACCAATTTATTAGCGTGAATCCAAGAGAGATTGGTCTGCGGGGCCCTCCTCACTCATGCGTCTGCCTTCGGGCGTAACCTTAATTTCACAGAGAACTACTTAACGGATTTAGATCTTTTTTTTTTTTCTATAATTTGCTTGAACATTCCAGTTGATTTTGCGACTTCTCTCATTGTGCTAAGAATCATAGTTCGCTTGCAGGAGTGATAAATTTGCACTAATCTGAGACAGGCTGCGGGCAAGGGGAGGTTAAGAGTGACATCAGGAGTAGAGAGCTGTCCTGTTTTACTAATATGCTGGCGAAGCCATGGGGGATGGCTAGTAAATGTATATAATTCCATTTTTATTTATCTTTATCAAATAGTATTGTCAAATACTGCATGTACAACTACTTCAAAATATAGCTTTCACCGAAATGAAACCAAAATGTTCTGCTACCATATGCCCAAACCCTGTTATACTTATAACTCTATAGGACTTCTCTATATACTATGTTTCTTTTCTCACCAGCTATCATCTCCTTCACATGTTCTATTTTCTAGCTAGAGCCACAGATAGCTGGCCATGTGCAAGCACTGCCTAAGTTAGATATACAGTAGAGTCTCGCTTATCCGACATAAACTGGCCGGCAGAACGTCGGATAAGCGAAAATGTCAGATAATGGGAGGTGTTAAGAAAAAGCCTATTAAATGTCAAACTATGTTATAATTTTACACATTACGAACCTAATACATTGAAACCTCGGTTCACGAACGTCTCTGGACACATACAAATCGGGTTATGACCAAAAAGTTCGCCAAACTTTTGCATCTGTTCACGACCACACACTAGTTATACGAACAAGCCAGTTTCCCTTTCGGTTTGTGCACGCCTATGATTTTCGCACGTGTTCAGTCTCTCCCTGTGCATTCCTAGTGCAGCAAGAGAGAGAGAGCGCGAGAGAAAGACACAGACAGACACACATGCGCGCGAGAAAGAGAGACACACGTGTACACACACGCGCGAGCGCGACACACACATACACAAGCGTGCAAGAGAGACACACACGTACGCACACACATGCGCGCGAGAGAGACACACACAGGCGCACGCACACACACACGCGCGCACACGAGAGAGACACAGGCGCACGCACACACACACGAGAGAGACACAGGTGCACGTACACATGTGCGAGAGAGACACAGGCGCACACACACACGCGCAAGAGAGACACAGGCACACACACACACGCAAGCGAGAGAGACACAGGTGCACACACACACACGCGCGAGCGAGAGAGACACACACGCACACACACACACGCCAGAGAGGGCTGGCCACATAATCCACTGTAATCATGTTTTACAACAAAACAACAGAAAAATGTTACTAAAAAAATGAACTTAGCAACTAAAAATAGACCTACGCTCACGCTCACAACTTGCAGTTCTTGTTGCTGATTGATGCGGTTTTTTTTTTTGGTTTTTTTTTGCGGTGGGACGTCGGATAATACAGAATATTGAATAAGCGAAGGTTGGATAAGCGAGACTCTACTGTATACCTGTTCTCGCATCAGTCCCTGAGCCTTGTCTCGATATGTTTGAGTGCCACAACTTCTCTCAACCTTCGTTACCATACATGTACCATCAGTGTTCCTCCTGTGCCTTTTCTTGGTATCCTTGCATGTCTCAACTTCTCTTGGCCTACATGTACCCTTAGTGTTCATCCTATGCCTTTTCTCATTATCCTTGTATGCCTCAGTCTCTCATGCCTGGCACTTCCTGTATTAATTGTATTTCTATGAAAACAGCTTTACAGGCTCTGTCATTTGGGGATACCTTACTTGCTTTCCATCCACTTTTTGAATACCACCAATAGTGGACAGGCCGCATTGACTTGGATTTTATCTCATTAGTATTTACTGACCCAGCATTGCTTGGTAAGTTGTTCATTTTGCTGTTCTTGAAATGCTGTATTTTTGCAAAAGAAAACAAAGTCCTTAATCAGGAATTGAAACTCACACCCATGAAGTATCATGTCATCATGCCTACCACTTAGCCATTAAAACCAAACTGACTAATCAGATTGCTTGGTGGGACCAGACCCCCAACTAACCGCAAAAAAAAAAAAAAAAAACAAAAACACACACACACACTTGCACCAACCTACACAGAGATAATAGTGTTTTATTAAATGGCAGATTCATTTTCTGCACCTGCATTTCCAATATAGATTCAAAGTGAGCAGCTTAGTTGCAACAAAGCAGAAATCAACCTTGACTAGAATTGCAAATTATTGCAAAATACAGGTTCCTGGGATTATTATGCAATATAACTAATCCCTGCACCACCAGAAAAAGATATCCTAAATACCCATAACACCTAGAAAATGTTTTCAGATACATTATTGTAGAGTCTGTATAAAGCTACCAGTTACTTTAACATTTACATTTTAGGAACAGAAAAATAAGCTTTTAGAATTCTCCCATATCCATATATTTAACTTGAAAAATATTTACTTGTCTGGATGAGTTTCTCTTGAAGAAGTCGACTTTACATATTAATAAATAACATCATGTAGAAGTATAAAATTATTAAGTCCCTTCTGGAACTTGTGTTGTTTTCTTTCCCCATTGCTCTGTTTTGAAATTACATTGTTAGACAAAACAATTGTTTATTCTTGACATTTTGCATATCAGCAGCATAGCCTTCTACATGACATCTTATCTATTTTTCCTCTCCACATAGTTGCTTTCTCAGCTCTCATTATCTCCCTTTAAAGTAAAAATACAGGGTATGCTCCCTTTAATAATACTTAAAACTGTCATTAGAAATGGTTTCCATTTGCAGCATGCAATTGTGGTAACATCCCAGACATTTTTATTTTACTTGCACAGTATGTGTAACACTCTCAGTTTTATGCAGAACTAGCTCACCTGAAATGCATCCTGAAGCCCAAGCCCTCTGTGCTTCATCAGGTAGGCCACACAGATAGTTGCAGACCGACTGCGGCCATTTTTGCAGTATACCACAGCACGTCCCCCACTAGTTACAGCTCCTTCAATAGCATCAGCACAGTAATCAAAATGCTCATAGAGTTTTTCTGTTGGTTGATCATGAACTGCCACCCTAATAGTGCTGAGCTCTAGATGAGGGAAAGGCTGCTGTTTGGACACATTAATGCACAGAGTGATCCCCTCCTTGCATAGAAACTCACAATTACAGGCTGACCGAGCATTGGAAATAAAAAGGGAATCAGTTATTTTACAGAGCCTCTGCATTTTGGAAACAGGCACAGGGCAGGAGAGACAGGCAAAATGATCCAGGGGCTCAAAGTAAAAATAGACTGGGAATGCCATTTGAGGACCTGAGTGACAACTGTCACGAGGAAAGTGCTCCTCCATGTCCTAGAGCCCTGATCCTTTTAGGTCAAGACTGCCATCGTTCAGAAATTGTTTCATTTTGCCCAACATTTTTGTTGAATTGATCTTATGCAAAAAAGCCATTTTTAAATGGCACCGTGGTTAAAGATGGAGGTTACTTAGATCAGTTGTATATATAAATAAATACCTGTATATATTCAATATTCAAATGAAGAAACATTAATAACTTATTAAACACATTTTTATTGAATGTCTCAGACACTTGCAAATTGAAACTAAGCAGTTAAGAGAGTTGAATTATATTTTACTCTATTATTATGATTTCATTAGTAAAAATTAATTAAAACATTACAACAATTGAGGACCCAAAACAAATCTTTCCCTTATACACAAAGTGAGAGTTGCCTAGGATTAAGTTGTTTATTCTTTGTCTGTAACATGGTGGAGAAAATCATTTTTGGCAGAAAAAAAAAAAAAAAAAAAGTTCCATGGAGCATGACGTTCAAGTAAACTTCTAAAGAGCAAGTTATCAAAGTAAAAAAAGTTAAAAATATTGCAAACCAAAGACTTAGACATAAGCCTTGTCCACTTGAGATGCTGGCTTGTAAATCTTCTGTTCATTGCTGGGTGCTGAATATTTGTACGCCCTGCAAAGATAAGACACCCAACAGTTTCACCATGTGTCACTAAGATTTATAATGAACATTTCTTAAAAAGCATGTGGAGGACAGCTTTCTATACACATTAAAACTTAAATCAGCACCAGGGTGATGGATGTGGAGAGACTACCACTGATTTATTTTGTATTGTCCATAAAGTCCAAACAATGATTTAAACTAGTTTCTGTGGATTTTGACGGCAAAACAGTGATATCACTGCCTCTTTTTGCTAACAAAAAATAGTATGTTCGTTCATTTTCTGTATGCATTTACTGATTCACTACTTGAAAGGACCGAAGAAATGTATGCTGTTGAGTAAAATATATTCAATGGTACAGTACCAAAATATGTCATTTATGAAAGACTACTTCCAAAACATATGAGACACATGCTCATGGAGTAGTATTCTCTATAAAATTAAATGGTTACAAGAACTGTCTGGAGCTATTTTATTCCTTTAGTTTGGTATCTACTCCAGTCCCTCCCATCTATGCTGTTTGCTCTGCAACATTAATAGTATAACAATCACATTACGGGGGAGTTGGGGAAATTATAAGAAGCAGCATGGATTGTGATGTTGCTTTAGCATTGTATAAGTACTCTTTTGTCACTGCAAAAACCATCACTTTAAGGCCCCCTAATAGTTCTTATAGCTTGGTTCTTATATATATATACAGTCATAGCCAAAATTATCGGCACCCTTGGAATTTTCCCAGAAAATGCACCATTTCTCCCAGAAAATTGTTGCAATTACAAATGTTTTGGTATACACATGTTTACTTCCTTTATGTGCATTGGAACAACACAAAAAACAGAGAAAAAAAAACAAATCTGACATAATTTCACACAAAACTCAAAAAACGGGCTGGACAAAATTATTGGCACCCTCAACTTAATATTTGGTTGCACACTCTTTGGAAAAAATAACTGAAATCAAGCGCTTCATATAACCATCAACAAGCTTGTTACACCTCTCAGCTGGAATTTCCGACCAGTCTTCTTTTGCAAACTGCTCAAGGTCTCTCAGATTTGAAGGGCGCCTTCTCCCAACAGCAATTTTGAGATCTCTCCATAAGTGTTCAATCGGATTTAGGTCTGGACTCATTGCTGGCCACTTCAGAACTCTCCAGCACATTGTCTTCAACCATTTCTGGGTGCTTTTAGAGGTATGTTTGGGGTTATTGTCCTGCTGGAACACCCATGACCTCTGACGCAGACCCAGCTTTCTGACACTGGGCCTTACATTGCACCCCAATATCTTTTGGTAGTCTTCAGATTTCATGATGCCTTGCACACAGTCAAGGCATCCAGTGTCAGAGGCAGCAAAACATCCCCAAAACATCTTAGAACCTCCACCATGTTTGACTGAAGGTACTGTGTTCTTTTCTTTGTAGGCCTCATTCCATTTTCTGTAAACAGTAGAATGATGAGCTTTACCAAAAAGTTCTACCTTGGTCTCATCTGTCCACAAGACGTTCGCCCAGAAGGATTTTGGCTTCCTCAAGTACATTTTGGCAAACTCCAGTCTGGCTTTTTTATGTTTCTGTGTCAGCAGTGGGGTCCTCCTGTCTCTCTTGCCATAGCGTTTCATTTCGTTCAGATGTCGACAGATAGTTCAAGCTGACAAAATAGCACCCTGAGCACCCTGAGTCTGCAGAGCAGTTTGAATATGTTTTGACGTTGATTGGAGCTGTTTATCCACCATTCAGACTATCCTTTGTTGCAGTCTTTTATCAATTTTTCTCTTCCATCCACGTCCAGGGAGATTAGCTACAGTGCCATTGATTATGAACTTCTTGATTATGTTGCGCACAGTGGACAAAGGAACATGAAGATCTCTGGAGATGGACTTGTAGCCTTGAGATTGTTGATATTTTTCCACAATTTTTGTTCTCAAGTCCTTGGACAATTCTCTGCTCTTCTTTCTGTTCTCCATTCTTAGTGTGGCACACTCAGACACACAACAAAAAGGTTGAGTCAACTTTTCTCCATTTTAACTGGCTTCAGGTGTGATTGCTATATTGCCAGCACCTGTTTCTTGCCACAGGTGAGTTCAAACGAGCATCATATGCTTGAAATAAAACGATTCATCCACAATTTTGAAAAGGTGCCAATAATTTTGTCCTGCACATTTTTGTAGTTCTGTGTGACATGATGTCAGATTTGGCTTTTTTTCTCTTTTTTGTGTTGTTCCAATGCATATAAAGGAAATAAACAAGTGTATACCAAAACATTTGTAATTGCAACAATTTTCTGGGAGAAATGGTGCATTTTCTGGAAAAATTCCAGGGGTGCCGATAATTTCGGCCATGACTATATATATTTTTTTTTTATTGTCTAAGATTTTTTTTGTAGTCATTTTGTTATGAAATCTGTCTGTTTTTAGATTCTGCTTTTGCATAGTGCTTGTGACAACTCTTGCCTGATTATTTTTTCCTCATCTGACAGTATACCTGTATAACCTGTTGCCTCTAGAGAAAAAGCTGATTTTTAAGCCTGTAGCTCAGCTGATGGTGCTTTAAAGCAAGCTTGGCAGCATGAGTCTTAGTAAGTTTGCAGATTGGGATGACCTAACTTAAAAAGTAATATACTGAATAAGTAAAAGAATTTTGTCTGTGATTCAACAAAGGAAGGAAAAGGAATGAGAAAAAGATTATAGACATTGAGGTAAAAATGAACAGTGCAGAGGTACAAAGGTACACAGTGCCAGCAACATATCAGTATCTGAACTCCTTGAATTTTTACCCATTCCCATCTCAACATTTGACTGCAATACAAAATAGTGTTGAATAGTATCAAACACAGATAAGGTGGGGTTAGGGTAGAGAGAGAGGGGTTGGAAGCATGCACTGATACTGCATTTCTGCACCCACCACACAATGAACCAGCTGGATTGGGACCGACGTACAGCAGGTGACACCTCAACACCACACTGGAACAGTGTGAGGTTTTTTTTATGGTGACTGGAGTGCTACCAACCCCCATGTTTTCCCTGTAAGTTGAAGGACCTGCTTACAGGACCTGATGCAGATTAACATCATACCCAGGACAAAGCAATTGCAGGTTAAGGGTGTTGCTCAAGGGCCCAATGGAGTAGAGTCCCTTCTGGCATTTACGGGATTCAAATAGCAACCTTCCATTGCCAGTGCAGATCCCTAGCCTCACACCCACCACTCCGCGCTCTGGGTTGGGGTAAACAGGATCAAAAATGGGGTCAGAAGCTGAGCTCCATTCAGTTCCTGCAAAATAGTGCCATTTTCTTTTTCATGTGAAAGGTGACTTGTAGGGTTCACTTTAATACAACATCTAACGGTTGACATGAACAAACCCTGCAGTATGCTGTGCCAGCTTCTTGAATCACTGCAATAAATGAGGGGCTTTCTCTGGTTGAGAGTGTCAAAGAAGAAGGGCATAAGATCGCCACAAAGATAGTCATGATCACTAGCAACTATCTCTTTTATGGTTGCAGAATACTAATGAAAGAAACTCGGCTACTTTTTTTTTTTTTTTTTTTTAGGTGTAAAGCTGGACAGGAGTAAAGTGGTAGACCATTTATTTCTTATTCCTAGGCCATGACATAAATAACTGGGGATTGTTCATGTTTATAGATGCTACATCTACTGTAAGATAAAGCAATGTTGTATTAGAGATTTGAAGCCTTGCAGCCTCTTAATGATGGACCTTTCTTGAAATGCTTGGTTGCTTTCACCTGGGATGTGAGCTTTGTTAATCTATGGACAAGGGAGATATTTTGTGTTTGCTGTCCTGGTTCCAGAAAAGCTTTACTTGCCATGGCCTTTATCAGACTGTTGTTAGCATATATTTTCTTTTTTTTTCAGCTGTCCTGTTTCCAATGTTCTTAAATCAATTTGTGCAAAATTTGTCTTAAATTTACTTGTATATAGTGCCATTCTCAAAAGACTTATTTAAAAAGAACAACTCAGTAATGCAATACACATCATCATTCTTGCACACATCAATATTTGCTGTAAAACTGAAAGAGATACTGTATTATTAAGTGATATAAACTCTGTGCACTTCTTTTCTTCTTTTAATGTTATCATAAGGTGATTAAGGAAAAGGAAATTAGTAAATGCTAGATGTAATTCTTTCTTTTTGCTTTCCTTCTCTTGTGATTTCTTTGCTTAGGACTCTGAGCTCCGTCAGATGCATCTTAATCTGTTTCTTGGACTAATGTATGACAGAATTCTTTCTGTTTAACACGTCAATAACTGTTACCTTGGGGAAGACTTCCTTGATTTCTTGAAAGAACAGCACAGAAAGACGCCTCCAAGGACTGCCAATACGGATCCTGCCCAACCAATGTAGAGCCCCGATCCCAGCTCATATCTGCAAGCAATTAAGTCTGTCATTACTGTGTCCTTTGCTTTCAGTCAGTGACACAACATAAACTTAAACACATTACTTATTGCACAGATCAAATAGAATACTGATAAAGAGTCCCACCTCCAGTTGAGTAATGTGGGTGGCTTCCAATTGGATCATTTTTGGTTTCGCTGCTTTACCTTATTTCTTCAAAAATTACATTGCTTATAGTCTACTGTACAACTCCCCAGAAGTGACTGTGATTCACTTGGAATCTCCCCCAGGATACTCAGCTTGTCAGTACTCACTAGAGCAAAACTGATCATACAAAATAATGGATGTACTGTAATAGAAGAAATCACTATAAAGGTGCAAATTAGAAAGGGTATAGGTGAGCAGGTGTAGGTTTACTGCATTGCTTTTATTTTTACAATAAAGAGAAGACATTTTCTTCAGATTACCCCCTTCATATCCAGTCCTTCATTTGTTCATAGCATGTTAAGACAGCTTACCTAGATTTTCCATGTATTGCACTGTAAAACTGCTGAATGACTCGTGCTGCATACCAGGAAACGGCCGCCAGGGAGCATATGCCTGCAAGGACAAAACATTAGTGATAATGGAAGAATTTGCCTCTAAAAATATGTAAGTATAGTTTTTATGTTTTAAACATGCAATAGCATCAAACCAATTAAGACTTAAGATATTAAAATTACAGTGGCAACGTGATAGTGCTGCTGCCGCGAGACCATGGTTTGCATCCCGGGTACTCCATGCATAGATTTTGCATGTTCTCCCACTGTCCAAAGACATCTGGGTTAGGTGAATTGGCTATGCTAAATCGGCTATAGTGTGTGTTTGCCCTGTGACGGACTGCCCCCATATCTAAGGTTTATTCCTGTCTTGCGCCCTATGCTAGCTGAGGTATGCTCCAGTAACCCCTGCGACCTTCTGTCCATCCACATGAAACAACTCATCCCCCAGTGGACCACTTTTGTTGAAATTCTTCAAGGAAATTTGTCAAGACAATTCAGTTTTCTTTCAGTTATCTTGAAGAGATTGAGCAGGTAAGTTAAATGATCTTACTAGCTGAGAAAATAAAAAATGCAAGCAAAAAAATAAACATTTAGTTAGTACTATTTAATTTACACTAAACCAAGTTTGTAGCTCAATTATATGCCGATTTTATTGATTCACTGCTTCACTTTAAGTATAATTTACTGGGGTTGCCAATCATCCAAGTGATAGGGACCATCCCCATTTTAGGCTATGTGTAAATAACTGAACAATATCAAAAATGTCCCAGTTTTAGCAGGCTGCCCATCTAATAAAATATTGCTCTTCTGTAACAAACATCCTCACAATATACGTAGAACAGTGTGTACAAAGCTCCAAGGGAGACCACCAAAACTCTGACAGAAGAAACCATGATTAAGAACTTGTGTTAAATTTGAACAGCATTGCAAGGATGTCAATGAAGCAGTCAAAGCCAGCCAGTACAGCCATGTATTTTTCCACTTCTAGCACCGTGTAGAATTATATATGTTCATTTGTGAAAATTTGTTTTTATTTTTCCATGCCCTAAACCATTACTGCTGAGGATGTGATTAAGTAAGCATTGAGCAAATGAACATGAGCTTTAAGAGTAGTCATACATGCTATGCAAGTGTCCCAGTTTGGGACTTTAAAAATCTGATTGCTCTATAATTTACCATCATAGTGCCAAATACACTTCATATCTACAATGATCATTCACTTTAATAAATGTAACCTTTTACTATTGTCATTCCACAGCATTTGTCATAACTGCAAGTTGCACATTTCATGAAAAAGCTCAAAAAAAGATTCATTATTTGCATTTTTTATTTAGTTTTTTTTTTTAGGTTAATTGGTAATTGCAAATTGTCACTGCATGTGAATATGGTGTTTGTGTATGTGAGAGAGTGACTGAGTGAGAGTGGTCTTTGTGATGAACTAGAGTCCTGACCATGCCTGTTTTCAACATTTTGTCCATTCTTGGCAAGTCTTTGGTTCCTATCAACCTGAAATGCATTCTAGATCCTACCTGCTGAACTCTGTCTATTGTGGGAAACAGCAGTTGCACAGCACCTAAATGTTATGCCCTGCATACATTTTCTTACTTGTTAGTTTGGGTTATAAAACAGATATTAATTGGAAACAGATGGAAATTGTCCAGTGGTGTATATATATATATTTGTATCAGTATACTGCTGCTGGATTATGTGAATTTCCCCTTGGGATTAATAAAGTATCTATCTATCTATCTATCTATCTATCTATCTATCTATCTATCTATCTATCTATCTATCTATATTGCCAGACCGATCTCTCTATTATATAAAAAAATCCTTGGACAAGACATGACTTTTTCAGAAAGATACTTTCAAGTCCCATGAGACAAGACTTTGTGACAAGAGATTTAATCATGCCCAGGGCCGGAAATAAAAGACAAAGAGGATATGACAAAGTAGATCGTTGTAAAGAATTCAAAAACATTGGCACAATATGCATGCAGAGCAGGTTAAAGATAATGAAAGTACTAAAATTCGAAAGCCTCAAAAAAATTATAGTAAAGATCGCTTTAGCTCAAATAAATACAAATTATTACTTGGTGTAATAACGGAACAGCGAAAAGAGACTGAATATATTTTGTTCGGATTTAAACTTTTAAGTTGGAGACATGTAGATTGTCTAATTTGTGTTGCCATCAGGCAAAAGTAGTGTTTCTTCCCAGTGAAGAGGCGTATCCGCGAGAATTAAAAAATTTGTTGTTTGGTGAAAGTGAAATCCACATATGTGAGCAGCAGAAATGAGAAGTGGCTTGGCGAGCAAAACGAGCAGGGGGCAAAGCCCCCTAGTTTTTTAATAACAGCAAAATCATGCTAATCATTACTATATAATAACATGCTATATAGACTTGTTAATTAAGCATAATAACCTCCAGTTATGATAATTTTTCAGTTGTTTAACAAATTCAAAACATATGAGTTACTTCCTTGCCATGTTTATGATTATGCCATAAAATTGTTGCTCTTTAATCTAAATGGAAAGTTTATACCTTAATTAGACCAGAAACCTAAGTAATGAATAAATATATTGATGAAAACTTAGCATTTGGGTTTATTTAAAAATCCAATAGTCCCTTCTTCTTTTTTTTTTTTTTTGCCGGAAGAAAGCTGGAAGGCTACTTCCATGTACAGTATCAATTACTAAAAACTGTAAGATCACAGTGAAAAATACTTACCCTTTTTCATTAATATCATCATTACTTAATCATGTTAACAGTTCTGCAGTTTGCACTAAAGCTGTAAGACGTTTGTAAGTCAATATGGATTAAGGAGGGCGTTGAATGGAAGATGTCATTTAATACATCCACAGGTCATTATTAATAAAAATCTATGCTGTATAGATTAGCCACATCCCAGGTGGATTTTTAATCTTTTTTAAATTATATTTTTTGAGATTTGTTAGACAATTCTATACTGGTGTATATATAAACAACATACTGATTTTTCTCTAATGATTTGGACAACCATGTGAAACATATTAGAAAAGTTCTTGTTTGCAAAGCTTAAGAAATGTGAATTTCATGAAGTCTCAGTCATATTACTGTGATATGACACAGGTCAATAATCAACAACTGTCTTGACTTGAAAAATGGATGTATTTGGTAAGTTTGTAGCTTTTCCTCTGTGTGCCATAGACTACAATGTAAAGTGCCGGCAAGATATAATTTGATTTTCAGATTTATCACTTGAGAACACAATTTCATGTGGCAAATGCATATACAGTATAGTATGCTTGTGAATAAATAAATTTGACTTGAAAAATACAGAACTTATCCTTTACGCATAGATCAGGCTAAAGTTTTAACAGTGGTAAATTGGAAGTTACTGGACTGATGGTTAGAGATTTGTGGATTTCACTAATTTCTATTGACATTTTATCATGAATTTTAGTAATATTATTTATCCAATAACCATGTTTACCAAAATTATACACAGAAATTTCTGGAATCTCTTCATTTATTAAAATAATTATTTACCACTTTACCAATACTAGGTTACACTTACCCCACAAAACAATTAATTATGGAAGACGGCACATCAAGTATTGGAATAGTGGCCATATTTTCTCAAAAAATGAATGAGTCTAATAATTTGCATGGTTGAGCCTTTTTCCTCACTGTAGCCAAACTGTATTATGATGTGAGTATTTAGGAATTACTGGCTTTAAAGTTGGCTTTAGAGAACTTGAGGTACTGGTTGAAGGGTACTTCATTTCTGTGTATCATATACACTGATCATAAACATAGCACAGCTTTCAAATGCATAACAGGCCATTTGGAATTTGTTCATTAGCCTGTTAAAGGAAATTACTGATTCTAGTTCTTGCCCAGTCCCACTGCGGGTTTCAGAGGGGATAATTTATGTTCTTACTGAGTTTCACAGAGAAATACTGGAATGGGCACACTTAATTAAAACATTTTGTCATTCTAATATTAAACCATTGAACTCTTTCAGAGGTATGATTGGTGGAAAAATGTGCGTCAAAGAAATTTATGATTATGTGCAGGAATGTGAGATTGTTTGTCAGAGCTAAGACATCTTTGAGTCTTCCAATAAGTTCATTACAGCATATCCTAGCCACTAATAAACCATGGGCATTTACTTGTATGGTTTTTATCACAGATCTTCCCCCATCTCAACAATACAATATAATATACATTATTGCAGACCAGTTTTCCAACAGTGATCATTTTGTGCCATTAAAAAAACTCCCAATGGCAAAAGAAATGGCAGATGCTTATATTGCAGATGTTTTTGGGTTATATGGATCTCTTACTTCAATAACTTATGATCATGGCCCCCAATTTGTTTTTAGTAATGTTCTTTATCATTCACCTATTAGTATATATTAGTATACCCCCTTTGAATGTCTTCATGGATGCAAACCAAATCTGTTGAAACTGGATTCATCAGTTCACTAGATTATGGGACAGTTAGAAACTTGATCTAGAGACACTAAAGATGGAGGAAACTGTGCCAAGCAATTTGTAGATAACAAAAGATGAATGGCTTCAGAGTTTAGGGATGATGTGGCTTGCCACACAAGCCATCCACCTGGGAGTTCTGTCCTAAAAACTGGCTCCTCTGTATATTGAGCAAGACACGACTTTGTAAAATGCTAGAACTATGTCTTATAAATTGGCACTTCTGTTCAATTTAAAATTTATCCAGTCTTTAATTTTTGAGTTTAAAGCCAATCCTTTTTTCAGTTCCACCTTGTGCAGGTCTAGAGTCAGAATGATTATTGCATCTTATATTCAAGCAGTTGTGGTTCTAGTGTTGAATATTTAGTGCATTAGCAAGGTTATGGAGTTTCCAGCACAAAACCCATTTTTGACTTCAATGTGCTAAGATGTGAAATCACTTTCGGGCTCTTGATTTCATGCTTAAGACCTTTAGCCTTCCATCTTTCAAAATATATTGATTCATCCATGTTATGATGTTTTTGCATTTTAGAATTCATATTCCTTGATAATAGAACAGAATATCACTCTTTAGTTGTTTTGGCTTTAAATAGTGAGATGTTGCTTCAAAGATGTCTGAGTTTTAAATAAATAAATGTGTTGCTTTCTTTCTTTTCTTTCCCTCCATTTATCACTTGCCCCTACAACTTCTGCCCCCAACATCCACCTGTCCAATTAATTTAGACCCAGTTTGTCTAGTTTTATGGTCACAGGTAAAAGGAAAATATCCAGTTAATATCTGACTTAAGACAGTGACCAACCTTGGAGATGGGTCCAGTCTAATGCAAAACACATTTTATACACATGCTAACACTGGGCTAATTTAAAGTTGGAAATAATGTCAGTGTCCCCAGGACATGTATCTTCAGTACTGGGAGAAAACCCATTCATTTTCATAGTGAATGGACATTGAGCGCACACCCAAGTGTTATGAGACATGAACAATCACTACGGCACGATGATGCAACTTCAACTAAAAATACACTGATTTTAACTAGTATTAAAAATACAAACAATTCAATTGTAACCAAGTGGGGTTCTTTTTTAATGACCATGCCTGAAACTTAAATTCTTGACCTCCTTAGTAACAGAGGGGTTAAATAGTTTAAAAAGAGCTGAATCATTTTCCTTTTGGGGTTGTAGGCACAAAAAGGAAGAAATGTCCAACACTGTTATCACTAACACAACAAGTGAGCTTTTATCTAGACACACCCTTCATAGTGCCTCCAACCAATGAAATGTTATGTTAGAGATATCTGCTTCAACATGCAAACTGTCCTTGGTTGTTTAGTTTTAACCAAGTCTAATACACATAACATTTAATTGATACATTTTTTAATTATTTTTCTATACTGTGTCCCTCTTTTACTTATTTAAATCATACATGTGTATCAGAGGTGTGCTTGCCTCATTCCTTAATTTTTTTTCTCAAGCGTCAAACACAAAAGTAGATTGGATGCTCCATCTTGACCTACCTCCAACAATGAAGAGCGTGCCACTAGTGACAGATATTTTTCCTTTAGTTTGCTCATCAGAACTTCCGATTGTAATACACTTCATTCCAAAAAGAGCTGTAATGACACCAATCAGGCTCACTACCAGAGAAAGAATCATCAACGCACGTGTGCCCTGGATATACCCTGTAAAAGTGAAAGAAAAAAGTTTAATCATTTGTGCTGAAGTGGAGGTGGGAGAAATGTTTTTGTTGTTGGGCTTCAGTTACAGAAATCTGATTGGGTATTTGCAGGTCAACCCAAAAGCATTTTGTAATGAGAACAGAGGTGTTAGTGGTTTAGGAAATGTTTTTTTCTGGTCCCAGGTACAGCAGAGAGCAAGTATCGGTATTCTACTTAATGGCCTTCACTCCGCCATTAGCTTTAAGCACTACACAAATCTAAAGAGGTATACTATACAGGAGGGTACACAAAGGAAAATTTTACTTTATACTCTTTGCATCAGCAAGTGAAGTAAAGATTTATCTTGTGTTACTATTCCCATGAGGCCAGTGCACTTTTTCCTGAAACACCAAGTCACGGTGTCACATGTGTGCACACGGGAGACAGTTTATTGGCTTGAGTAAATGTTATTTCAAGCAGAGCCAGAGGTTGGCACTATTCTCTGATCCTTTCTCTCTTCCTCCCTCTGCAGACTGACTGACTGCCCTACCACCAGTGAGTCATCTCCAGTATCCGCCTTCCTGGACCCACACAATCCTGTCGTCACTCTTCATAAACCAGCACACCTGTTTCTTCCCTCAGTTCTGCATTGGACTCCTGTCTGTAAAGACATGCTACATATATTTTTCTCTCACAGCTTCAAAAATAAACAGGGTTACCAAGGTGGTACCCCAAACCTTTTTCTTTGTTTTCCTCTCCTTTTTATTAGCTTTGCATTAGTCTTGTGCTGTTGAAATATTCAGCATATGACAGACTTGCCAGACTATGCCTAAAGAAAAAAATATTTTATCAGTGAAATGAATGTCACAGTAGTGCAGTGGTTAGTGCTGCCTCACAGGTCCAGTGGCCTGGGTTGAAATCCTGGCCTGATCACTTAATCTTTGGGAACTGAACATTCTTCATAAGATTGAAAAGGTTTTTCAGTTTCCATCCCCCTTTCCAAAGACACTTATATTTGGTTAGCTGTCAGTTCTAAAATGTCCATAGTATAAATGAGTGTAAGTTGTGAGCCCTATGATGGACTAGCAATCCTATTTAGGGTGGGTTTCTACTTTGCACCCAGTGCTCCTTGGCTCTGGATTCCTGTTTACCTGTATTGTAGTAATAAAGTTTGAAAAATGTAGAATGTGTTTCATTCATATGTTATTGATAAGATTTGTTGAGGAAACATTTTGCAGTTTTTATTTCTTGTTTCCATCTGTATATGCTTATTTATGATCCACTGAATTTTATCCCTACATCGCATTTTTTTTACTTTTTGGTATGGCTGAGTGGAATGCAACTCAATATAAGGAATGCCATACCATACCATTTTCTTAGCCTGCTTATCCCTGAGCAGGGTCATCGGGAAACCGAAATCTATCCCAGCCAGCATAGGGAGCAACGGAGGAACAATCTTGGACAAGGCAAATAAACACACACACACTTGGGCTAGTTTACCATCACCCATTCACCTAACTTTTATATGTCTTTCTACTGTGATAGGTAACCAGAGCACGAAGATGAAATCTATGCAGACACGGTAAGAATATGCAAACTCCACACAGGAAGGCCCTAGGACATGAACCCCGATCTCCTTACTGCAAAGCAGCAACACTACTACAGCACCCCCTGTCAGCAATGCATCAACTATAAGGTATTACTGATGGAGGTGAATGTCATCTTGATCTTCTCCAACTCCTAAGGTGGAAAGCCTTAAAACACTTCATTTGAAAACACCATCAAGGTAACTTTCGCATACACCTTCCACTATATGGAAAAGCAGCTACAAGTATGCCTGTTTCAAAGAAGCATGGAATTCTACTGTGGAAATAGCAGGTATTTAGAAAGTTGCCATCTTAAGTGTTTTCTTGCATCACACTGTCCAGGAAACACCTGAATATACACAGTGGTTAGAGCCACAACCAGACAGCCCTATACAGCTGAATGCAAGGTGTGAAGTGTGTGTGTGTAGTCTCTCTGTGCTTTCTCCAGTATCCTTTTACTTGTCGTTTTTCACATCAAAACCGTTTGATTCTAATCTTGCGGCGGTGTTTCAATCTGGCTAGTTTATAGCTAATATATTTTCCTGGCAATAGGTGGTTTAATAGTTTTAGTTTGCCTAACTTTTAAATTTATTTTGCTGTATTTTTACATCTGACATTGACATTGTCAAAAAGTATCATAATTATCTTATGCTAATTGAGACAGATCAGGCACCACTATCCTATTTTTCGATTTTTTTTTAATAAACAATGTGAAAACTTGAAAGACTTGTTAGTCATCAGCAAAGGGGGTAAGGGAGGCAGAAATTACTATTTAGGCAAGTTAATGTTAACAATAGAGAAATCTACACACATAAAGAAAAATTATGGTATGGATCCACCAGAATTTTAATGCTGAAAATACCATTTTAGGTGCCACATTATATGCTGACTTTGTTTTGCTTTCTTTTCTTTTAAGAAGATTCAGTTATGTTTTCAATATGTAGTGCTTATCAAAAGACAGAGTAAATACAGTACATTAAAATAAGAAGAAAATCCTTCAAGATTGCTTCATTTTTTTCAGAAATCTATTACATAAAATACTGTGGAAATACTAAGATTGTGACTGCTTAATATTTCTGCTTTAGAGAGACGCCAATGTTAACAATATCCTTGAGAATTTAAAATAGATGCAACTTGATGCACTACTTTTAGAGGACCTAGACAAACCATTGATTTCATTGAAATTTTAGATTAAGGGGAGAATAAATTAATAAACTATAATTTTAAAGTAAAAATGTACCTTTGCTCACCCTTTTTATTTTACTTGCTGTTTTATCATATATAAAAAATTGGTTTTGACTGGGTTCTCTATTTGTATTGTTCTCTTTGTATGATTGTGGAATTTTATGTATTGGTTTCAAAACATACTAGTACTTGCTATGGAATTCTCATATGTTTAATTGAATTGTGTTCTGATGTGGTGTTCTGTTTCCAAATGAAACGAAAAAAATAAATAAATTCAAGGTGCTGCAAATTCTTAACAAAGTGGGGAAGCCACAGATCCAGACGGTTATCAACTAAAATTCAATAAAAGATGTTGCAGTAGCTATTAAACACAAGCAAACAATCAACCTTTATTTTATGTAGCACCTCTGCCTATTGAACACCACTCCAAGGTATTTTACAAATATGCCTGTGTGGTGCAACAGCTCAGATAAATATTTGTTACAGGTTGAGAAAGGACAGGTTATGTGACTTGTGCATGGTCAAACTGTGGGTCAGAATATGAAATTGAACTGGGACTCTTGAGAGTAAGAGCTACTATGGTACACTAGACCACTCTAATCAACCCCATCACCATCCCAAAATACACTACTTTTTAACATTATGGAATACTATATATCCTGGCTATACTAGTGAAGGCAGGGACCTACCAATATTTGTTCCAACTAACATCTCACATAGTGGTTTTCATCTGTTTTGATCACCTTTTCATTCTGATTCTGTCTATAGTGTCACCTACGGTGAAGACAGAGTTTGTTGCTTCTGTTTGATAGTCGTCTTTCCAATGGAGTAATGATACAAAGCTCTCCTAGGGTTCTTAATGCCTTGGCTACCTGCCCAATGTTAAGCTTGCTAAGTTACTTGCTTAACTGAAAATCCCTCCTTTTTTCTGTTGGCCCTCTCACTCACTCCCTCTATCTCAATCATTTTGTATGAAGGCTACAACTTACTGAGATTTAATTGTCTACAGCAAACAAACTATAAACCAGTAAACCCTGTTTGTTGGTCTTGTGCAGGTGTATATAACACATATGACCCTGTCCTTGACCTTACAAAACAGCAGTGACCCAGAGCAGTTGCTTAAGCATCCTCCTGTTCTAAGTGGCTAAATTATTAGCATTTTACACCGGAATGGCTCCTTGACCTACTCATAATACCTAATCTCTCATGTTGTGCTAGCTCAGTATTTTAAGTGTAACCAATGTAGACACCGTCAATGATGCAATTTTGATGTCATAGCCACTAACATCCTATGTTGTCATGCTTTAGGTGACAAAAATATCAACTTTTTTTTTTTGGGATTTATTTTGAGAAAAAAATTAGTCTAAAGAATACTGGACTATCGTCAAATTTCTAGTGCCTGTTGTAGCTTGAGCTAGTAATGGTGTTCAGTTTGAACTGGAAATTACCACCTGCACTGAGGAAGCTAGAAAAACTATGTTTTTTGTTATTGTACATTAATGTAGAGAAACACAAGCATTAAAAGCTGTAAAAGTAATTGCCTCAATTACCCTTCACTTGGTTAAGTAAGTAAGTCGAAATCATGATTATCTGGAAAATTGGCAGAATTTACCTACTTTATGCGGTTACCTACTCTCCCAGGCAGAGTGTGTTCTTTTCTGCATCTTGTTTGGTTCATTTTGTGATGTCCCACCACTTATGCTTTTATCTTTTTAAAGAAAGCAGTGACTTGCATTTTTCAAATAGACAAATGTGGCCTTCCCTGCTCAAAACAAAACCTCTGCCCACAGGTCCTCCTAATCCATCACATTTTTTATTTCTGTAGTACTTCAAGTCACTTAGCAAGTTTTTCTCTGCACAACAACAAAACATAACAGGTAACCTAATTTCAAAATTCCTGTTGTAGTGATGCACCATTAAATGTTGGTTCTGATATTGTGCCCAATGCTGCCACCCTAAACGGATGATCCATTGATGGATAAGGATGGATTGATTTTTAAGAAAACTACATACATTTTTCATCAATTCATTTTCTAAAACCACTTAATTCATGTTTATATTGGTCTTATTTTTATTGGCATTTCTATGTCTGACTTGACATACAAGAGACAGAAAAATCATTCTTAAAGTCAAACTATTTCTTTAAAGATGTTTCATTCTAGCCTTCTATCCTCAACTAGAAATACAAGTTAGAGAATGAGGTGATGGATAAATGTAAAACTCAGCAGTGGCAGCTAAAGAAGGTGATCAGGGAACTGTTTATTATGTAAACCACATGATAAATGAAGTAGTGACTTAAAAGTTACCATTGCCTTACAATACTGTACTTGGTGGTGTTAAAAGTTCAAATGTAACAGTATTATACTTCGGTGTAGTTAGGGGAATCAAAGACAAAGATTCATGTACAGCAGAATGGAAGTCAAACAGCATAACTATGCATTTACTTACAACTTATTAGTCTGAACTTTATATACACTGAAATGCAATAGCTTGAGTGTTAAAGCCAAAATTACATGATTATACTGAGCTATTGATTTTTACAGTTAGAGAGGTTGAGAGCATGCACTGATACAGCTTGTTGCCACATCCATCACACATGATAAACTACCTCAGGATCCTGAGTTCAGCCTTACAATGGGTGACACCTCAGCACCACACTAGTTCAAATGGGATGGAACAGTTTACACTGGCTGACGTACCAATCCTGCCACCAACCCCTGAGTTTTCCCTTCAAGTTGGAAGACCTGCTTGCATGTTAACATTATCCCCAAAACAGAGCAATTGTGAGTTAAGAACCTTTCTCAAGGTCCCAACAGAGTGGAATCACTTCTGGCATTTACAAGATTCAAAAAGCAACCTTCCGATTGTCAGAGCAGATCACTAGCCTCAGAGCCACCACTCTGTTGATGTGTGCAAATGGGCTGTTTCCTACTTTGTGTCTGGTGCTACTGGAATAAATTTGAGTTCTCTATGAACTTTGAATGAACTAAGTGAATTTAGAATATAGTTAGCTGTTGTAGGAAATTTTAAACTCAGAGAATGGGCCAATGAACACTTTGGCAATTGGATATTTTTCTATTTTTTCACTGAAGCTTAACTGAATCACCAGGGGCCTCATGTATAAACAGTGCATACGCACAAAAATGTTGCGTAAAAACGTTTCCGCATTCAAATCGTGATGTATAAAACCTAAACTTGGCGTAAAGCCACGCACATTTCCACGGTACCTCATACCCTGGCGTACACAAGTTCTCTGCTCGGTTTTGCAGACTGGCGCCACCTAGCGTCAAAGCAGTGCTACTGTTCCTGTGTGGTTAGCCTTTATTTTTCATATCCACATCCCTGATGCGGCTTTATAAATACACTGAAATTAACCGCATATTGTTTATTAGTTTAATGCATCTGATTGTAATTAACCAGTAATAATATAATGGTCCACAGAATGGTCAAGCTATTCTAAATACAATAGCTGCTTTAGCGTTGTTACTCTCACTGCACCTTCTTCTCCTTCTTCTTCTTTCAGCTGCTTCCGTTAGGTGTTGCTACAGCGGATCATCTTTTTCCATATTACTCTCACTGCACCACCATTTATATCACTGTATCGGAGTGGGGAATCAAAGATCTACAGAATATGAGAAAGAGAATTATCGGTATACTGCATCAAGCATACGCTGCCTCAGCCATGCTGTCTATTGAACTGCTTTCACACGGCAAACATTTTAAAGCCTTTCCTGTATGGACCCCACGGTTCAGAAACAGTTTCATCCCAAGAACTATAAACGCATTCAATCAACTGCTCCTTGTAGACCTGTTTGTACTTATAAGTAGAATTACCTCACTGTAAACTTGCGCTGCAGTTATAATATTGCACAATCTGAGCCACTTTATAAAGCGCGTATTTACATATGATGACGATATCATTTTTAAGATGAAATGCAGCAAAATGTGTTTATTTTATTATACAGATAAAACTTCATTTAAATAATCTATGTTGAAGCCAATCCCAGCCAACACAGGGCACAAGGCAGGAAATAAACCCTGGGCAGGGTGCCAGCTCACCGCAGTAATCTATATTGTTAATAATTAAACATGCCAGGACACGGTGCCGCAGCGCTAGCTAGGAGCATGCACTCTGTTCATGGATTGTTCCTGCGTCGCGGCCTATTCTTGCTTGTGCTGGCGTGACACTGGAAGGATAGATGGATATAATAATTAAACACGTACTACGAAGATAGTTTAATGTTCATTAAAAGTTTTGAAGAATCGGCGTTCTAAGCTTACAGATGGCTTAATGTCTATTACAGAGCTGATTGTGTGGAGATTGGGTATTTGGAGAAAGAAAAGTAAGGACAGAAATTGGGGGTTAGTACATTTGAAAGAGACAGTACTGCTACAATAAAGTATTTCATCGAAGGTCGCGCATGGCGCAGCAAGCATCTTGCGTGAGACATGAACAATCACTGTGACACCGTGTTCCCATGTTTAATAACATCATTTAACTCCTATCATCATGAAAATGATATCACGTATACATCTCAGTATTTTAATTATTCAGAGAGCTGTAATATCATGAATGTAATGGATTCTGTGTCCTGTCAGAGGAAAAGAAAGCCCAGAAGCACGTAGTGAGTCACACACATAGAGTACATAGAAGATCAAATACAAAACAAAGCATTTAACATGCTACTTTAGTTACGATGGGATTTGAGAAACTAGTAAATTAAACGATTTTGAGATGAAGTTTATGATGTTCTATTTTAATGACAAAATAAACTACGTGATTAAAGTGGAAATTTCGAGGTTAAAGTTGACATTCCGTGCTTTTTTCCAAACTGTGTACCTATTTTTTTTGTCTGTATCCTAATAAGCTTTCATATGACACTCAGACGGTGGGCTACGACTCGCCTTTTCACGGCGACTTTGATATGTGACTTCTTTTTTATTTCGGGCACTGTGCGACTTTGTGAACTTGAGCTTTCGGGTTTCTCCGACACTCTGTCACTCGATCAACTTCCTTTTGTTGATTCTACCACTGTTTAAGCCAACAAATAGTACGTTTTTCCTTTCCTCTACTTGGTATTTGCTGAAATTCTGTTTTCCCTCATGCTTTTGCCATTGCCTTTTCACAGAACACTGAGCTTAAGGGCTATTTATATTGATTTGCATATTCAAAGAGGTGTAATTCTGGGAGGAGAGGGGGCAGGACAGCAGGCGCATGCACGTGCGTTACTTTTCACGCTGACCAGGATTTATGTAGCGGAAGAACGTGGAGGTTTGCGTACGCACAGTTTTATGCATCTGGATTTTTCTGTGCGTACGCACATTCCCGCTTTTGTGCTTACGCCATGTTATAGTGTGAGTTCTACGCATGGCGTTATACATGAGGCCCCAGATGTTTTGTAAGTGCAACAAAATAAGGCATTACAACCTACAAACTAAACTGTGTTAGTTGAACCTGATACATTATCATTATTATCATATTTCTTATTTAAGTAATATTAAAATTAAAGAACTGGTTCACATATTAGAGGTGGGCGGTTTCTGTTTAAACAATGACAAAATCACAATGTGTCCTGAGTTTATAGAAACATAAAGGGTACCAGAGTGATTCTTGTGTTTTTATATTTTTGTACTGTGTATTCTTCTGTCACATTTTAATTATACTTTTGTTGTGGCAAACCAGATGGGCCAGATGCTTTTGTAGCTTTTGGAGTTCAAAGCCCAGTCTTCAACCAGAGCTCAAAAAAGTATTTTAAAAAAGTTAAAAAACCCAGCTTGATCTGATAAAAGAACATTCCTTCAGGTTTCTATAGCTTTGGACAATCAGCACTAGCAAAGCTAAACATTTACTTGCAAGCTGGTTTCAATCTCTTCATGTTAAGAATAATATAAATTACATAAACTGACTTAACACGAAGTAACACTGTAACCATGTGGTTCATAGAGTAATCCAGAACTTCACATTGCTTGGTTCAAAAATGTATTTAATTGTTGTTCATCAGAGCAGTCAAGCAGTGTTATTTAAACAAGTGCCTTTAATAAAGAAAACTAGTAGAGAGTTATAAAGACCAAATAATATAAAAAGGATAGATTTATGCCTTGTCCTCATGTTTCTGCCTTGCACCCGATGCTTGGAAGGATAGGTTCCAGCTTCCCCGTGATCCTGCTTTGAATAGGCAGGTTTAGAAAATGGACAGGTGGATGGATTTATGCCAGCTTTAGTATGATCTGATTTCTTATATTTTTTGTAGCACTTTGCACAAAACGTTTTCAGTTTTAGAGAAAATTAATTACTTTTGTGATCATATTTGAGAAGAATGTCAGTTATGATGCAGCACTTTTGAGGTGCTGAGTGTATTTATGAACCCTGAAACCATCCTTTATATTCATCAAAAATTTCCAGTAGCATAACCAAGTGTCTCAGTTTTGACCTTAACACGTTGCAGGTAATCCTAAACAGTGGTTCAAAGCTGATGCCCAGTTTCCATCTTTTCACTGATTTATGGAAATGGAAGTCTATTCTGATGCAATTCAACTAGCCTAGGCACATCAATATCCTGCTTTTTCTAAAAGTCACCCCTAATTATCTGACATTATCACATATCTTGTAAAAGGCTAATACTCAGCCCTGTTGCACTATAGAAAGATTGTGCTTCATACTCTTGTAGAATACCCTTTTAATTGGTGTCATAATTATTTATAAAACAGAAGTATAGTCTTAAAGTCATAATATCAGAAAGTCAAATAGAAAAAGTACAAACATAATGTAAAGATTAATCACTAATTCCATTACTGACTACAACAGGCTGCTATTTTTTGATGGTTTAATTTCCATAATTATAATTTTTAGATTTGCAAAACTTAGAAGTCATAGGTAGTAGCCCCAGCTTTTTACTATCATGGCTTCAAGCCTGCTAGACTGAGAAAATGGCGCCATTACATGGGTGGGTCATAGGACAGAGAGAAGTATGAAATGGAGAACAGCATAGGACAAAGAACAAAAGAAATATTGATATACACCTAACAGGTTTCTTTATCCAAATTACCACTATCATCAATGCATTTTCAGGAACTAAAACAATGCAGCTATGATACAGCATGGGCTTCTAAGCAAATTTTAATCAATCCAAACATTAACTCTTTCACAGACAGTATTTGTTCATTCATTTTCTGAACCTACTTCTCCGAATATATACCATTTTGGAGATTGAATCCAATCCTGGAAGGTCACAAATAATGTCAAGGGCCTTTTTATTAGGAAAATAAGAGAAAACTCCTGATGACCATTTATTATAAAAAAGGTATTTACCTAAAAATTTTCAAACAGCACATGAAAACTCAGTGGTGTTCAAATTATTGCTAGGTTTTTGGTTCCATATGTTATGAAACTGGTGCATGAAAAAATGTTTTCTTACATTTTTTGTGAAATTTATTCATAATAATTTTCCTCAGTTTGTATTAGCTTTAATTATCTACCCATCTATTTGCTAAAACCCCAAACTTTACAGTCAGCTATAGTTTTTTTCTGGCAGCGCTATGCACAAAACTGAAATCAGTGGTGAATAAAAGTAGTACAGATTTCACTTATTTAATTTATAAATATTATTATCATTTATTATTTTTTAATTAAAAGTTTAGGAACAATTGTACTCCATTCATATACAAGGTGTGGCCTGTGGGTTGTGTTGAATTAGGCTCCTTGCTACCTCCCATTTATTTCCCAAAATCTGCTCTGTTCATTTACCCTTTCAGGCATAACATATTTAGCTATTACAATTATGTTTCACAGAAGTTTTCAATCTCATCCCACCCTGCCACCAATGGTTACTCACCTTCGAGATTGAGTAGTGTATTGAAGTTCTGGCAGTTAGTTCGGCCAGTGCTGTCCTGGACACAGGTCTTCCACAGATTCTCATAATAGTTGGTGGTTGTAATCAACTGGTCATAGTCTGTGGACACTTTCCAGTAACTGTTCATCAAGCAGGCAAGAGTGGCAAGCCAGCCTCCCACACTCAGCAAAAATCCCAGCAATTGTATTCCCGTTGACATGTTTTCTTTTATAAAGATATACAGATCTCTAAATATGTTTCAGCAAAATCAATTTAAACGAATGAGTATAAGAGCTGAAAATATGTCCCGTTTACGCTGGGATCTGTTTCCTGTGCTCAGATGGAGCCCTCTGAAAACGTGTCTGTTTTGTCTGCCGTTTGGGTTGGATGATACTTTGAGCTTTGCACAGAGGCTATAAAATGATAAGACAACTGCTTCCTCTAGTAGTCATAAGGAGTGGCAGGTGAACTTACAGGTCAATTACAACCAAAAACTGGAGGGGGTTAATGGTTGCTTGGGAAATCAGTTCAATAAACTTTATTGGAGTTGCTAGTAGACACACTGATAATTTCTGTGCAAACTGA
Source organism: Polypterus bichir lapradei (assembly GCA_026402145.1). Classification (NCBI taxonomy): domain Eukaryota; kingdom Metazoa; phylum Chordata; class Cladistia; order Polypteriformes; family Polypteridae; genus Polypterus; species Polypterus bichir. The sequence goes on along the minus strand of JANRMT010062854.1, from coordinate 122,570,791 downwards.
AAAGCTTTCCTGAGATATCTGAAAAATAAAAGAAATTAATTTCTTTTCCTATGGAACATATACTCTTAAGAATTATCACTCTGATTGATGTATTAGTAAAAATTTGTAAATTAGCACCAGAACAAGTGCGGTATCAATAAGAATATGTAGGCTTTATCGCACAGACGTTACAGAGTCTTGAGGAGGCAGACCACCTAGGGAAGTCTTGCACAAACACAATGGTGACCATGCTGGGGATTGAGCTAGGTTCTCTGCGCTATAAAAGAAGCAACACTAAATACTGTGCCATGATGCCACTCATAAAATATAATTTCATTCATCTAATTTTTAGGTAGCTTAATTTACACATAATATACCAGATAGATGACATCTGGATGAAAGTCAGATAAGAACTCTGGATGGGTTTCTAATCTATCACAGGCCATGTCATACCAGGCTTATTTAAAGTTGTCACCTATTTTATTATGTGCTTTACAAAATGTTTTTTTTTTTGCCACATGCAAAGCTAAAAAGTTCAGGCTTTCAGTATCTTTAGTTTGTATGCCAGTATATATCCTACAACAGAAGACCATGTGGCCTTTTAGCAAGATGCATTACCTGTAAAGCTATAACGTGAGCAAAATATGAACATTTTGGATGAGTTTGGAACACAAAGGGCAGTGATTCCTGCCTACCTCTCTTCTTTTTAAAACTGAATATGTAAGAGTTCAAAAGGTTCAATAAATCGATGTCTTGTGGTGGTTTCAGGCTTTATCAAGAGTAGTAACTATTTTATATCAAACTTTGCTCCAAGTTTAGGTCACACAGTAAGTCAGATTGTAAGATAAAAAAGCATGTAGTTTGTTGTCCCATACCTGAGACACAGTTCTTGCCACTTGATGAGTGCACTTTCATTGGTGAATATTCTTGATGTGCAGGGATTCCTACTCCCTGAGTTTAGGATGGATCAAGCCGTAACGCCAACAATAAAGTTAACAGATGTATGTTATGTTCACTTGTAAGACCCATCAGTAAAGGTCAGTTGATCACGATGGACTTTGTGGGTTGCAGGGTTTAGATGGATTAAATGTAATGAAAGGTAACTGCAATGTGTTTTAATATGGATCAAGAATAGAAAACTGACCCTACACTTAGTATGACATGGAAAAGTCCAATAAATTCATGAACGTAAAGTTGTTTAGCAAACTAAAATGTTCAAAAACACAAAAACAAAAAAGCCCATAGACTTCAGATTCTATGAATTTAATAGATCAAACTGAGATGACTAGTAATGAGAAGGCATTTAGTGCTGATAAATCATTCAGCTAGATTTTATGAGTGGAAAGTGAAATGTTTACCTGTTATTGTTTTGGTGCTTCTTAAATATAGGGTAGTATGGTGTTGCTGTCAGTGGTTATAGCTGCTGCTGGGGTGTTGTCTGTGTGGCCCCATTTCCTGCCATGCAGTCAATTCAGCTGTCATTCTAATCCATCCCACTGTGACCCTGATGTGGATTAAAAGACGTGATCAATAGCGTAAAAACTTAAACCTATTCGACACTGCTGATTTTCAAAGTGCCCAGAGATTATGGTAGCTCCAGTGTACTGTTCTATGTAAATTACAAATTTCCATCATTTGTGGTTTATAGTACTGATTATCAATACCTCTATGCTTCTCCAATGAGATGCACACTATACAGCAATTAATTAACCTGATTTTCACTGATCCACACTGAGCATTCCTTGTGACTGAGATTTTCACACAGTTTTGTTTTCAGAATGGGCAGAACTTCAGGGACAGTCCAAGAGAGAAAGAGACACCGACCATCTGGCTAGGATTTGATCATTTTGTAGGAGACAGCAGATATGTAGCAACACGTGTCAATTTCAGTATATACTGTATCCTTATTTCTGGTTAGTCTAATTTCAAAACGATTGTAACCTTCCCTTTCCAGCCTGTATATTATAATTATTTTGTTAAGTAGAGTTTCACATATTTGTCTACAGTGAGAAAATTAAAATAAATGTAACATTATTTCAAAAAATTGTGCTATGGCACACCACAGGCCTCATGTATAAATCTCCTTATGCTCAGAAACGTGCGTAAGCAATTTCTTATACAAAAGTTGAGATTAAAATGCATGGAAATTAGCTTAGAGTTACAGAATGATCCTACCATCTGTAAACCCTACGAAGACTTTTTTGGTGTTGGTATTTTGGCATCTCCATGCAGCAGGAGAATGACATGAAAGAAAAATCTCTTTCATGGCATATTTCGTTGACGTGTCAGTTACATTCCAGTGTCTGTCTGTCCATTCACTTTCTAAACCTGGTTGTTCTAAACTTATAATAGAACAGGGATCACATGACTTTTGTGTGATGGTCACTGTAATGTAGGCTCCAACTCGGCATAAAGTACCAAAACAACAGCATTAGGAGGTCTGTTCTGGCCTATGGGTCAGGAATCATCATGAAAGAAGTCACAACTACAGTTAGCAATATTTAAATGACAACATTGTGCTTTTAAGTTTTGTTTGTTTAGGTGTTTTAATTGTGGCAAAATAAGAAATGATATTAGAAATAATATAGTATATCCCCCAGCATGCCCTTTTAAGTAAGTTAATTTTTTTCACTGAAATAGATCTACTCAAACTAAATAGAGTAATTTATCAGCAGAAACCCTCCATCTGCGTCCTTGGCCTAGTATCAACAGGCTTTTTCAAATAAATCTCTGATGTGCTAATTGATAGTGTACTTGACATAGTGAACTCATCATCAGATACAGGGTTTTTCCCTGACGTCTATAGATTGCAGTTGTTAAACCCCTCAGAAAAAAGAATCTGTACTCCTCTATCTTTGACAACCAATTTCTAACCTGCCTTTCTTAAGTAAAATTCTAAAAAAACGCAGTTTTTAAACAACTAAATTATTATTTGAATAAACATTCTATTCTTGACAAGTTTTAGTCAGGTTTTAGGACAAATTATAGTACTGAAACAGCACTGGTTAAAGTAGTAAATGATTTGTGGGTTAATGGGGACAGACACCGTATATTTGCTCTTGTTCTCTTAGACTTAAGTGCAGCATATTATTATAAATCACCTTAGACAATGGGTGGACCTCTCTGTCAGCGTCTTAAACTTATCAGGTAGAAAATTCTTTGTTAATTGTGGTGATTGTACTTTGGAGACCCATGATATTGTATATGGTGTATCACAAGGATCAGTTCTGGGTCTGCTGCTTTTATCAAGTACATGCTTCCATTAGGTCAGATTATCTCAAAGCACAAGATGAGTTACCCTTGCTGTATATATCGATTAAATCTGATGACCCAGATGCTCTTGGCTCTCTGATCTTATGTAGTTGAGTAGATGAGTAGAAACTTTCTCAAACTAAATAAGGAAAAAACAGAAATCTTAGTGACTGTCACATTTGGAAATAGTGAGGGTGATAGAAAAAAAAAACTTGATCCCATAGTTTTAAAAGTCATGATGGAGGTAATTATTAGGGGTAATCATTGACTCTGACCTAAACTTTAAATTACATATTAAACAGAGAACTAGGACAGTATATTTTTCAATTAAGAAATGCAGCAAAAATTAGACCTCTTATAACTTTACAAGACGCTGAAAAATTAGTTGACGCTTTTGTTTTTAGTCGACTAGATTACTGTAATGGACCCCTAACAGGAGTACCTAAGAAAGACATCAATCAGTTGCTATTAGTGTAGAATGCAGCAGCCAGAATATTGACTAGAAAAAGAAAATATGAGCACATTTCACCAGTTTAAGCATCGTTCCATTGGTTTCCCGGGTCGTTTAGAATTTACTTTAAAATACTGCGAATGGTTTTTGGCCTTAAGTAATCTTGCTCTGTCCTATATTTTGGAATGCCTGTCCCCCTACACTCCAAGTCCTAACCTAAGATCTTATAATGGAGGTCTGCTTATAATTCCAAGAGCCAAGCTTAAAAGAAGTGGTGAAGCGGCTTTTTGTTTCTATGCACCTAAAATTTGGAATACTTTACCAACAAAAATTTGCCAGGCTAATACTGTGGAACATTTTAACAAACTTCTAAAAACCAATTATTTTAATTTGGCTTTTTGTAACTACTGTACATTTTAGTTGTACTCCTAATAGACTATATGGGCATAGAATTATTATATTCTTCAGGGATGTGCAATCTTTACTCATCTCTGCTTTTTTGTGCTGTCTTTTCTGGTTCTTCAGTGGTGGCGATCTTTGCCACCACCAACTGATCAAGGCACAATGCAGCCACCTGTGTTGCTGAAAGGAAGGTTGGTGCCCAGGCTGACCACAAGACTGACTTAATCGAATCCTCTCATATGAAGACTGGAAACAAAGATGATTGGCTTAAGAAAATTTATGTTAGGTAGAATGCCCAGTGGGGACTGGACGATCTTTTAGCCTCCAGTCAGCCATCTGACCTTATCACCGGACTCATCCTGAGACATTTAGACCATGACACTATATATAAGGATGCGACTCTTCTACTTGATATTTATCTGTTTTTAAGATCGTTTAGATTCATTTTTTTTCTTTGTTACTTAAAAGGCAATAATATTAAAGAATCTTATTAGTTTCTCTTTTCTTGTAATTTTCTCCTTGACACCTTGTAAAGCACTTTGAGCTGCATTGTTTGTATGAAAACGTGCTATATACATAAACGTTGTTGTTGTGACATGTGATGGAGATTTGCTTAGACTGCCATGCCGCTGTACAAGCAGGCATAAGCTGCAGTCACATGCACTACCATTTCAATAACTTGAACTGACTACCAAGGGTCCCTTTTTCCAACAGGAGCATCTTTCAGGCATTTATAAAGGGAAAAACTGTATACCACATATTCAAGTTGGAATCACCTCTCTTAAGCTAATTCTGAAACAGTGAATTAACCTATAATGGAGAAATAGTCTGTACAATTTCAATCTGTTTTAAGGACTGGTGATGGGCAAAAGAGAGTTACTTTGAAGAGGATAGATTGCAGTATTTGTTTTGTTCATCCATCCTCAGCCTAAACCCAGTTATTCAGGGCAGAACATAGCTGGAGCATATCCTAGCATGCAACTGGCACAGGCAACTCCAGTACTAGCTCATTGCAGGTTGAATATATACACACAGTCACACACATGCTTCAAGGGATGATTTAGCATAGCCAATACATCTAACTGGCATGTATTTTGACTATGAGGAAACCAGAACAAACCCACACGGACCTACGTGCAAACTCCACACAGGGAGCACCTGGGACGTGACCCCTGGACTTTTTAAAAGGAGGCAGCAAAGTGCATCAATGAATGCTCCAGGTATTATTCCTGCCTTGTGCCCTGTGGTTGCTGGGTAGGCTCTAGCTTCCTCATGACCCTGCTCAGCATAAAGCAGGTTTAGAAAATGGATGAACTGATAGTGATCCACAGCCATACTTTCAGATGAATCAACTTCCTACTGTTATGCCAGCAGAAAACACCTGGTAAAGTAAAAGTTACTGAAACTAGCCACAGGTATTCTTGCAACGTTTCTGAAATCAAGCTCACTCTTCGAGTGCGTCTTCAGTTGTGCTGTGATATGTCTCGCTCAGTGATCCTTCCTTATCTTTGCAAGGCTCTCTTTATCCAATACTCCAGAAGTATCTGCCTGCCTTCCAGAGCCTTTCCAGGCTTGGAAAATGTGAAGGGAATGTTCAGAAGGTTTGCGTTATGTAAATTTTAGCATAACTGTGTGACATTTTGCTATCAATCACCCAACCATTCCCGCTTATCTTTAGGATAATATGCTGGCTGCTACAATATAGTTTGCACCCATGACAACCTGTGTGTTGATGCTGTGATATCACTTGTGATTCTCATATGAATGCTCATCTACACGTGAGGCAATGATCTTTATGTGCATGACGATTTGCATGAATGCAGCTTTCTTTAACATTACCTTACATGGAGTAGTGAGTACAATATTATATTAATCTGCTTATTATCTCATGCATTGTTTAAAGTTTGGTGCAAAATATACAAATATTTGCTATTGTTATGCTGCATTTCACATGTACCATTACACTTTCATTACTACAGTTCTGCTAACAGCGCATGGCTTCTCCATGTAGATCGAGCGATAACATAACTGACAAAATATGTGATGAATATTATCACATCTCTGCCAGATCAATATCTTTTTACAAGCTCCTTGTTGTGCAGTTTTTCTACAAAAGTCTACCTTTCCCAGGGTGTCCGTGAAGATATCTGCCAGAATGCCATGTTCTGGCAGCTCCTAGTGAGATTGGACAACTCATATGCTCTGTTAAATCCCTGTAAAGTAAAAGTAGGGCTAGAATTGTGTCACTCAAGATTTTTGAGCCAGTTAGGACCATTGTCCTACTCAGAGAAACTTGATAAATAAGGGCACAGTTCTCATTTTCAGACTCATTCATGCAAGAATTCAGAAAAATACCAAAGTTTTCACAAACGTTTTCTCACAAATGTGCCAGCTTAGCTGAACCTGATTATTCCATTACAAAGTTGCAGGGAGTCAAATCCTTTACAGACATGAACTAGCCCAGGAGAGGATACCACCCATCTCTGCAGAGCAAATTTAGAGTTGTCAATTAACTTATTGTCTCGATGCATGCTCATTAATCCAGATAAGGAAATTCTAGAAAGTTTATTCTGTTCATCTGGACATAGTTTTTTTTCCGATATGTTTCATCACTCATCCAAGTGGCTTCCTCAGTCTCAGTTGACTGCAGGTTTCTCCAACCATATAAACAGTACCTTGGCATAATGACCAAACTAGCACCATTGACTAACAATAAGCCATGTGATCTATGATATGCAAATTGTCCATTGATCAGTGGCCATGAGAACCATTTACAGAGAGTTGGGGAATGGCTGCAATCAATGCATTGTAAGATGGTAAGTCTACAGAATTTACAACTACAGGACAGTGGTCACTCTTTCAGTGATGAAGATGTGCATATCCTGGACAGGGAGGAACGCTGGATTGAGCGAGGAGTCAAAGAGGCCATTTACATGAAAAAGGAACGACCATCTCTGAACTGAGGAGGGGGCCTAAGGGTACATCTTTCATCATCTTACAATGCGGTGATTGCAGCCATTCCCCAACCTTCTGTGAATGGTACTCATGGCCATTGATCAATGAACAATTTGCATATCATGGATCACATGGCCCATTGTTAAACAATGGTGCTAGCTCGGTCATTAGGCCAAGGTACTGTTTATAAGGTTGGAGAAACCTGCAGTCAACTGAGACTGAGGAAGTCACTTTGATGAAACGTATCAAACAAAAATTATGTCCAGATGAACAGAATAAACTTTCTACAATTAACTTATTGTAACCTGCACTAATTGTAATAGGAGAGGAAACTGAAGTAAAACAGGAAACCACACGAATATGGGGAGAATGTGGGCACTCTACACTGAGTCAATGGTTTGGGCTCCAAACCTGGATAATTAGTATTGTTATACAGCTGCAACAAGCAAAGTGCACCTAAATAATTGGGAAACGTTTTCAAGTACATGAGAAACTAGCAGGTGTCAGCATGCCAAGTTAAACAATTCAGTAGCAAGCAAGAGGCGCCAAATGCTCGGGCACAGCTAGATGCTTTAGAGTAGAACTAACATGAATGTATAGGTGGATCATGGACATCCTTGCCGCCGAATTTCTGTCAAAATTTTAGCTAAAGTGAAAGGAGGGGATGGAAATCCCTAAAACGGCATGTTAACTTTTGCATTTTGTGGGGAAAAGTGTAGGCTCACTACTTTAAAACTGATGAATAGAGTTTTAAGTTTTCATCGCCTAAAATGATGAAAAGTTGGTAGGGCAGACTCAAAACATAATGTCATCACATACATGGTTAAATCTCTACTCAGGAATTGTTGGCTATGCAGGCACACATACCTTCAAGTCCCAGAACACTGGAAAACCATTTGCACTGGACGGATCCAGATGAGGTGGCAGCACAGTTCATCCATAGGCCCTCAAACATCCACTTAGCAGTAATCACAGATTCTGACATGCTGGAGACTTTCCAGTTGCTGGAAATGGTGCAGACAATTTGTAGTATGAACCCCAGGAATGAAGCCAGAAAGCCTGAGAGCTGCAACACCAACATGCTCATTCTTGACAAGCCTTTTTTTAACCAAGGATACAGCTATGGGCACCTGTGAAGACGGTAATAGTTTAATTATCAGGTAGAAAACAAATATTTGGGTACTTTCCTGCATTTCTGGCTTTGATCTTATATGATGTAAATAGTTATTTTAATCATTATAATAATACCTGTTATTTCACTTTGACATCCTGTGTAATGAATTTGTATATTTAAGCACATGTCACTGTGAGGATGTTTTGATTACACACATTTATGGATTAGTGTACTTTCAGGCAGGATTTTACCAAACCATTAACAAGGAGATAAAGAATATAGTGCTGAAAATTGGGCCATAATCTGTCAATGGTCATATGTATGGTTTACAGATAACAAGATCATGTTAATTTTATAGATTGCCTTTTCTTAATATGCATAACCTTAACATGCTTTTCCTTGCCCACTCTTATTTTATTCCACATAGTCATTTTGTGCACAAGTACAAGATTTTTCCAAATAAGGTTGCTTTTAACTAACATAACACATTCTATTATGACATCAGTAATGTAATATTTTAGAAAGCCTCTACAATTTATCATCTACAGTACCTTTCATAATCATCATGTTCGAAAATAGCTTTAGAAATTAAAGGATCTCTAATGTTTAGTTTTTATAGTAATTTTCAGTATAAGCATAATTTTGTAACTCTTTTCAAAGCACTGATCTTTACTCCTAATGGTACCTTTCACAATGAACAAAATGACAAAGAACTTTAGAAAGTAGTTCATCTTTGTCATAATTCATTTCATAGACAATCAAATGCTGCTTTTCAAAGTAATCTTGTTTATCCAGTGGTTTAAAGCAGGCCTTATTATATCATGCATTACAAAGCATCTGTCTATTTTCTAACCATCCTGTCTAGTTGAGGGTCAAGCATGCTTAATTTTACATAGATGATTTTATAGTAAACTGGTTTTAATACAGTTTTTATTTCACCCAGCATGATCATAAAAAGGTCCTGCGGTGGGTTGGCGCCCTGCCCAGGATTGGTTCCTGCCTTGCGCCCTGTGTTGGCTGGGATTGGCTCCAGCAGACCCCTGTGACCCTGTGTTCGGATTCCACGGGTTGGAAAATGGATGGATGGATGGATGATCATAAAAAGAAATACAGTACAGACAACTTTGATGTCACCTCATAATGAACATCATCACAAAGTGCTGCAGAGGGTGCAGACCTATAAATACCTGGGAGTGCAGCCGGATGATAAAATGGACTGGACTGCCAATACTGATGCTCTGTGCTAGAGAGGACAAAGCCGATTAAACTTCCTTAGAAAATCGGCGTCCTTCAACATCTGCAATAAGATGCTGCAGATGTTCTAACAGACAGTTGTGGTGAGCGCCCTCTTCTATGCGGTGGTGTGCTGGGGAGGCAGCATAAAGAACAGTGATGCCTCACGCCTGGACAAACTGGTGAGGAAGGCAGGCTCTATTGTAGGCACGGAGTTGGACAGTTTGACATCCGTGGCAGAGCGACAGGCGCTGAGCAGGTTCCTGTCAATAATGGAGAATCCACTGCATCCACTGAACAGTATCATCTCCAGACAGAGGAGCAGCTTCAGCGACAGACTGCTGTGACTGTCCTGCTTCACTGACAGACTGAGGAGATCGTTCCTCCCACACACTATGCGACTCTTCAATTCCAGCCGGGGGGGTAAATGGTAATATTATACAAAATTATTGTGTCTGTTATACCTTCATTGTTATCACTCTTTAATAATGTTCTTTATCAGTTTGCTGCTGCTGGAGTATGTGAATTTCCCCTTGGCATTAATAAAGTATCTATCTATCTATCTATCTATCTATCTATCTATCTATCTATCTATCTATCTATCTATCTATCTATCTATCTATCTAAAGACACTAGCACTTTATTTCCCATATTACTTTTCACAGCACTATCATTAAATTATTCACAAAGGAGTGCTGTCACAAAATAAAAGTCAAAATCTGTACATCTTATGCCCCCCATTCCCTGTGATCTCAGACAGGTATAGTATCTCCATATGGGAAGCACAAAGATCTAGAAATCTCAGTCAGTGCTGCTACTGTCACTCTGCATTTATTTCCATTGTGTATCTACATTTGTCTTTGTATGTCTTCATATTGTAATATTATGAGACATTTCATGCTCTTACATCTGCATTTAGTGTCATTTATTTATTATATTCGATCCCAATATATGATTCCATATACTGAAGCACATTAAATATTTTAGTATATGTTGTTTTTTTATTGCTGTATAATATACATATATTAAACTTTAAAATACTATGCAGTTAAACTTACTGTGGAAATTCCATTGTACAGGGTGTTATAATAAAATAATGTTTTAATTGAAAATCATCTTACCTGAATGATCTGGTGCTATGAGGAACACGAGAAATACACGAGACTGGACACATGCTTAGAATAAATGGTCCCAACAGTGGGCCAAAGACCTTAAACACAAAATGCCAAAATGCTAAGTAAACATTCCAAGCACAAGAGGGACAGTGAACTCTGTAAAGACAAAGCACGTCACTTCAACTTTTTTTTTTCATTCGAATGGTAAGTTTTCTGTTTCTATAAATAAAAATACAATTGCTTGATAAGGAAGTAAGATCTTTCCTGTCCCGGGACACAGAGCTCAATATCTGTGTTTGTAGTGCAGTCGATTACCTATCAAGTCTAAATCGATGCTTTTTATTTACAAAATGAATAATTCAAATCCAGCTTTGGAAAATGATTTATATCCAATCTAAAAATGAGGTGCCATGCAATATTGTTACTTGTTACATTCTTCACATTTATCATTTATTATACAATCATTTTTTGTATATTTACTAGTTACAAATCAGTGAATGAATCAATCAGCAAATCACTGAATAATTTATTATTTTATGCAGCATATATATTAACAAGCATCATCACAAATTATTTTACAAAATAATGAACATGATTATAGATTATATGTTTACACACTTATTATTGCCACATGTAAAGAATACAAGGCAATTCTTAACTTACATATGTGCAACACATCATTACTCTCCAGCACCCTGACTAGCAAGTGTCATTACCTTACCTTACCTACTTCCATCACTATTCAGCCATTTAGCAGAAGAAGCTATACATTCAAAATGGATTGACTGACATATGCAGATTGTGACTTTTGTTGACTAGCAAATGCAAAAAAGATATCTGGCAAGATTACATGTTACTACTAACGTTTTTGCTGTTACGAGAAGTTGGAATTTACAATAGTTTCAGGGTAAAATAGCTCTAGGTCTCAAAAGATCATCTTTGGGTGTCACAAATATACTAAATCCACATTGAAATGCTGTTTATCAATATAAGGGCTAAAAAGAGATACTTCTAAAGAATTTTTTTTGATCTTCGAAATACAAGGGAAGCACACAATATGAATGCAACTTAGGCAACCTAGATAGAGATTGATGATTAAAGACCTCTCAATGCTATTGTAACTATAGACTAAAAATATTCATAATTGCATTAGTCCACAATTTTTCTCTTCTCTTCACCATGTTAGACTCCTTATTTCAAAAAAATTATACTTAGCTCACAGTTCTTATCTAAATATACTATGTTAGCATCTGTTAATTTTAAATCCAAGGCACAGAAAAATGTTTGGACGTATTAATTGATCATTTAAGACAAATTGCAACATGCTCAGTCAAAGGTAGCAGATTATGAAAAAGTTATCAGCATTAAAAAGCTGGAAAAAGTGCTAATTGAGTGAATTCATCCAGAGGACCAGGAGCTTCAAAAAGTTTATTACACTGTAGAGTGTACATAGTGAGCCATGCTCAAGTGAAAAGGCGGTCTTAGTTCACAAAGGTTTTCACCTCCGCAAACAGGAACAAAGTGAAAACCTATGAAAGAGTGACTAACAGCAAACAAAATCTTTTAGTTTGGTTTGATGTGAGAAGTCAAGCAAAATTACACCTTTTATTGGCTAACTAAAAAGATTACAATATGCAAGCTTCTGAGGCAACTCAGGCTCCTTCTTCAGGCAAGATTTTAGTTAGCCAATAAAAGGTGTCATTTTGCTTGATTTCTCACTACATTCATAATGGCTAACACACTACAACTAGGGAATCCATTCCTGGATGGGTTTATCCATTCCCGGGAATTCGTGAATCCCGCATGTCATTCCCGAGAATCCTGGGCTCCCGGGGATGACACAGTGCATGGGCATCTCACATGTGAACGGTTTTAGAACGACCAACACTTATTTTTAATAAAACTACTGCAATATGTTGATGCCAATAAAAGACTAACCTTATCTACAAGCAGTTCATGCTGTCATATACTGTAAGTACATGTATCTAGTTCAGGGGTGCCCACACTTTTTCGGCTTGCGAGCTACTTTTAAAATGACCAGGTCGAAATGATCAACCTACATTAAAAATGCTATATATATACAGTATATCGCATAGTTTTACTGTCAAATAATGCAAAGCGTATGCGACACGTGTTTCGCCCTTTACGTTGCTCAACAGCGTGTGGTTCGTTTATTTGACAGCATGTAGATCGGGGTAATTACATTCATGGCATTCGTAGTCTGAATCACAATCTGCTTGTATGGGTGGTTACCAGTTAACGCTTGTGTTGGCAAACATCTGCCACGGTGCCCTCTTCAGTTGCGAGAAGCAGCTCATAGAATGTTGCAAAGTTTTACTGTCAAATAATGCAAAGAGTACGTGACACGTGTTTCGCCCTAATTCTGGGCTCATCAGGCGTACACACTCACTGCATCAACTCTCGGGATTCGAACCTCGGACGTCTGCGTCAGAGGTGAAGCCACGGCATGTGGTTCGATTATTTGACAGCATGTAGATCGGTGTAATTACATTCATGGCATTCATAGTCTGAATCACAAACTGATTGCATGGGTGCATGTGGGACGACCAATGTGTTAGAAGGAAAGAGATCTCAGACTGGCCACCCTGTATGTCAATCAAGTGGCAAATGCCATAGGGAGGATATATAATAGACTAATGTTTAAAAAAAACTTTTTTTTTTTAATGCAACGTGATCTACCTGATCAGATACTGATACACTTGTTCTAAACAATGCTGCGCTTGCCGTTGCTCTGAAACCCCACCATTTCAGCTTTTACTGATGCATCCAGTTTCTTGTCATCATTCTGTGATGGCAAGTTTCATGGCACAGATAATGCGGATGCAACAGACTGATGCATTGCAATTTCAAGTTGCTGTTCAAAGCTGTTGTCTGACAGACGTCAATGAAGTCTGCCCTGTCCCGGCATTCGTGAGCTGCTGAGTGCAGACTCCTCCCAGTCCACTATACTCAGTCTTAGTCGGAGCCGGGAGACTGACGACTGCTGCTGGTTGACTGAATCAATCTGCAAAACACTACACCGTGGGCCAGAAAACCGTGCCACTTAATTATTTTCAATTATAACTCTGTGATTTCTTGATCGATTTTTACATTTTTACACACTATATATGCGAGCTTGGCCGTTCCTGGTTTCCCGGGAATTAAAGCAGTTTCATTCCCGGGAATGAAGGAAAGAAAAATGTCCGGGAATGGATTCCCTAACTACAACATCCTAGTGCTACAGTTTTGTTTGATGTAATACAAAAAATCCCCTTCATATTTTTATAAAAAGGCCTCCATAATAAGTGAAGAGATCTGTGCCACTAGCTACTATAGTTGTTTACTAAGGTTAGCAGGTTGGAAGGTGTTAATAAATTGTAGCAATTTTGAAATGTGAAGCTTCCCTCTATTCAAGGCATAAAGGAAATTGTTGACACAGTTAACAACAGCCACAGCCATGTTTTATGTCTAAGAGAGAGACATTGACAGCTGGTAAGTGCAACACCCTCAAAACCTTTTTTATTGTTTCCTTTTTCTCTTACACCTTTCAGACCAAAGCAATCAAGCTCATCTCACAAAAAGCAGACCTACCGCACATGGTTGCATAATCGAACCCTGCAATTAATATCACAGTGCACATATATAACATTTCTCCCCCCTCCCACCAACAGCAAAGAAATCTAAGAACAGTTAAACATGAAACGTAGTAACAAAATCCTGCAAATATCCAGGGCGAGAACGCAACCGAGTGGGACGTGGAGATGGCTCCTGGGGCTGAATAACAGGCTTGGCTTCATTTTGTGCTACATCAGGCTAGATAATAGAGTCACCCAGCCATGCGTTTGGAATGGCCAAAGAATTAGCATTGCTTTTGTCAGCAGGATGAAATTCTACAACAGATGATGGTGGTGACACCTTTCGAAGACATGTGGCATGCCACCGAGAACCGTCAGCAAGACCAAATGTGGCTGGGCCAAGCTGTCAAGTGACTTGCACTGGTCAGGACCAGAAAGTGGCCATTTTGTTATTGCGATGAGGCTTCCGAACTCTGACCCAATCTGAGACTGCTATGCTGACCTCCTTGACCCGTTTTCATTGATCAAACCTTTGTTTCATTCTGTGTTGCTGTCTGGTGACAGAGTGCTTAACGTGAGGAATTGAAGGGAGGGCACAGGGCATACTCTGACCGAAAAAAGGACGAAGTCTGTCGAGAGGTAGGGTAAGCTCACGACCTAGCATGAGGAAAGCAGGCAAGACTCCAGTTGTGCTATGCTGGGATGATCTGTAGTGCAAGAGGGTATTAAGCAGAGCCTGATCAAAAGAACACCCTTGCGCCTGGTGTGTACTAAGGCCATTTTTTAGTGTTTGGTTGAAACGTTCCACTCCTCCATTAGACTGTGGATGGTAATATGCAGTGCGAACATGTTTAATGCCTTTTGATTCCAGAAATGAGGTAAATTGATTACTGGTGAACTGAGGCCCGTTATCCGTAGTAGAGCACTTTGTGGGGCAGAGAAGTGGGCATTCTAAAGTGTAACTGCAGTATCGGATGTGTCAGCCAGTCCCAAAGTCCCAAGCACTCGCTGCCCTTCCGCTCCCAAGCAATGAATAAGTAGCAGCCGAAACATCCTCAAGCCCCAAGGTAGTGAGATAGACTTCAAAGGATTGTAGCCAACGAGTCCACGGAGTCGGAGGCTCACTGGGTAAAAGTAGGAAGGGAGACGGTGGTGAAAGGGAAAACTCAGCCATTCTTGTCGCCAAATTTTATGTCTAAGAGACAGATACTGACAGGTGGTAAGTGCAACACCCTCAAAACCTATTTTATTGTTTCCTTTTTCTCTTACCCCTGTCAGACCAAAGCAATCAAGCTCTTCTCACAAAAAGCAGACCTACCGCACATGGCTGCATAATCGAACCCTGCAATTAATATCACAGTGCACATATATAACACCATGATCTGTTTGCTTCATAGCAAGTATACCCTAATAACAAAGGGACAACTAAAGTTGTAATATATGTGCCACAGGCATTTGGTGAAAAAATGTCGCTCATGCAACTTTCCAAAATATTAAAAATGCAATGGCATATTTCTGAACCTTTCTGCTTCATACTTGTCTGCTGTTTTGAATTTTCCCTTTAATGTTTCCACTTATATCTTAAGTGTGTCCTTGCAATTTAAGTACAATATTTGAAATAATATGTTTACCAGTGTATTCCTCTTTAGAAAAACACGCTGGTGATTAGAGATTCTGAAATGTGGTGCACCTCAGCGTTTTATGTTGTCACAGACAGCCGGCATTCAGGACGCCTCTTCACTGTATGGACCAGGGGAGCAAGCCTGGTCAGAACAGTATTTCCCCGGGAACGCTAGATGTCAGCCCCCCTAGGTGGCAGTGGTGCCTTGGATTCCCTACAACCCTGTTGGGATCGGGGGGTTCTGCCAGGGGGTGCTGCAGTTGTTTCTGAGCCCATGTGCGCAGTCCTCCCACCACACCCGGGAGTACAGCAAGAAATAGGTCATCAAACACCTGGAGCACTTCCAGGTGGGCTATAAAAGGAGCCAGCAGCCACCACTCTGGGAGCTAGAGTCGGGAGGAGAGGGACTAAGCTTGCTGGAGAGGAGTGGTGAAGATAGAGGGCGAATGAAGGAAAGTATTGTGTACAGTGTTGTGTTTTGGACTGTGTTGTGGGGACGGGGAAGACGTTCCACACGAGCAAAGAAAAAATAAAAGCACTTTATTTTAGTAGTGTGCCTCCTGTGTCTGTCTGTGTCGGGTCACGAGCTGGTATAGCGCCATCTACAGTCACAATGTGTAAATGCTATCAACTAGGGAGACTACTATTTGACCTTGCAATGTGAGAATAAATGAATCCCAGTGAAATCCTGAGATGGTTAACCCACAAATTTTCTATGTCATATATGAAGAAATTAAATTAATGGAAAGAATTTTAGAAAAGCAGATGTCCAGAACAGGTGTGGTAACAGGTAGTTAGCGAGTATTTAGTTTTACTAAGACACTAGGATTGTATAACTTACAATAATGACTTACAAATGACTTTCAGTCCTCAGACTGCCAGCAGCAGTAATTCAGGTGGATCCAGGGGACCCCTGAGTCTATAGCTCATTTCATTTATATACATTTAAAAAAATTATTACATGAATTCAATTTGGATGTAACATTAAACAGATATATTTGCATCATCCAAATAACAACAGATGAACCTGGAATGAATTCAAGTTTGACCTACTATATGGTTCATTTAAATGCAAAGAATATTAATTTTAACAGAAAAGAAGGAAAAAGCATTAAACGTAATCACATAATGGTGGTTTGAAGGTAGAGAGTGCATTTCACAATCTAAATCTGTGTATAGTCATCTATATTGAATATTTAATGTTTATTTATGTTTCTGCTTTTACTTTGGAGTATTTGGTCTTCATGTCGCGATTCTTTTAACACTGGTGGTTGTACTGTATGATACTATACTATTTTTAATAGATTTGAATAGATTTTGATAGATTTTCATTTTTTTTTAATGCCACGGTCTGGCAGTCTAACACACTATGTCTCTTGGTCACACACATCACATTTATAGGAGGCTCTTTCCTTCCTTGCCCACTTTCTAACACCATTGCTGCTATTGCTGATTTTCCATGGCGCCTTTCATCCAGCTCCAATAATCTTTCCTCTGCTGGTTTCACTATCTGCTCATTTGCATCACTGGCTTTTCCTCACAATGCTTATTTAGGACCAGAGACAACACCATCTGCACTCACTTTCCCCAACTCTATCAACTAGGGTCCTTCCAGAGACTTGCCAGTACTTACATGCCCAGGCCAATGGATTTAAGTAGTGAAGCAGGCCTTGTAGCACAGCTCTATTAGTGCTTGATTATCTTTAAGATTGCAGAGTATGACCTAGGAGAAAAAATGTACAGCTAACATCTTTACTGCCTAGTAAAGAAAGTCTACTTTGAGAAAAGAATTGCATTATGAAAGAATTCTATAACTCAGGCCTCATGATGATGGATTTCCTAAGAAGATAGCATAGTTTTCTACTTTCCCTACTTGGTTGCAGCCCTCAGATGGGGCTTACTTCTCCACCCGGCCAGGTCATTTGCCTCTGTGTCCTTATGTTTCACATTCATACTGGTGATACCCAGTCACACCCATGTTATACTACAGCAGAATACACTCTTCACTTTTCTGAAGATTCATATGCTTGGCTGTTAGTCACACATCTATGATTAAACATCAGAAAAAAGTATTCTTTCAATGGCTTCCTGGAAAAGTACCAGGAGCCTAACTATGGGCTTATGCATATTGTATGTATATGTGTAATTCTTTCATAGAAAGTGATAAAAATGAGTATGATTCATTTGCATTCTATTGGATCAGTTCCACTAGCCAGAGTTTCGCTCAGCGCAACCTTGCAACTGCTCACATGTAAACAATGACGTCCTCGTTTTATTGCTCATCATTTTCATTACTTCCTTCTCCCTGTAGAGTTAATTGTTGACTGAATAGGGTCTGCAAATCTGCCAGGGTCAAAGTCTGATCCTGCTTACCGTTTCTGTTGAACCTGTGAAAATGTAAAGCTTGGAGTGCAAAATGGAGAACTCCAGTCTTAAAGAAACATATTAGGTATACATAAGTAGAAGGACATGAGGTGATAAAATGAAACGCAGATTGGCAAAGTTTAAGAAGACCCTCTCTAAACAGCCAGGAGTGGGAAGTGATTCAAACTACAAATGAAACCACACCCACACTAAGGTATCAGTATCACTGTGGCGACATGTCACCCTTTTAAAGCTGCAGTATCGGTAATGCTGTCATGAAGGAAGAGTCATTTTAATGCTAACAGGAACTGTTAGAGACCAAGACACACATTATGACCACAAACAACATTTTGTCCTTTTAACTCAAAGCATATTATTATTTAACAATTTTATGGTGAACTCCATGTTAAACAGTGGGACCTGAACTAGTCAGCTTGAGGAATTCAGCAAGGTGGCCAAGTAAATGTAATCCAAACTTTACTTGCATGCAGCACAAGATCCAATATAACATATCAAAAAGCAGAGTTAATCCACTGCTCGGATAAGAGTAACAGTAGATTCTCCACTCTTTTAGGTATAATATAGACTTGCAGACTTACTTTTGAACAAAGAGCCGTAGGATTATTACATTTCCTTCAATTTTCTATCTTGTATATCTATAGTAGCTTATAGTCACAGAGAACCCGTCCCAATTTTGCAGGCAATTAGAGGTGGAAGGGAGCCAAACCTTGATGGAATGTCAAACCATGCTTCTGGTTCAAAGTGATGTATGTATTAAATTCCCAGTAACAAAAACATACAAAAGAAATCTGTGAACACTCCTATAGCTATATAGTTTTGTCTTCAAAGATCATGGCTTTATGAAACCAAATGTTCGACAGTTTGCAAAGTTTACAAGTTTGTATGTAACATGAAATGCCTGTGTGTCTAGGTACTGTTTACTGGGGGTGAAGAAGTGGATGACCATTTGGTCAACTGACCTTCCCTGTCCTAAAGTAGGAGGGGCCCAGTCTTAGAGTGTTGCAAGAGGAAAATTACAATGGTAGAATTGACTTGCAAAGTCCATCCTGGATGTGGCTATACATTGCTACAAGATACATTTAAAGGTGGATCTATACTTGACCTACCTGTCCTAATCTAGCAAAGCAGCCTGATAAACCATAAGCATATACATTTAATTTAGGTTCCTGAAATAATCTTACTAACCATATATAATTATAAAACTTGAGGCCTCGGAAATAGATGTTAGTCATTCTTAAACAGTGACCCAGAATTTGTGTTCACAAAAGCGTATGCAGAAAAGGCACAAATCAGGTTTTCTGATACCAATGACACATCTCTGAACACAAGCAATAAGTGCTGTCAGTGGTACACCATTACATGTGACAACATTGAATTATAATATAATGAAAGAAAGCTTTTCTGAAATGAAATGCTATGTAATACAATATAATATCAAATGACTATGAACTAGGTGTACAGTGTGTCTGAGGTAGCTGCTGTTGTTTCCACCAGGGATTAACTTTCCCCTAGTCTGGCCACAACTGATAGCAGGTTTCAACCATGTGATTTCAGTGAAGGTACTTAGTATCATCGAAACGCTTGTGTTTCGTCATCTAAGCCACCCACATATGTCATACGCAAAATAAAACTGGAGGAGTTAAATAAGTAAATATTGAATACCAAACAGAAGGAGCAAGTAAGCAGATAAAAGAAGGAAGGCGAATTTAGAGATTGAGCAGCCAAGTCTCTGACATGCAATTTTATTGCTGTTTAATAAGTGAGGTGTGCTTGGCTGACAGCAGTTTTAATGGCAAAGGAGGTGGACTTGGAGATACATTAAATTATAACAAGTCATTTGTGTCATCCTGAAAAGGTTGTTTAACCTTTTCTTGAATTTGTATCTCTGTGAATTATTCAGTATCTGTATGCTTTAAAATCTTTGTGAAAGTTACTATATGAAATAATACCTCCAGGAGATTCCAAACAAAGTGGAACTAGTAGATGGAAAAGCTCTATGGATTTTACAAGAGGTCAATGTGAACAGAATAGAGCTGACCATTCTAAATGTAAAGATATAAACACATAAGGAATTGGAGAGAGTTTAAAATGTCACACAAAGGCCACTGTATGTACACCCCAGGAATGTAGTCTTGTAAAATGACAACGGTACCCTTGTCATACATATTAATATTAATTTAAAGGATAGTCATCTTAAATACATCATACATTGAAAGCAAGTGCAGCAACTTCTTCTCTTCCACATAAAGATATTGATGTTTGGACTGCATGTTTACTCGGAACAGATATATTCATGTTTAAGACTTCTCCATGAATGCAAAAAAAAAAAGTTGTATGGAAATACTTTTCAAACCTTACTAAATGGCTTAGTCTGTTAGCACAGCTCTGCAATAAACCAAGAACTTAAACAGAGATGTCAAAATTAAAAAAGGAAAAAAAAACCTTTTAATTATGGATTGCACAGATGTATAATTTTAAATTATTAATCAAATCATTTTTGGAATGGGTTTTTCATTCCATTTTACAGGAGGCAGTGCTGGATTAACCATATAAGCAAAGTAAGCACATGCTTAGGGCATCAAGGGTAAAGGGGGCACCACAAAAATTTTTCATGGTCGAATTTATCACATAAATTATTAAATTAATTAAATTTATAGCCATTTTCAAAATTTAATGAAAAATAAATAATGCCTCCCTGTACCTCCCTATGCCGTCACTGTTTGTAGATGGCGCCTTACACAGTGCGTTCTGCATACTGTTGCCATCTATGATGGGGAATTCCCGTTTCATGGTGATTCCTTTAAACGCCATGTTATGTCAAAATATTGTGAAAATAATTCGATTCAAAACAATATGTTTTTATATTTTTAAATAATAGTTAATAGTTGATTAAAAATTATTATCATGTAATTGTTGTGTTTCGTGAATTATCTGTTATTTAACTTAAAATAAATTTCTAGTGTGTAGAAAGCATTATTTTCTGTTTAAAGCAAAAACAAAAAATCATTCCAGTCTGAGGGAAAAATATTCTGGTAAGTCTATTTAATTCTATTCTTGGATATTTTTAAATTCATTTACATTATGTAAAAGTGAAAATCGTACAGGTGATTACCATTGGATAAAATTGTTTATAACTTTTTTACTAATAAAGATGTATTAACAAAATTTTCACAAAATATTCTTCTAATCTTGTATTAAGAATATGTGTAAATAGATTTGCTAAGTTGACACAAAAGCCATAAATAAATTAAATAATCAAAATGGTAAATCTACGGTTTTCATGTCAAAATGAAAACCGTACATTTCAAAAAAACCTTTAAAATCGACCCCAAACATAAAAATCTGTAAAATATCGGATACCATTTTCTCTTCAAGTAATGATAAAAACGAGATCAGATCTTTATCGAAAAGCAGTGCTGTACAAAATAAATTTTTAAATGAATTTTGGGATTAAAGTGAATTTCTACAGGTTTTGGTAGGAGATTGGATAATTTGTAGTCCTTAGAATAATGGCAGATAAAATTAATATTTGTAGCCATTTAAGGCACTTTGTAGTCACTTTGAGACCTAAAACATCCTTAAATATGAGATGTAAAAAATTTCAAAAAAGCTGAAACAAAATCTGCGCTAATTGATATTTTGGAATTTGGTTTGCTTCATCAAAAACTAGAGCACATCTGTCTCGACTAAAACTCTCCAAAATGTTCCCAGGGCATGATCCAACCTGCGAACGTTGTAACCAAGTCCCAGCCTCACTAGGTCACATGTTCTGGTCCTGCACCAAATTAACATTATTCTGGACAAACATTTTTAATTACCTTTCAGATAGCCTTGGACTCACAATCCCTCCAAACCCATTAACAGCTGTGTTTGGTGTTCTTCCAGATGGGTTTAAAGCGGAGGAAGACAAACAAATTGTGATTGCATTCACTACACTTTTGGCACGTAGACTTATTCTCATAAACTGGAAGAACCCAAACTCTCCTCTTTTAAGTCAGTGGGAAACCGATGTGTTATATTATTTGAAGTTGGAAAAAATCAAATATTCAGTTAGAGGATCCGTACAGACTTTTTTCAAAACATGGCAGGATCTAATCAGTAATATTTTAAAATAAGTTCAAAAGGCACAGAGAATTTATTAATTTAGGTATGTCTCCAAGTCTTAAATTTAACGCCGTTTGGCTTGCTCTCTCTCTCAGGGGTGGGGATCGATCTGTTCTTAATTTTTCTCTTTGTAAAAACTTGATTGCTTTGTATGGATTGTAATAAAATTAATAAAAAAAAAAAAAAAAAAAAAAAAATTAGAGATTTTCACGAAAATTTTGGTTTTCACGACCCCTAGGTACTATAACAATTAAAGTTGTTCAATTTACGACATGGAGACGGCAGTTTGCAGTTTTTAATGCATATAACCACTCTAATATTTTGAATTGCTAGTGTAAGGGGGCACCAAAATTACTTAGTGCTTAGGGCATCTAAGGGTCTTAATCCGGCCCTGACAGGAGGGCAGAGCTTAACTTGGCAACATAGGCACATACCAAAATTTTTGACAAGATCAGGGCAGTAAGTTCAATATAGCTCATTTATCCGTATTCATCCTTTCAAAGTAGCCACTAAAGTGCTACTAATCTAACTAATTTGGTAGACGAATCTGTGGTTTTCTTTGTAAAGAAATACTTTTTAACATAAGTGTAAATTTTTCCCTTAAATCACCCTGTACCTGTGACCCTGTGCTATTGCTGCATTACCCATTTTAAAATATCAGCAGACATCAATCCTTTACTTATCAAGTTTATAATTTTAAACACTTTTATCTAAGTTTCCTCTTAATCTTTGTGCGCTAATCTTCTTGTAGTTTATACCCCTCAGCCCTAGACTCAGTTTTTTGACTTTCTCCCTTCTTTCCTTTTTATTAATTTGGAGATCAAAACTACACACGAAGTTCCTGATGACGTCTCACGATGGTATTATATAGCTTAAGAATATATATATTCCTTTGACATGATCTCAACACAGCATTAAACTGTTATAAAAAATTGTTGTATTAACCTTTTGAAACACTTCTATCTGTTTGTGAATTGTGACAAGAATTTTACTTTGTATGTTTAAACTTTTCTTTTTCATTAAAGATCATAGGGCACATACTGTATTGACCTCTGAATTGTGCTAGTTTCTTTTATAATGTTTCTACTGACTCTACGGTATTTGGCGCTATACTTTGTTATGTGATATCCACAAACTGTACATTAGATTTAAAGCAGACCTGAATTTAATTCCCGAACATTACCCAAAACATTTGTGCTCCTGACCACACACAAACTTATAATAGTCCAATTTATAATCATCTAAATAATACAACATATAACATTACTAGACATGCTAAAACCAGTTCACGGGTGCAATGGACCAGAGCCCATCATGGCAGCACAAGGCTTAAGGTAGAAGTAAACTCTGGACAGTGTCCCAGTTTGTGGAAGTCACACACACTCCCATGTAAGATACAGAGTTACCAGTCAATCTAACCTGCATACTTTGAAACTGTTTGAGAAAAACCCATTCAGACATTATGAAAGCATGCAGAATCCACACAGAAGATTAACAAACACAGGATTTAACCAACTCCATTGGGCTCCATTAAGAAGCAACACTAATCACTGGGTCATTATGCCACACCAATGTAATATATCATGGCTGAAATAAGTTAGTGTGCCTCTGTAGGCACATGCACAAAATGTTGTTTGATTACATGATGACAGACAGTTACTTTTCTAGTCTGTTTGTGCCTTGGTTCTGCCATTTAGTAACAGAGAATACAAAGGTGCCACCACCATATATCCATTCTGTTTTTTTTAGATACATATAATAGATTGACTGCGGTGGGCTAGCACTCTGCCCAGTGTTTGTTCCTGCCTTGCACCCTGTGTTGGCTGGGATTAGCTCCAGCAGAACCCGTGACCCTGTGTTAGGATATAGTGGGTTGGATAATGGATGAATGGATATAATAGATTGATAGATAGAACTTTATTTGTCCAATGGGGAATTTTATTATTTCTGATATCATTTTTCTTACTCTGAAAGCTGAAAACTGAGTAAATAATGGTGATAAACTGGCAATACTGAATTACAGAAATGTAATGAAAAGTGAACTTCTACCAAATATTTTGACAAACTAAGAAATAATAATGTTTTCTCAAGGAAACACTGTGTGTTTTACACAACAAGCATCAGATCATATTTGGCCCAAAGAGAACATTATATGTTGTGGTTCTTTAAGGATAATACAGTTTCTGGCCATATCACATCTCGCGTTGTTTCCTACCAGTCAGACTATTTCAGCTGAAGGAGATTATGACACTGGCCATTGTTCAGTGAGTTGTGCTGAGTGTGCTTCCTTCCCGTGATAGACAGGCATAGGCTTGAGTACGCAACACAGAAGCTTCTTGGGAATGAGCACTATATTCGATCTTTTCAGCCATGGCTTCCCATTACTGGGGTCACAATCACGACCTCTTCCAGAGGTAACGGTGGTGCCTGACTTATTTCTTGGAGGCTCATTGGTGCTAAACATCCTGCTGCTTATTTCTGGGGTTTGCATGGCATTTAGATTGTACAGCCTCGGAGGAAGTCGGCAACAATTAGCCAACAGGATTTCAACTGTCACTGACCAGATGTGGAAGCTGATATGCCAACTCCGTGTTAATGAGTCAGATGTGGGCTACTTGAAGGCACAGCTGCGTGAAACAAAAGATGATCTCAAGAAACTTAATAAAGAGCTGCGCAGGAGGGAGGCAGACATTTGTGAGATAAAGAGCGCCAACTGCCAACTTCGAGAAGAGATCCATGGTGTCAAAGAGCAGCGTCAAGATTGTATGACTAATACTATCTACTCAGAAATGAAAAGCCTCAAGCATGAGCAGCGATGTCTTGAAATGGACACCTTCCGTGAGGACATTCTTAGAATGCTGAAAGAAATTTTGGAAGTGTTAAGGCGGAATGAGGGCAAGTGGGAAGTAAGTAATTTCTACCCTTACAAAGGAGTTATTTTAAATAGGTTCTATTTAAATTTACTATTAATTGATCCAGTTATACCATAGGCAGTACAGGTCTGCTAACATTAAAACTTTGGAGCAGTTAAAGCCTAAACGACCACCACTAGCTTGTACCATGGACACATGACAGCATGGGTTTATAGATTCTTGTTGCAGCAGGAATTCAGATTTTTCACACCAGATAATTTTCAGTAATCCAGATTTGGTGATCAAAACTCCATTGTCGACTCATCTTCCTGTTTTTATCTGAAGGGAGTGGAACCTGATGTGGGTGTCTGCTGTTGTAGCCCATCTGCCTCAAGGTCCAATGCATGTTTCATTCAGGTGTTCCCTTCTGCACTGCACAAGCTGTTAATTGTGTCATTTTGTCTGACCTAACACAGTCATTTACTGGGTATTTTTTTTTTATTGCTCAAAAATCTTTTATTTGTCTGGTTGCTCTGATGGCTGTCATGCTGTTGTTGTAGTGGATTGGCTTCTTCCGATGGTGTCCAATGTCACTCCTTTCAATGAGCGTATTGTGAAACTCAGATTAAGGCACCCTTTGTGTGGTTTGTCTGTTGTCTCAGTGTATGCTCCGACTGTGCTGAGTGATGTCTCAGTGAGGGAGACATTTTATTCGTAACTTCACTCTGTGGTTGATGGGTGATGGTGAGGAGACACTCCTCTGGTCATTAGTGACTTCAAAGTGATCACTGGCACTGACAGGGCTGGCAATGAAGATTGTGTTAGTTCCCATGGGTCTGGCAACTGTGGTGAAAATGGCTCCATGTTCCTTGACTTTGCAAAAGGTCAGGGGCTGCAGCTTGCTAGATTCTGGTTCCAGTATTCTGAGCCGCATCGTTGGACCTGGCACTCCAGTACTGGTGGTGTGGTGAAGGAGATTGATCACATCCTCGTGGGCTGACGCTGGAGGCTCCTACAAAACTGCAGGGTCTACAGAAGTGCCCAGCTTCTGAATTCTGCCCACAAACTTGTTCTTGCTACTCTGTTGCTGAGGCTGGACCTGGTCAGACTCCAAGATCAGACTCTTTCTAATGAATTTGCACATAGTTTGTTCAGGAACTTACAGACTTGGGTTTGACTGCTGATTGGAATGAGATGTGGGAGACCTTCCGTGACAAGACCCTGAAGGTTGCTGAGGGTTGTATTGGTGTTACCAGTGTGCCCAGAAGGAGGTGTTTCATCTCACAGTGTACCCTGGATATCTTCGAGAGGAGTCACAATGCATGGCTGGTTGACAACTCTGGTCTGTACCAGCCTCTGAAGAAGACAGCTGTAAAGGCTCTGAGGGCAGATAAGGAGGCGTTTGTTAGAGGAATCTCTGAGCAAGTGACACACTATCTATGGTCTAGTGACCTTCCTGCTTAGTGAGGAATTGGAAGCATTATACACATCTGAATCTGTTCCTTTGGAGAATCACAGTCAGGATGGTTAATGGAGCAGTCCTTATGGATGACACTGCAATTGTAATCTGCTTTTAGTAATTGTTCAAAACTGATCCTCTGGCTAGGACGATGGACATCTCTGGGTCCACGGTTATAGAGGTTGACCATCCAATTAGCTGTGAACCACCCAATCTCACTGAGATTGGTGATGAACCAGCTGTGAGCAGGGAAGGCTGCAGGGATCTGTGGTATCCATTACACTGGTTCTGTGAGTGCTGTGCAGAGTGGAGGCAGAACATCTGCATTTTACCTAGTTGATTCTGGGGTTCGTAGGGGGTGTGTTCTCTTTCTCTTTTCAGTGCTTGCATGGACTGGATGTTGGACAGGGTTGTTGGGTCCAGCGACCGTGAGGCATCTGTTGATGAAAAAAGATTCACTGATCTTGATTTTGCCGACGATGCTATGATTTTTGCAGAGTCAATAGAGGCTCTGGTCAGGTCTCTCAAGAGCCTGGGTAAGGAGTCTGAGTTTCTGGGCTTGCAAGTGTCCTGGATAAAAACCAAGATCCAGGCCTTTAATGACCTCTTGGGCTCCACCACACATATAGTGTGTTCATCTGTAAAGAGAATGGCAACATCATCAAGAGGTTTACTTACCTCACCAGTGACATTCATGTGTCTAGTGATTCTTCCTATGAAGTCAGCAGACGGATTGGGAGAGCATGGGGGAGTCATGAGGCCACTGGAAATGAGTGTGTGACACTCCTGATATCTTTTCAAAAGAACAAAGGTCCAAGTTCTTAGAGTCCTGGTGCTCCCTGTTTTGCTATATGGTTACAAGACATGGACACTATCCAGTGACCTGATATGAAGACTTAGCTCCTTTGGTACTGTGTATCTCGTGAGAATCCTTGAGTACCACTGGTTTGACTTTGTGTCAAATGAGCGGTTGCTCATGGAGTCCCATATGAGGCACATTACCTGCATTGTGAACAAGCATCAGTTACAGCCTTACGGTCATGTGGCAGTATTCCCTGAATGTGATCCGGTTTGCAACGTTGAGGACTGAGCAGCTGGACCAGGCCAAGGGGGATGCCCATGTAACACCTGGCTGCCACAGAAAGATGGCCATTTAGGTGGGGGTTGGTGGGATGAGACTTGACCACGTGTCTGCCTTGGAGGTTGCCAATCAGAATCCTGAGCTGTTTCATTATGTGATGGGTGTGGCAACACACTGTAATAGTACATGCTTCGGGTCTTCAGGGCACCTCCATGCTACAGGAAGAGCTCCACCTGGCGGCTTGGGGGTATTGGCCAGGATGAACGGCCGGCCATACACCACTATATGCAGTATATATATATATATATATATATATATATATATATATATATATATGTGGTTGAAATAGTTTACTGTCAAATAATGCAAAGAGTACGCGACACATGTTTCGCCCTAATTCTGGGCTCATCAGGCGTACACACTCACTGCACCTGCTCTTGGGAATCGAACCTCGGACGTCAGTGGCAAAGCCTCTTACGTTGCGCCATGACGTGTGGTTCCTTTATTTGACAGTATGTAGATCAAGGTAATTACATTCATGGCATTTATAGTCTGAATTTATAGGGGGTGCAGTGAGTGTGTACGCCTGATGAGCCCAGAATAAGGGTGAAACACATGTCGCGTACTCTTTGTATTATTTGACAGTAAACTATTTCAACCATTCTATGATCTGCTTCTCGCAACTGAAAGAGGGCACCGTGGCGGATGTTAGCCGACTTGCTGACCAACCACAAGCGTTAACCTGGTAGGCAGATACTGGCAGTTACTATATAGCAATATATATATA
>JANRMT010062854.1:122345677-122542026 GCA_026402145.1 Polypterus bichir lapradei | reverse complement strand
ACTGTCTGTGTGTATTTGTTTTCATGAGAAAGAGACTATAGTGGCTTTTAATATACTGTAATTTTCTATTAAAACATACATAATGTTTGTGTGTGTGTCAACACAGATAAAATGCTTATATTTTATATCTTTTTTGTTTGATACTTTTCTCTTCTTTGGGGTATTCATAAAGACAACTTTTTCAATGCATGAGAAAGTTAACCAAGTCAGAAAGAGCAAGGTTGTCATAACGTATAAAATACCTTGCTTGACTTGTGTCATGCAAATTTGAATTTTCTTTTCTTTTTGCGTCCTTGGAAATGGGTACGGGCGTTGGATTCTTCCAAGTAAGCAAAAGTTGGTGGCAATCCAATAGTGTACTGAATGGAAAGTTATAGAAAGTAATGATGTTGAGAGCTATATCTTAGTAGAATCATATCTGAAGCATGATTGCCTCTGTGTAACTCATTTCCAAATTACATACATAAGAGTTGTTTCTTGCCATTTATTATGTGCCCAGTTTTTCTAAGAATCAAATCCATCCAGAAGTCACCAAAGCTTTTAAAATACTTAGTCAGAGGCTTACAGTGTAGACTTTACAGTAGAGCACAAGCTCTACATAATACATATTGTGAGAAATCTGATCTAGAAGACACCCACAAAGACACCTTGACCTTATTTTCAAGATGTTGTGAAATATATCTTAAAGGTGCAGTGGGACGTATTGTCAGTGATGTGATGTGGGATCATTGGGTCTTTTGAGTTTCTGAACATCAGACTCCATCACCCAGGTGACCCAGCCAGGGTTGTGCAGGCCTCAACTTGCATCTCATCAGCAAGTAACCACAGATCTGCCCTCTTAATCCAGAGCCACCTGGTGACTCTTTCAGTAACCAATCTAAAGGCCTTTCTCTTTACCTTCCCTTTGATGCCCATTTTGCTGGGAATTTGCACAGTGAGTACCCTGCAAATACCTGATAACCTATCTCAATGAGCCCAAACTGTGTTTGCCAGCTTTGCCTCTTGAGTTTTTTGTTCTTTGAATGTTTCCACTTGTTGGCTTCCTCCAGGTATTCCTTCGAATGCAAGGTGAACTCCAACATGACCATTTGCTTGGTTGCCTCTGAAAAGATTATTATGTTTGGAGAGTTATCAGTGCAATATTTTCTGTGAAATCTCAGCTACACTCAGGTGCGTGTCTAAAGCTTTGGCTAGGAAACCTGTCTTTGCTTTAAACAGAGGACCAGCCTTTTAACCAACCTTGACAAAGTGGATGCAGCGCATTAATGCTTAGTTACATTGATGGGTGTAGCAACCTTCTCCAAGGATTTTGGGGCAACTGCTCCGAAGGTGTTCAAGGGCATCCTCTTGCTTAAACAAAGACTGTAAAAACATTAACATTATAAAAAAATGTAAAACTCCAAATTGTAAATCCCATTGTTTATAAAATAAATAATAATATCAGTAGATATAATAGTTTTTATTAATAAAAAAGAACTGTTATACTTTCTGACCAACCACAAGCGTTACCTGGTAGGTAACCACCCATACAATCAGATTACTCTTACAGTAATTTAAATATACTGGATGCTTTTTATGTTATGTAGTAACCAACAGGGATCTGTATTTTTCCATTTTTTATATTATGCAATATAAATATTTCATATGGCTCTTGTCTTTTTCTGTGACATTGAGTTAATTATATTTGATTTTGCTTTCCATATTTTTTAATAACATATGAGTGTTTTTTTATTATCTGTAGCAGTCTGTCCGATGCATGCGAAATTCATTTTGTAACATTATGCACTGGACTAAGTCCTTTAACGCTGCCTGCGAGGTGGGCTATGTTAGTACGTAACTTTGGTTTTCTTCTCCGACTCCAAGAAGCACACTGCATCTGCACTTCTTGGACCACTGGTAGTCTGTAGCTCTGGGGCACACTGCAACAGTGCTAAACCTAAAAGTTAGTCTTATTATCACACTTCGGCCCCTTCTCTCTTCGCTTGCCTACCCCCTGGCCTGCACTACGCGCCAGCCACTTCGCGTTTCTGCCACTCGCATATGTGGATGTCACTTTCACCAAACAACAAATCTTTTAAATCTTGCGGATACGCCTCTTCATTGGAAGAAACACTACTTTTCCCTGATGGCAACACATATTAGATGATCTACAAGTCTCCAACTTGACGTTTAAATCCAAACAATATATTCAGACTCTTTTCGCTGTTCCATTATTTCACCTAGTAATAATTTCCGTGTATTTGCACTAATACGATCTTTGCTATCTTCACTATCTTGTCTCGCAGGACTTGAAAATATCTCTCTGAAAAAGTCACGTCTCATCCCAGCCTAAAATGTCTTGTCTTGTACCAGGTTTTTTTTTTTTATATATAATAGAGAGAAATACATACTATGACCAAATTAGCCCAGGATGTTCCCCAGCTGATAGCACTCTGCAACTGACCCAGTGTGTCTATTGCATGACTTGCGATATAAAGGTCAGTGTCATGCATTTCCTGGTTGTACAGGTTTATTGATTCAATCACATCATTATTATTGGTTAAAAAGGGTCATTGCTTAGAAATTCTGTTTGCTTTGACTACAGTTTTCATCTTATGTGAACTTCTGGTTATTGACCCTCTCGCTTTGTTTTATTACTATAATCTGTTTCATGTCCTGTGCTTTATTTGTTCCTTAGTCTCTTGGTTATGACCTTGGCTACTTTAAACCCAACCATGATCAGACTCTTAAATTCAATTTAATTTATCAGCTGCTGCCATCCAGTTAAGCAAGTTAATTTATAGTTGTTTTATTTTCATCCTACATTGCTGAGATGTATCCTGTATTTTAATGGAATTAACTATTACTGGATTGTGTCCAGCATTCCATTGCATAATTATTTCTACTTTCATTATTTGCGGTCATTATTTGATAGCACCTTCATTTTCCTAAAAATGTTAATGGGTAAATCCACTGGAGTTCTATATAGATCTTTGGTACTGTTATCAGATATTTTTTGGAATCCATTGGAATTAGTTCTGGATTTGGAATCCTCTCTGGAATTCAGTTCAGTAAGATTAATAGCAATTAATCACTTTTATAATTGGCATGTTAAGTTTTATTTGTCTATTCTCCATATTTGGATAGTGAATGATGCGATTTATGTTCCAATTGTTTCTTATTTTTTGTTGGGTAAAAAAACTTACTCTCAGTATGGAGAATAAGTGGTTCAATGATCAGTAGAGGATAATTATACACATTCTCCTTTAAATATTATGATGAAGGGTTTGATTTCAAGCATGTTTGTGTGTTGCTTTCTCCTACATACTGATTTAGATAATATCGGACCCCTCAGATATGCCTTGAAAGTAGCCAAAATGCCATTGGTGAATTTGTTCCTAGTAAAATAGTCTTTAGCCATAAGGACACATATTTCACAAAATCATCCAGGAGCAGGTGAGGGTTAAGATTCTAGGATCATGTTCTAAAGGTTTTATATATTAAGTGAAGGATGATCAAAAAATCTATTTTACCTCATATACTGCATATATTTCGAAGAAAAGAAAAATGTTGGAGATAAATACAGTATATTGTCCTCCCAGTTAGGAGCACACTGTTGAGTGTAAACCAGCTTTTCTTTGTGCAAATTCACAGAATTTTGGAGTGGAAACCCACTCTTTCCTCAGCACAATTTGTTTTTTCATGCAAATGTCTCTAATGTAAAAAAGCAAATTTCTGCTTGAAAATGACTTAAAGTAAATTAAGTTTAAAGCTGTCTCGCTTCCAGTTAAGACTATAAAATGACATCAACAATTCAGAATCAATGCCTCCATGATGGGACAGTTAACTTTGTGAGCTGGAATGTTAAAGGCCTGAATCACGAATTAAAGAGAAAGAAAGTACTCTCTCACCTAACAGGTTTAAATGCTAAAATAGTATTTTTACAGGAGACCCACTTACTAAGCAAGGACCACTTCCAACTGCAAAAGGACTGGACTGGCCAAATGTTCCATTCTAGCTTTACAAAGAAAACTAGTGGGAATCCTCATACATAAAACAGTCTCATTTGTAGCATCAAATTGGACCAAAATTTTTAATTTCCTTTCAGACAGCCTTGGTGTCACAATCCCTCCAAACCCATTAACAGCTGTGTTTGCTGTTCTTCCAGATGGGTTTAAAGTGGAGAAAGACAAACAAACTGTGATTGCATTCACTACACTTTTGGCACGCAGACTTATCTTGCTAAACTGGAAGAACCCTAACTCACCTCTTTTAAGTCAGTGGGAAACCGATGTTTTATACTATCTGAAATTCAAAAAAATCAAATACTCAGTTAGAGGATCTGAACAGATTTTTTTCAAAACATGGCAGGATCTAATCAATAATATTTTAGAATAAGCTTTTAAAGCACAGAGGAAGCAATTATTTCTGTATTTCGTTTTCTTCTCCATTCATCTCTATTGGCTTATCAAACTCATCAATTTAGGTATGTTTACAAGCCTTAAGTTTTACCCCACTGGCCATGCTCTCTCTCTCAGGCGTGGGGGTCGACTTGTTCTCAATCCTACTTTTTGTAAAAATTGATTGATTTGTATGGAATGATTACAATAAAATTAATAAAAAAACAAAAAAAAGAAAAAGACTAAGGTAAATGTCCAGGTTTTGTCTTAATTTGTACATTCAACAAAAATCAGCCTATACCTTAAATTACACAATATACTGTAGATCTATTCCATCAGTGTAATAACCCTAATGAAGTATGCATAGATTTAAAAATATTTATGAATTATATATATATAACTATAACTCTTTGCTAATATGCAAACATTCAAGAAATTGTATTTATTAGACATTTTCAGGTAAAGTTATTATATTCTCTAATCATGGTGCCAGAGAGTGGTGATATATTGCATGTTTTATTATCATGAGGTGAGAGAACTAACCAACTTCGTCTTCACTCTCACACACTAAGCATAACACACACATACACACACACACACACACACACACAGATCCTATCCACTTAAGCATTGATTGTGAGTGATGCCTGCGTAGCCTGTCACACCTCAATGAACCACAAACACCCCGCTATAACATACTCCTAAAGACTTATATAACTTTGTCTCTGAGAATAGATCCATGATGGCCACACCTTGGTTAATACTTACCACTTACCAACCAACGATGTGTTAATTTAATCGTGCTGTCCTCTGTTCAGGTGTCTCTCTGAGCCTGATAAATCTGTGAGGATGAAAGTGACAATCTCCATCAAGATATGCAAGAAATGTAACAGCTAAGTAATATTTATTAAGAGTAAAGTAATAGCAACAGAAGATAATATGAGAGAAACTACAAAAGTATAGTAAAGTCTGGATGTATAGTCCTAAATTAAAATGCCCCCTTGCTTACTTAAGATTAGCAGCAAAAGAAACGTCACTGTCAAAAGTGAGTGCCATCATGGGCAGGTTGTTTAAAATCAGCAGTCAGGCTGGAGGCAACTTTCACATCCAGATGAATGGAGTCCCTCCAATGGAAACCCCCTTTCTCTACCCATTCTAAAGTTAACATTATACTCTTACATAAAAATGAAAGAATGTATGCATAGATTGAAATAACATTCAACAGCATTGTTCTGTGTAAAACATTTCCAAATGATGATTTTACAGGTCATCTTGGTCCGTCTGAACAAAAATCCTCAAGCCTAGGCAGATTATAGCTTGCTTTTTAATATAGTTCGGCAATTGCAATATAATTATTTTATGCCTCCAAGATAACACATAACAAGTAAGAATCTTCCTGTGCTCCATACATATCACAATAATGACCCTATATTCCCAAGATTAGATATACAGTACATTAAAGTCCATACCATGCAAGTAGTTTTAAATAAAATGCCACAGCATCATATCACTTATCGTATAATCATTATAAATAACAACTAGTATACAGTTTTACAAAATTGTGGATATATGCATAAATGACAGGAGTGAATACCAGTGTGGTACATATAAGACTGACTTTTTATTTTACACTGTATAGTCAATTGCATGATGCCCCTAACTGTCAACACTTACATTCTCCACCTTTCCACACATTGGTGAGCTGATGTGGAGTTCTTCTCAGTTTAAGATCACTAAAGCTTCTGGGATCAGAAAAACTGAAGTTACCAAATGGGTCTATCTGTTGTTGACTATAATCATCATATAAGCTCAAACTTCAAAAAAACTCTCTGAATTATCCACATACTCTTACATATTTGGTCCTTCATGGTATTCCTAACAAGGTACTAGAGTAGAAATCTGTACAGCTCATATGTGACTACTCCCGAACCAGAAACATGTCCTACCAGGGCATCAAAAGAAAGAGGTCCGAAAAAATTCAGTTCCTAATATAGACTACCAAGGGATTCCTCAGGCTAGATTCCAGAAGCAAATCTTTTTTACTAGACAAAACTCATTTTTGTATACCACATTCAGTGGGGCCAAACACATTTTTTCAAGTAGACTGGTGGTTCAGAATATGTATGGCTATGCTTGTGTATACACACATTGTGATCAACTTGTGCTATGTTAAGGTTGACTTTTGTTTTCATTCTGTGACTGTAAATGAATAAGTCAGTGGAGGATATTTAGATTATAGTTCAGTGACCACCTTAATGATTCAGTTAAAAGAGTTGGAAAAATTCTTAAATTTAATTTCTTGAATTAATTTGATGATTTAAATGACTCCATTGTTGTTTTATGCATGTTGTGTTTTCATTCTGAATGGGTCTTTCAAAGCTCAATTTTGTGTGAGTGGTGCCCTCTTCAGGTTTTTGGAGTGATGTCTAGTTTATTTAACAGTTGTTTAATGGGGCATTATGATTTCAGGTTACTGTAATGAAAGCATAGATCCACTCATTTACTAAATCAGATTAAACCAATTTTAAGCTCATTGGGATCCAAAACCACAACATTGAGCATCACATGTGTACCATCTCTATGCATCATATATCACAATATATGAATCTTTAAATTCTTTGTTAATGTTAATATCTTCCATGCTCTTAGTGACACTGTTCAGTCATAGTTTCAACCTTGCACCAGTTACTACTAGTTGGAGCTCGCTAAATCTTTAAAGACCAATTTCATTAAATGAAGTCAATAACGGAATAACTCATATTATTTTTTATCTCAGTATTTTATTTTAGGCCATATGTTATTTGACCCCATGGAAAAAGGGTGCCATGCCATGTTTAGCTTTCAGAATTCTATGATGCCCATTTCCCTCCAAACAAGCCCAGTCAAAGATGAAAAGACAATGAAAAGACTTTTGAGAAGCCCATGTATTATTAACACCCTTTCACATTTCAGCCCTGCTTGCAGCTAATTTCCTGATATAAGAGAATTAAAGAACAGATTGGAAGTTACAGTACTCATAGGTCTAACTGTGAGACTCCAAAACAGGCATAGTATTTAAAGCTAAGAAGAAGCTACAAATATTCCTGGTCCAACTACAAAGAAATTAACAATGCAATCTATTCTAGCATTTCTGCCCATTTGTAAATATTATATACTAGGGGGCTTTGGCCCCTGCTCGCTTCGCTCGCCAACTCCCCGGCCTGCACTATGCGCTAGCCTCTTTGTGGTGAATGGGGATGCAGATGTACAATTTAAACAGATTTTTGTTTTCATGGGAATTGTTACAAATGCATCAATGCAACGTATAACTGCCCGTGATTGAATTTCGTTTCTTTACCTCTATTAAATAAAATAACTTTTTCGAATGTTTAGTTCTGAGATTTGTTAATTTTCTTTGAAAAAGCTATTCTAATGGGAAACTGTAAATGTTTTAATACGAATGGCATATCAAGATCTTCTTGGTTGTCTAATGTTAAACTCGTTTAGACATATGGATTTGTATCCATTATTGGCTGTAGAAGTTCTAATACATCCGATCATTTAACTCTTTCGATTCTATGTTGCATCGCTTCTCCGTGATCATAAATATAAACCTGACTGAATTGTGGTTTCTTTGAAGTTAAACTTGTAGTAGATTTAATTGTTGTGGGACCACAGATTCTCATTGCATATGGTCCTGAATCCTGTAGATTTACGTTTTGAGTATTGAACGATGCTTAGCGAACAGATTATCGTAGATTTGGATATTTTGCCTGTCGTGTTTGTGGATTTCACTTTCACCAAATAACAAGTCTTTTATTTCTTGCGGATACACCTCTGGGAAGAAACACTATTTTTCCCTGATGGCAACACAAATTAGACGATCTACAAGTCTTCCACTTAAACTTTAAAGCCAAGCAATCTCTCTCT
Source organism: Polypterus bichir lapradei (assembly GCA_026402145.1). NCBI lineage: Eukaryota > Metazoa > Chordata > Cladistia > Polypteriformes > Polypteridae > Polypterus > Polypterus bichir. The sequence continues at coordinate 122,533,738 of JANRMT010062854.1, read as the reverse complement.
GTCCATATATTCGATCTCATTCCGCTGTTCCGTTATTTCACCGAGTAATAATTTGTGTTTGTTAGTGCTAAAGCGATCTTTACTATCAGTTTTTGAGACTTTCGAATTTTAGTACTTTCATAAAAGACTGTTTTTCTTTTATTCCCGCTCCCGCTTGGACCTGTTAAGTTTTCAATTCATCTCTTGGCACAAAGTCTTGTCTAGGGGGACATGAAATTATCTCTCTGAAAATGCCTCGTCTCGTCTTATCCCAAGATTTTTTTATATAATAGAGAGATATGTATATACAGTATATGATGTGTTGCTGTATATATGTACATTGTTATATTTGCTCATACTCCCCAAAATTGTTGCTTTGTAGGCAGAAAGTAAGTTCCTGCAGCAATCTCTGGGAGCTGACTGAAATGCTGTACAGATGATGCTGCTGTTCAAGTAACAACTTGTTGGAATGCTGCCTTCTTCAGTTCAAATTCATTTGCCTCCTATCCACACTGAAATAAGATTTGCAACAACAAATAATGAATTGTTTTGAAAATGCCCCCAAAAGTGTATACATTTGTGTGGATGGGGAAAACTGACCTTTTTGAAAGCGCTGTCATATGATTGCCATGTGATCAAGCAATGACTTTGTTTTTGTTCATGATGATCTCATTTTACTATGGATAGTCCTTTTCCAGCTTAAGTTTTTTTTCTGTAGACAAATATCATTCTTGGCTGATAATTTATACATGTTCAATAAAGATTTATGTGTTTTTGCCATTTCAAAAAATGATCACAAAATGATAGTGTGGATGGAAAAATAAAAAAAAAAACATGTTTTTCCAGATTTATATTGAGGGCTAAACCTGAAAGACTCTGATCTTGATATACTTCTTCATGCCTCTCATTATTTGGAAGATAACCTATACATATTTTTTGTTTAATAATTATAAAAATATTGTAATGTATTCAAAAGCACTAATATTCCATTATTTTCACTCTTTGTCTAATCCTTGTGAATGTAATGTAGACCTAAATGTAAAAGTGCAACATGAGGGTAAGTAGAGTGTCAAGTTTAGAATGTTGACAAGTCTTACTTTCATTTCAGGGTGCACAAAAAGATGAGACAGAGGAAGGAGAGTTTGATTTATCTGAAGAAGAAGATGATGATGATGAAGAAAGGGTAAAACAGTCACCTTCTGCTGTGCTGAGTCAGCTCAAAGCCGATGCAGGTAGAGCTGGTTGAACTAAATGACTTTTGAGTGCAATCAGCTATCCAGAAATTTAAGTTGCTTACTTGATGTTAACTGCTGTCTCTTCCAGAATACAAGGTTGTATTTGAAAAGTACATCCTTGGCCGCTTGCTAGGTGGTGGTGGATTTGGTCAGGTGTGGGTAGCAGAAAAAATAGAGGACCACAGCCAGGTACGTGAGGGGATTGTTTTTACCCCCACCATATATTCATAGGTGCATTTAATCAGTTTAAATGGACTCTGGTAGCATGTGAATGCATTGTTTACTTTTTTCCCTGATGCCCAAGGTTAATAGTGCTAATGTCACTAATCCTTAAAAATCCTGCATTCAGGCCCTGATCTAGGAACCGTCTGTGAGTTTAAATGATCTCCCCACTCTCTACTTGGAGTTTCTCTTTATACCTCAGTTTCCACTCAGACTGACTGGAACAGTAAATAGACCTAGTATAAGTGAATTTGTGTTTATGCAAATGAGTTGTATGGTGGATTGGAAATTGGAAGTAACCCTGTACTTTCTTCCTTTAATTGGGCCTAATGATGTTGAAATGAGTTGCAACTATAAGGCTACATCCACACTTATACAGTTTTATTTAGTCATTTTTAAATGAAGATGATCTCAGTCCACACTAGCATTTTCACTTTACAAAAATATTCCCATCGACACTAAATTGACTGAAAACATACTGTATATGACATAGTCAATCTGCTTACACTGAGTATGTGCGCTGAATGGACGACTTACCCAAAACCGGTGATCCTTTAAAGGGTTGTAACATGGCCAGCCATGGAATTTATTGCAGAACTTCTTTAATCCATAATTGATTTGCCTTTTGCACATGAATGCAGCATTCAAACTGTACAAAACTCAATTTAGATGCATACAGGTTAGCAACACAACACGAGGCATGGATAGCAACTCTTCTGTTCCCACTATTATTATGTGAAGGATGACAGATAAGTTAACAAGATGTTGTAAAGACCAGGATTTAAACAGGAAAGGGACACTTAATAAACACAAACAAATCAGATCACTAACAGAGTCTGTGTTTTTGCCCATCCACACCATGACACTAAAACTGTGTTTTCAGAAATTTCTGTTTACAGGGGTTGATAGTGACAGGGTAATGTGAATGTTTCATTTTTAAACAAAAACACAGTAGTGTGGACAGGGCATGAGTGACACTTAATTGGACTGAGCAAGTATGGGAAATATATTGATGCATTTTCTCTTTTTAACATCTTTTATTTCTAGGTAGCCATTAAGGTTATGGATGCAGAACCAGACAAAGTTATCTTGAAGAAAGTAAGTCCACATAAGACATTTTAGGTCTTTGTTTCCTATTGTTCTGAATAGCTTGCTACCTTAAGCTGCTGCTACTGCTCCATTATAGTAAGTACGATGAATGACAGTGCCACAGGGAAACAGTACGTCTTGGGGATGCAACTGTTGCATATACTGTGACTTTTCATTCATTAAAGGAAAAGATCTTCCTATGGTCGCCTTGTCACTCATTTACTAGTATCCTTTCATTGTTTATTCCTCTAGTCAAATAATGAAATGGAGATTTTGCCTTGGGAGGTGGGACTAATGAAGCAGGCTTCTGACCCCACACACCCTGGTGTGATCAAACTGCTGGATTGGTTTACTGGACCCACTAAGAACGTGCTGGTAATGGAACTTATGGAGGCCTCCATGGATCTCATTGACTATATGAAGAATCAAGGTGGCCATCTGACTGAAGATGTAACCAGAAATATCATCTGCCAGGTTGTCCATGCTGTTCAGCATATCCACTCCTGCCGAGTTTTTCATAGAGACCTGAAACCAGAAAACATTTTGATACAGACCACTACTTTAAATATCAAGCTGATTGATTTTGGCTGTGGAACCATGTTGAAGATGGGAAAATATGACAATTTTGAAGGTATGCAAGGTATAATATGCACTAGTGATCAAATGAGACAGACATGATAAGTTTTTGCTACTCTTATATATCCAGGCACAACCTTATATGCTCCTCCTGAGTGGTTTCGCTTGAAGCAATTTCAGGCCATCCCATCTACCTCATGGTCTCTCGGAGTCACAATGTTTGAACTGCTCTGTGGGCACCTGCCATTCCAAAGAATATCACAGATAGTCAGTTGCAAGTTCACATTTACAAAAGAGCTGTCATTTGGTAAGAAAATTAGATTTCCTAACATTTTTTATTATTGTAGTGAATATAATTCTGAGCTTCTGTCTGTCATGATTCACCATTTCATTCTTATATTTATCTTTGATTAATTTTGCTATAGAATTATAATTTTTCCTTCAGTATTTCTTTAAGCAATGCCATTTTGTAAGTACTATAAACACTGCCATTTTCTTAACTTTAGGATGCTGCTATTTTGCCACAGTCACAACACCTCTGTTATTAAATATGTTCTTATTGTCCAAGTATTTGGATAACAAAGTAAAGCAACTTTGATAATGTTTGATTCTGTAGTAACTCTTTAGAACTTTGGCTGGACCTTTTCGATTGCTGAAGTCTTCCTTGCCATCATAATTTGGAGATTTTGGAGCATGCATGCATTCTGCCCTTTTTGTTTTTGTTCTGTTTTTTGGAGGTTGTTCCTGCATTGTCCCAGCCCTATTGTTTACTATTGTTCTACTGCTTTTACCGTGGTCATAATGACAGTTTGAGTCATCATTCCCTGCAATTAAAATATGGCACATGCGTTCTCTTGTCCAGGTTTTGTGATGCTATGTAAATTCTTGTGATGCATTTAGCTATCTAAAAGTCAAATGTTTTTTGGTTTATGTAGTTGATTTTTTTTTGGCTTTAAACTCCTACTTGTTCTTGACTACATTTTACTCTCATCTTCAGGTGCTGGTAGCTTGGTAACTATTGGTTTTGTTAGCATGCCATTTTTTTAACATTTGGTTTTGAACCCTACTTATTTTTTGATTATTGTTTAGCCTCAGCATCTTGTTTTTAGTCTTCTGGGGTCTCATGTGTAAAACCTTGCTTAGATTTCATACTAAAATATTGCTGACACGTGAGAGACAAAAACAGTGTATGCACAAAAAAAGAACTTATAAAGTCACATTTATGGTATGTGTCACACCAAGTTTCTTTATTAATCTCAGAGCAACTCAAAACAATGCACTCAATCATGCATTTTTAGTGTCAACTCCTGCCAGTGAACATGTAAATATTAAAAATGCATTTTTTGAATATTTATGATCTAATCACCATATCAATTTGGCCATGTTCCTGAATGGTGTTTTTACTACACCTTATGATGGAACAGAAGAACAGAAATTCCTAAACTATTTGATAAAGTAAGGGAATTGTGGGTTCAGCCACACCACCTCACAACAATGTTAAACACATTTGAGCATCACATTTTAGTTTTATATTAATAGAATGAAAGTACCTCCTAATAATCTCTAATGGTTTCTTTACTGCAACAATGTGTGCAGTCAATTGTACCAAATACATTAGGAAACGCAGCAATCGCTGGAAAAGGCCCTTTGATCTTGGCTAGCTCACCCTGACCAAAAGGAAACTGGATGTATCAGAGTAGCATTTTAAATTTATTATCCCATACAGATCAGGGATGGATGACTGCCAGATTCCTGACCAATCAGCCAATTCACATTGAAAGCACCTGTCGCCAAACACCCAAAGGTTGTTAAAACCACTAATGAAACAGGGATTGTGTGATGATATCTGTAATATATGGTCCAATTCACCATACAACTGCAAGAACACGACTTTAGGAAGTCTAATTTGGCTTAGAGGCCAGTCATCTTCATCTTACCCAAAAATGATCACAATCCCTGAAAATATACTCCTAGCATAGCCTGACATTGGCGTTATCCTCCAAAAGAGCTAATGCTGACATTACCAATTATGTTGTATAACACACAGCATACCATTTTCTTTGATAAAATAGATAGGCTTCAAACTAAGGCAATTAATGTTAAGCATATACCTAAGGCATTATTACCAGCACTGAAAAGAGCTATTTTGAGAAAACATGTCAGTTAAATGTGATTCACTTAGTTTAGGAACATCAGAATGTGAGTGACATGTCATTGAAATGCACAATAAAACAACATTCTCTGCTCATTCCATTGTCCTGCCACAAGGAATAGCTAAAATCATAATACCAAAAACATATTAATAGGACTTAGGGGTAGTTGAAATTTGCCATAAGCCACTTTTTGAGCCAAGTTTGGGTTTTATACATCCCAACTTTTACACAAAAACTTTCTTACATGTTTTGGAGCATAATTATGTTTTATACATGATGCCCCTGATCCACTTCCTGAAGTATCCTCTCTTCAGGATAATTGTATTTTTTTTTTCATTAGGCACAACATTGTGTATTTCAGCCCTTAAACTAAATAGCACCTGATCTTTTTATTTTAATTTATTCTTAGATTAATATAATTGAAAAACATGTTGTGATGGTAAACTAAAACAAGTAATGTCTGATGGTGCCCCTTATCTCCCCAGCACCTGGCAGTATGTGGAGGCACATGTTTGATTGCAGTTTTGTTTATTTTTGGACATTTTTGACTTTCTTTAACTTCTTTGTATGTGCTATGACTTCTACATAACATCATTACGCACATCATGGAAAGCATGCTGATGCTACTTTGAGCCTCTTTTTTATTAAATTAATGGACTGTTTTGACTGTTTCAGACATGGTTCCTGCCTGGGCTGGGATTCAAATTCCTCTTTAATGGAGGAATTCACTTTTGATTATTTTGTGCATGTTAATATTTTTGATCATTTATTTTCTGTGTATTTATGTATTTTTTACTATGTGTCATGTGTTTTGTGGGTGGGCCACCCAAGAGGCTGAGCCATCTGCTCATCATTGTCAGGGGACAGCCCTCAGCCCAATAAAGGCTGAGGAAAATCCACAGTCCTTTGTGGTTCATTAAATGGGCTGGCATTGATTAGATTTATTGGTTTTCTTATTATCTTTGTGCTTTTGTGGATTTTACTCTGTTTTTTTCTGCCATTCTTTGTATGGTGTGTTTGCTTTTAGATTGCCTTTTTCAGGAAAATCCTTTTATCTTTTGGCTCTTTGGAACTTTGAATATTATATAGAGAATTTTTATAAAATAAATCTATAAATATCTATATCTATAAATTATAAAGATTCTTTGTTTGTCCTTTCATTACTAGACAGGGTTTCATGGTTTGCCCCTTCTATTGGGCATTTTGAGATATTTTTGAGACGGTTGAGCTTGGGAACCCTTTAGATAACTATAGACTGCATTTTGTATCTAAGTATACTAGTGTGTAGAGAAACTGATATTACATAAATGAAGACTTTTCCCATTTTTAACACATCTATGACAAAGAAAAGAAATTAAAAGAAATAGTTTGCAAAGATAAACAACAAATAAAAACTAGAGAACAAAGAGAAAATGTCTTTATTTATGTAAGTGGGAATTAACATTTCAGTTCCTGTGGTTTCACTGTAGAATGCAAGGACCTAATATGCAGTTGTCTCTCCATGAACCCCAATTACCGGCCTACCCTGGAGGAGATTCTGCTCCATACCTGGCTAAAGTCAAACCAGTCTGTTGAGGTGAGCCAGAGCTTGGCAGTGGGATGACTTCATGTAAGTAAATTAAGTGGAAAGTAGACAAACTGTCTGGAGTCCACTGAGTAAATGAACAATCTTGAGTGATGAGATTTTCACGCTGTTAGTGGTCAGAGAAAGAATGGATCCAATTGTCTGTATTCTAAAGTAAAGAAGCACACGTTCCCATATAGCTGCTGTTCATTTCTCATTTTGTAAGAGAATATTTCCTTTGGAGATCAGTAGGATTTTATATCAGCAAAGGAACATTTTCTAAGTTGACCTTGTTTGAACAGCCTAGAACAGGTGTCGCAAACTTCAGTCCTGGAGCGCTACTGTGGCTGCAGGTTTTCATTCTAAACTTTTTCTTAACTACTGACTAATTTTTAATGCTAATTAACTACTTCTTCTTCTTTTGGCTGCTCCCATTAGGGGTCACCACAGTGGATCATCTTTTTCCATATCTTTCTGTCCTCTGCATCTTGCTCTGCTACACCCATCACCTTCATGTCCTCTCTCACCACATCCATAAACCTTTTCTTAGGCCTTCCTCTTTTCCTCTTGCCTGGAAGCTCTATCCTTAACATCCTTTTCCAAATATACCCAGCATCTCTCCTCTGCACATGTCCAAACCAACACAATCTCGCCTCTATGACTTTGACTCTAAACCGTCCAACCTGAGCTGATCCTCTAATGTACTCATTCCTAATTCTCTCCATCCTCATCACACTAAATGCAAATCTTAGCATCTTTAACTCTGCCACCTCCAGCTCTGTCTCCTGTTTTCTGGTCAGTGCCACCGTCTCCAACCCATACAACATAGCTGGTCTCACTACCGTCCTGTTGACCTTCCCTTTCACTTTTGCTGATAACTGTCTGTCACAAATTACTCCTGACACTCTTCTCCACTGATTCCACCCTGCCTGCACACTTTTTCACCTCTCTTACATAATTCCTGTTACTCTGTACTATTGATCCCAAGTATTTCAACTCCACCTTTGCCAACCCACTCCCTGCATCCTCACCATTCCTCTGATCTCCCTCTCATTTACACACATGTATTCTGTCTTGCTCCTACTGACCTCCATTCATATCCTCTCTAGAGCATATCTCCACCTCTCCAGGGTCTCCTCGACCTGCTCCCTACTCTCGCTACAGATCACAATGTCATCAGAAAACCTCGTAGTCCACAGAGACTCCTGTTTAATCTCGTCTGTCAACCTGTTCGTCACCATTGCAAATAAGAAAGGGCTCAGAGATGATCCCTGATGTAATCCCACCTCCACATTTAATGCATCAGTCATTCCTACGGCAGCCCTCACCACTGTCACACTTCCCTCGTACATATCCTGTACAACTCTTACATACTTCTCTGCCACTCCCTACTTCCTCATACAATACCACAACTCCTCTCAAGGCACCCTATCATATGGTTTCTCCAGGTCCACAAAGACGTAATGCAACTCCTTCTGGCCTTTTCTATTCTTCTCCATCAACATCCTCAGTGCAAACATTGCATCTGTGGTGCTCTTTCTTGGCATGAAACCATAATGGTGCTCACTAATCACCTAACTTCTTAACCTGGCTTACACTACTCTTTCCCATAATTTCATGCTGTGGCTCATCAATTTTATTCCCCTGTAGTTACTGCAGTCCTGCACATCCCCCTTATTCTTAAATATTGGTACCAGTACACTTCTTCTCCAATCCTCAGGCATCCTCTCACTGGTTAAAAACTCCACTACCATCTCTCCTGATCACCTCCATGCTTCCACAGGTATGTCATCTAGACCAACGGCTTTTCCATTCTTCATTCTCTTCATAGCTGTCCTTACTTCCTCCTTGGTAATCCGTTGCACATCCTGATTCACTATTTCTACACCATCCAACCTCTTTTCTCTCTCATTCTCTTCATTCATAAGCCTCTCAAAGTACTCTTTCCATCTGCTCAACTCTCCTCGCTTGTGAGTACGTTTCCATCTTTATCCTTTATTACCCTAACCTGCTGCACATCTTTCCCAGCTCGGTCCCTCTGTCTAGCCAATCGGTACAGGTCCTTTTCTCCCTACTTAGTGTCCAGCCTCTCATACAACTCATCATACACCTTTTCTTTAGCCTTCGCCACCTCTCCCTTCACCTTGCCCCTTATCTCCTTGTACTCTTGTCTACTTCCTGTATCTCTCTGACTTTCCCACTTCTTCTTTCCCATCCTCTTCCTCTGTATACTCTCCTGTACTTCCCCATTCCACCACCAGGTTTCCTTTTCCTCTTTCCTCTGTCCAGATGTCACGCCAAGCACCCTTCTTGCTGTCACCCTTACTACATCTGCTGTATTTTCCCAACTGTCTGGTAATTTTTCACTACCACCTAGTGCTTGTCTCACCTTCTCCCTAAACTCAACTTTGCAGTCTTCCTTTTTCAAATTCCACCATTTGATCCTTGGCTCTGCCCTCACTCTCCTCCTGTTCTTGATCTCCAATGTCATCCTACAGACCACCATACTATGCTACCTAACTACACTTTCCCCTGCCACCACTTTGCAGTCTTCAGTCTCCTTCAGATTGACCCTCCTGCATAGGATGTAATCTACATGTGTGCCTCTTCCTCCACTATTGTACATCAACCTATGTTCCTTCCTCTTCTTTTCACAATATCGACTATCATCTGACCTTCTTCATTCCTCTCCTTGACACCATACCTACCCATCACTTCCCCATCTCCTCTGTTCCCTTCACCAACATGTCCATTGAAATCTGCTCCAATCACCACTCTCTATCCCTTGGGCATGCTCTCCACCACTTAATCCAACCCACTCCAAAGATCTTCTTTGTCATCCATCACACACCCTACTTGCGGATCATCTGCACTAACAACATTTATCATCAGACCTCCAATTTCCAGCTTCATAGTCATTACTCTTTCTGCTATTCCTTATAACTCCAAATCACTCTTGAAATACTGTTCCTTCAGAATAACCCCTACCCCATTTCTCCTTCCATCCACACCATGACAGAACAATTTGAAACCACCACCGATCCACCTGGCCTCACTCCCCTTCCATTTAGTCTCTTGCATGCACAATATATCAACCTTCCTTCTCTCCATCACATCAGCTAACTCTCTTCCCTTACCAGTCATAATTCCAACATTCAAAGTTCTCACCCTCAGTTCCACACTCTTTATCTTCCTCCTTTCCTCCTGCCTCCAGACACATCTCCCCCTCTTCTTCTCCTTCTTCGGCCAAAAGTAGCCATTCATGTTTGCTCATAATTAAGTATTTTGCCTTAATTTTAATTGACTCAGTTCCCTTAATTATTTGTTTCCTTAATTAGCAACCAAACAGTAATGAGATGCAAAACGATCCGACACAAGACCACCAACCTATGTCCATCATACAATATCTGAAACTAAAGAAAGGCAAAGGTCGCAGTAATGTTGATCTGGCCAGGTCAACAAAATGATTTTGTGGTGTTCACAGAAAAAATAAAATCACTTTTGGAACTGTCTTCTGTGGCAGAAGAGAGCAACGACAAACCATGGAATTAAATAACAGGTTTAATTGGCATCGAGAATCATCTTCTAATTAAGGAATTGGTTGGAGTGAAATTTTTTGGAGTTTTAGCTGTTCATAGGTTGGCTCACGTCATACCTAATTTTTGTTTGGCAGCTCTTTAAGGAAGAAATAAAGGAATTCAGGGGACTGAATCATAAAAACAAGTCTAATAAAAGAGGAAAGCAGTTAGAACTGGTTACTAATTAAGAAAAGGGTTCGAATGAAAACCTGCATGACTGCAGTTGGAGACCCCTGGCCTAGAGGTATTTTAGTACTCTCATTCAGTCAGCTATTCAAAGTTGCCACACCATCAGTTTAACCTCCGAATAATTTGAAGTGCATAGTTCAATTGAAAGTATTGAGATTTTTTTAATCATTCTTGATTTTGCTTCTTTTAATTGAGCGCTCTGTATCCTTGCTTATAGGAAGTCCCAGCTTCTGAGTCTATTTCCTTTAAATAGCACTATGCCTGGCTCAAGAGTGTTGATATCACATCTGTCACCACCACCTCCTGCACAGCCTCTCCAGCAAAGCAAACAGAGATATAAAACAAAATTACATTTTTAAGCACCACCTGGCCACCAAGCCTAGCAGTTTGGGAGAGCAAATAACATCTGAAGTCTGTAAAGAAAAACCAGGAGTCTTACTTTCAAAATCCATTTCTTTTTTTTTTGCCTCACATCAAGATGATGTTCTGTTGTTATTGACCTGCTACTTGGAGTCCTACACCAGCTTATCTTCTGCTTCCCTCTGTTAATGGTGCTTTAACTCTGTTTTGTAAATTGTTTTTAATGATTTTCATGGCCCCCTTTTTTCAGTTTTATTTTTCCATATATAATGTAAGAATGTAATGTAATTATTGGAATATGTACCAAACAGACCAAGAAAGAGACATTTTGGTTTTAAGGGTGGTGACCAGACCTGCTCATAGCATTTCCCTGCAGTGCCAGTTTGGCATGTTTGCATAAAGCACACCCTGCCATTTCTGGATGAGGTGTGGAAGGAAGAAGTTATCCTGGGCAATTTTGCCTTTAATTGTGTAAGTTTTTATCATTCAAGATTCCTTTTTCCTTCAATATTTATACCTGTGAACATCTATATCTTTGTCATTTCACTGGCATTTCGCTTTGTCACTTCACCCAGAATATATCCTCCCCACTAAAATTCTCATGTTTAACCATGGAGGAGTCAGCCTTAATTAGACAGTGTGAAAGCAACTACAAACTTTATTATAGGATGGATTCAGGTTACTGACACTCCGAAATGGAGAAAAATGTAAATCTGGATAGCATAAGCAAAATCATTTTCATAATTCAAAGATCAGGTCCAGATATATGATTATTACCAACAAAATACAGTTAATACATAAAAGGTGCAAAAAGTGACCAAATAGTAATGGATAGAAGTCAATTTATATTTAATGTTATCAACCTGCTTAATCCTATTCACACACTCACTCCCTCTCAGTCTCTCTCTCACACTCACACACACACACACACACACTCCATATAGGCATGAGACAAGGTCTATTTCTATGTAATTCTTTTCTTTTGTGCACTTAGTTTGAGGTATGGTTGTTGTACTTAGCAATCATGGTGCTGGAGAGTGGCAATGTGTTACTTTATGATTAGCACATGCGAGTAAGAATTATATTATACGTGTGACAATAATGACCATATCAACTTATGTGTGGAGAATGTGCATCAATGACTGGCTGAGGGATTTGAAGATGCCACAGCTATCAGTGCTAACCATTGTGCAACTCTTCAATATAACAGCATTTGGGAAAAATAACATCAGGTGGCTGTTCAGTTGAAAGTTTGGAGGTGCGAACAGAGTCAAATTGTCCATGTTGTTAATACTGGGTAGTTGGGAATGCTCTGAAGTATGGCTATGGATGCATCAAAGAATGTGGCATGACACAATAATGATTTAAATCATTTCATACTGAGCTGCAGTGAGGATTTTTGCAGCAAGATGATTGTGTGTATTCATTAAATGGCTGCTCTTATTTTCTGATCATCTTATTACCTTCATGTGAACAATTCACTTGATAAGTTACTTCTATGAGATCAGTTGCACTCTCATTAATATACCATTCCAGAGACGTCTCCCAGCTTTTTCATCACTCTAGGTTATAGTCTTAAGTAATCCCCATATGCTTTTTTGATTGAGCACCTAGACAATAGCATTGTCCAACCATCAGTCTTATTAGTCAGTAATGTCTTGTTTCAGGCTTCAGCACATTAGGAACTGAGAATATTTTTCAATTTGTATTAATTTATAAGCTGTTTTCAAGTAACCTTCTTGTGTGCCTCTCTCTCTTAGAGTACACCCTCCTCTGTAGCCAGACTTGCAATCTGACACCTGCCATCCTGCAATGTCTTTCTGCAATCACTTCTTAGGTCTTTTCTATGACAGGTGTCGAATGCTAAGGAAGGCAATGCGCGGGTAATTCTAAAGTCAAATTTTGTTTGTGAAGCTGATTTGTTCGGTGATCCAAAACATGAGAGAAGATGACTGTAGCAGAGCCAGCAATGGGAACATCTTCAGTCTGATATTCTTTGAGAGGTGAGCAAAAATCTGCACGGTGCCACTCCTCCTGTCACATTAAATCTGGGCAGGAGTGGAGAAAGGTGAGAAAACTGATCTTTGTGATTGGTATGGATATAGCTCCTGGAACCTGTATATACTGTATGTCTAAATAAGCAATTACCAAAACTAGTTTCTCCAAGAATGAGGCTGTAACACCTAGAGACCTCATGAGAAAGGAGGAACACAGGCTCTGGTTCAGTATACCTCTCCAATGATCTTTGCTTATACTGATACACTCCTTCAAATTTTTATTTTTACAGTGGGCGCTGGAGAGTTCCCCTTTCCTATTCCATTTTATCTCACTGTCTCCCAAGAAACAAACTGAAGGCTATGTTTCTGATGCTTTGTATATCTCAAGTCTAGTCCAAGTCAAGTCTGAAGGAGATTTTCTGGTGAAGCCTCCAGCGCAGGCCCCACAAAGACAGGCAACTAATCACCATTGACATACTGACAGCTCCTCCTTCAAATTTCCCATGCTGCCTTGAGCATTTCTTGGAGGATGAGTCAAGGCAAAATGTGATAAAGTATATCATGTAATTAGAAAGACTGATGAACCTTTTGGGAAGTGAAAAAGTTTGAATTCACACTGTTGCTTGTTTGTTTGTTTTATAGACTTGTTCAGTGTAAATGTTTGGCTTAGAACACAATAACATCCATGAGCCAGTAGTGAGATTGCCTTACTTTCCCACTCCCCTACTCTTATTAACAATCCTGGAAGCAAAATTACATAATTCTACTTTTCATTCCTAAGTGGCTTACTGACAAAATAGTCTGGTGATTTTCTAGCACTCTCAGTGCGATCCAGGGTCTTTTTCAGGGGAACTCCATACAGAAAAGGATGTACAGTCTCCAGGTGAGTATATAGCCAAGGATACGATCCACTGGTCTACAGAGAATGGAGGAACCATGATGCTCACTCTGAAAGTTCATAGTAATTCTAGATAGAGTACCTGCACCTATGAATAGATAAAGAGTCCATGTGTTAATGCCTCCTGCCTGATACAATTAGAAAAGATGACACCCAGTGAGGGTTATACCTGTAAGATACCTGTGTTTTGCTACAGAAGGAGACTCTAGATAATTGGTTGATATATTGCTTCGTGTGTAACCAACAATGCTCACTCTGGAGACCTAGTGATGCTAAAGCTGGTTTGTGTTTCCTTGGACCTGTGGGCTGAGCTCTGAAGACCAAGGCACAGATGAAAGACCTGTCCGGGGTGTTAGTCTGGGTGACATAGATAAGATAAGATTGGATAACGGCTCAATACCTGGGGTGGGATAGGTTGAGGGAGGCTTTGAAAATGCTGTGCTATGCTTTTGGAAGGTAAAACTCTGAATGGTCAGGGTGACTTCAGGATCAGTTCAGCCTCTGTGGGTTAGCTACGCCAATGTGTTTCTTTATTTTCTGTGTGTGCGTGTGTGTGTTTCTGTGTGTGTGTGTGTGTGCACCTGAGCTTAAGTCAAATAAAGAAAAAACGTTCTAGATTCAGTGGTCTGGTTATATTAGTTGTGGGTCTCTGAGTTGATCAGTTGATTAGGGCTTCCATCATCTTCTGTTCATCTAAATGAAAGAAATAGATAAATAATAAAGATTAAACATCTGAAGTCAAAAATACCGTAGGATGAAACTATTTGAAGTTGAAACCCCAACCACTGCCACCTTAAATGTCTGAGTGCACCGGTGAGGTTTGCTGAATTTCCAGGTAGGGTCAGTATTTGAGGGGAGCGTCGTCTCCTTTGTCATTCACCACTGGCCCCTCCTATTTTTGTCTGTTGCTATGTAACACTTATTTACGGCAGTCTGGCGATGTGTGTGACATGGAGCTTGGACGGTGCTGTTACTTTAGCATTGTTTTCCTTTGTGCTTTTTCTAAGTTCCCCTAGCTTTTTATTTCTATTGTACCCATGTGGTTTTAACTTTATTTTGTAAGGTTTTGGGATTTTTATCTATTGATTGGATACTTTTGCCTGTGGTTGCTTGTGTTATACCTGGAATTGCTGCCTGTCGTTTTGAGTGCTATTAACAGATTTCAATAAAAAGATCCGTAAGTACAAAGTATAGAAGTGAAAAGGGTTTTAGTAAAAGAAGACTTGGAGAATATAAGATATAAAAGAAAGATAAAAGGTCTTATGCATCACACCTGGGGCCTTATGTATAAAATGTGTTCATGCTTAGAAATGTGTATAAGCCATTTTTTGTGCAAATGCTGGGGTTTAGAAAACAAGAATTGGTTGTGGAAATTGGCTCAACATTGCATCAAATATAATTAAGTCCTAGGCAGACCTTTTTTGGTGTTGGTATTTTCGTGACTCCAGGCAACAGGGCAATTAAGTGAACAGAAAATCTTGCTCACTTAATTTTAATGATGTGTCAATCATGTTCCAGTGTTCTTGAACTAATTATGTCACAGTTACCTTACATATAAAAATGGGAATAGCTATGGAAGAAGAAGAAAAAGAAGAAGAAGAAGCAGAAGCAGCAGCAGCAGCTGATTTTTTCTCTCAATACAGCTGTCGTCAGTGTTGGTAATAATGCCTATTATACAGGGTCAAAATTATGTTAAAACTATTGGTACTGCTATATATATATTTATATACAATTTTGTGGACAATTTATGTGTCACATATGGTGCATGTGTTGGCGAACAGGTTGAGACATTCCTGTAAATCACCTTGTACATATGAAGTATGTTTTGTGAAAAAATTGTTTCCGCCATTCAAATGTTAACATAATTTTGACTTACACCTGTATATACTTAATTGTCCTTCTGTATAGCCTATCATTTTTTCTGCAAAAAGGGTGTTTGTTGTGTGTGTACAACATACCTGGCAATGGCTGTATGTGTGTGTGATGGTTGTATGCAATTTGAAAAATGCCATTTGAGTTTAGCCAGGCCACTTTGCAGCAACATTAATCAGAGACATTTGAATTTCACATATTTATTAATTTAATGAAAGTGCCGTTCACAAAAGCAAATTCATTCTGAGATGGTGTCTTTGTCGCAACATGTGAGAAGTCAACTGTGCAATTTACATTAGGAAAATCAGCAATTGCTACATTTGCCTTTTGGTCTCAGCTTGCTTTCCCAGACCATCAAGAAATTGGACATATCTGAGTTGCATCTTAATTATACCACCACATACAGATGGCACGACATGACTCAGACATAACTGTGAGATTCCTGACCTGTAAGTAAGCTCTGGCTGAAAAGTGCCCATTGCCAAATAATCTGTGGTGGCTTAAATCTTGTAAACAGAGATTATGTGATTTTTGCATGATGATTTCTGTAATGTAGCCTCTGATTCAGTTCACTCCTTCAAGAGGACAGCTGTAGGAAGTCTAAATCTACATATAAGCCAGTGATTCTCAAGAGTCAAAAAAGTGTTAAAAGGTAGATGGCAGTGTTTGAACTTGTTGGATGGCATGCAGCTGTACAGCCCCACAATGGTCTCCCACGTTGTGATGGCTTGTGCAGTACTGAGCAATATTACGCAGAAACATGGACTGCCTCTGCCACCTGAGATAGGCTAGAATGATCACATGGATAGCCCAGTCCCTGATCCTTACGATACCAGAGCAATGGCAATTCAAAAACATTTGGATGTTGTCAAATGTAAAAAAAAAATACCTGTATGTACTGCAACACTGACATCCATCCATCCATTTTCCAACCCGTTATTTCCTAACTACAGGGTCACAGGGGTCTGCTGGAGCCAATTCCAGCCAACACAGGGCGCAAGGCAGGAAACAAACCCCAGGCAGGGCGCCAGCCCACCGCAGAACAATGACACTTAATTGGAAAAAGTATTATTTTTTTTTTTACATGTTCAATAAGAATTATCTTTCATACAGCCCACGCCAATTCACACTGTGTTTCTTTTTGCGTTGTCAGTCAACACAATTTACATGGAGCCCATGGATCTGTTGGTAGTCTGGCCAATTCATGATGGCACATTACTATTGCTCTCGCCACTCAGCTGCCGCCACTTGTTGCCACTCTTGTTTTTTTTTGTTTTATTTCTGACTCCCAGTGAGAAGTCAAGCAAAATGACGCCTTTTATTGGCTAACTGAGAAGATTACAATATGCAAGCTTTCAAGGCAACTCAGGCCCCTTCTTCAGGCAAGATGTAAAATTTAAACAATATGCAAATTCTTTTAGTTAGCCAATAAAAAGTGTCATTTTGTTCATAATGGCTAACATGGTACAACACCCTAGTACTACTGACTCCCAGTGAGATATTCAAGAAGAATTTTTTGTGATTCTCTATTTCAGTAATATTTAAAGTTCACATTCACTAAAGCTTAGTTTCCTCTCTTCTCCCATGGTGTATAGTAAAGACATCACACAACAACATGGCCAAATTTATATGCTAATTACATGAATATTCAAAAAAGACTTTTATTATTTTTATTTTTTAAAACCATACATTGTAACTGACCGGAGGTGATAGGTAGTAGCTAAAAGTGTGGACACAAACACATAGTTTTAAGTTGATTTAAGATTTATAAAGGAGCTTGATTTAGTGTTCATACGGTTTTATAAATATAGTACATCACGTTTGTCTTTCAAGCTTAATTTTAGTATTCTAAAGCAATTTTAGGATTCTAAGCAAGGTTATATTATACAAGAGGCCCTAAGTGCCTCTGCCTGTCATTTAGGTTGGTCAGTGCACTTCTTACAAACACTACTTGTGCCACTCCACTGCTCACTTTCTTTTAAAACAACAGCAAACATCTTCACACCCTGCTCTTTTGTCCTTCCTTTCTCTCTCCTGTTAGTTGAACCCTTGCCAAATGCTAAACCCCGACTCCATGTTCAGTCATTCTATGACTGGAAGAACCTTTTAAGCCATTGCTTTTTAGTGCTTCCAGAAACTCCTCAGCATCTACTTGTGGGCCCCATATTTGTTGAAGCACCATGCAGTTGTGCAGGTAATACTCGGATGGGTTGTCCATATCCGACACCCTTGAAAAGCTCTAAGAAAACATGCTGAAGGTGTTGTATAGAGTTGCACTGCACCAGCTTATGGAAGTCCACAAAAAGCAATCTGATTTGCCGTAATTGAGCAAGAATCCTTAATTCAATAAATTACATTTTGCAAGTGTCCCCTGTTGGTCTCATAAGGTGTCACTCCTTGTGTTTCATTTACACCGTGTTTTGTGTAGCTTGTCCAAGGCAGGGTTTATAGCCCTAGTTGTGCTTTGCAGGACTAAAGCCCACTCTGCAGTCCTTTCACAAACACACAGCAACTCACAAAACAAGGCTGGCAGTGTGAACCTATGTATGTTGAAAGTAAGACTTAGACCTTGGAAGATGAGCACTAAAACAGGATCTTTAATTGATAAGAAGTCAGAACACATAGTAGGCAAGTACAAGAACAAGTGTCCAAATCACTAGTCAAATATTCCAAATTGGGAAAAGGATAAAAATAGTTAAAACTACAAGGGAAGCTGTAGAAAGCCAGCTGTAGCAGAGGACAAAGGGTACACAGTGCTAGCACTACACCACCATCTAAGCTTCCCCTCCTACCATGCAATTGGTATAAGTTAGTGCTGACTAGCAACAGACGCAGATAGGAGGGGCCGGTGTAAAAAGCAGGCAAAAAGAAGGACTGGGGGCAGTGCTTCAGTCAGTTTCTGGCAGTCAGCACCTGCTGGTATTTCCAGATCCAACAACAAAAGATCTAAGGGAGGGTGCTTGGGTTCCTTGTGCAGAGAATCCCCGCATGGCAGAAATGAGAAGCCAGAGTACATATTGGATGGTGTATGGGGATTCAAGTAGGTCATTTTCACAGGGAACTGCCACAGTTTCCCTACCATACTGATTGGCCTTTTCAGACAGTAGCAAGTTGGTATGGCCCATCTCGCGATATTTCTCATAATCTGTAGTATTTTATTCATGAGAAGGACTTCAGCCATCATTGCATTGAAAGTTGCACTGAGGTGTAGAACTTGTTTGTTAGAGATGAACACAGAGTGGAATGAGCCACAGTAGTGCTGCAGCAGCACACCATGTTTGATCTGTTTGGTCAAATAATACTTTTACTGGGAGTGGACATTTCAATGCTGCAAGGTTTCATTTTTGGATGCTTCTTTGCACTGAATGCTTTATTGATCGCCACTGGTATTTATCTGGCCAGTCGATACAGCAGTCTAAATAAAAGTCAGAAGGAGCTGTCCACTAGGATTGCATCCATCACTGATCAGACATGGGAGCAATTATGTCAGCTGCAAATCAACGACACACATGTAAGGAAGCTCAACAAAGAGCTTCATAGGAGAAACATGGAGGTGTGTGAACTGAAAAGCACCAACTGCCACCTACAAAAGGAGATGCAGGCTCTCAAACAACAGATGCACATAAATCAAAATCTCCAAGAAGAAATCCATAACCTCAAAGAGGACATCAATATCTGCGTGAAGAGAGCCTTCCACTCAGCCACGGTCCGTCTGGAGCTTGTGGAAATGTTGCAGGAAGTCTTGTGTGTGGTGCTAAAAAACTGTGAGGTAAGTGACAGTGTGAGGTCTCATCAATGTGTCTGACTGGAAATGACTGGCTGTGATGGAAACAGGGGAAAAACTAATCAGGAACACAAACGGGAAGGGGCTTACAATGTGGTTAGTTCTTAAATACACACATTTTATGATGTTTCTGAAATGCGCATTTTCCAAATCTGTTTATTCCAATACAGCTTTATGGTGAGTGGGAGCCTATCATGGCAGCACCAGTTGCAAGGTCAGATCTAAGCCTGTTTGGGATACCCATTCATACCATGACAGATTACCCAAAAGGATTATTTTTAAAAATACCCAATGACTGAGAGTGTGGTGGGGCTTTAATCATATTAAGGGCAAAATAAATATTCACAATCAGTTGTCTTGTTTGGCAACTCATTCTTTTAGTATTTGTGGACACCTGATTGAGTGTGTCCTGTAATGGACGGGCTGTTGTTTCTTCCCAGGCTTTTTTCAGCTTTGTGCCCAATGTTGCTGTTTTGCTGGGAAAGGCATTGGTGCTCCATGAACCCTGCATGTGAATAACCTAATTAGAAAAGTTAATGATTACAGGGCAAGACCCTCAGAATTATAACATTTAGCAAATTCTTTAATCCCTGGTAAAGCCATCCATCCATCCATTTTCCAACCTGCTGAATCCGAACACAGGGGTCTGCTGGAGCCAATCCCAGCCAACACAGGGCACAAGGCAGGAACCAATCCCAGGCAGGGTGCCAACCCACCGCAGGACACACACAAACCACACACTAGGGCCAATTTAGAAGCGCCAATCCACCTAACCTGCATGTCTTTGGACTGATGGAGGAAACCCACGCAGACACGGGGAGAACATGCAAACTCCACGCAGGGAGGACCCGGGAAGCGATCCTGGGTCTCCTAACTGCGAGGCAGCAGTGCTACCACTGCGCCACCGTGCCACCCTCCCTGGTAAAGTTTAGCTGCTAATTGTTTTTGCACCGTATTCTATAATCGTAAGTGCACAACCACCTTATGATACCTGAAAAACTCAATAACTAGGTTTTGTGCACAATAGACTATACTGCAGACACATCCATCGATTTACTCTTTCTTATGAAGCAGGCCTAAATCTTGGACATCCATTCTGTTAGTTTGCGCAGTAAATTCTAGATTGGTAGGCAAATGCACCTCATATTTTCAGAATTTTACTAACAGCAGGACACTCCTCGCTTTGTGGCCATTGCTCTGACGTGTTTGCTGAAGTACGTGTTAAAAGCAAGGGGAGCAGAATGTGTCAGGTATGGCTGACAGATCAGACTTGGCTGAATTCACAGGAATGCTAAATTATTTGAAGGGCAGTTCTGCAATTGATACTAGCAAAAGATAATCTTACAATGATGTTTAGGAACTGGGAATAGAGATGTTTTTCCTTGAATTATGGCAGCAGTATTCACCATCAGCACATCACTTGTAAACTGTCAGAAACGTTGTGTTTTACAACAACATTCTTGTAGAATCAGATACGTTGGCACATTCTGTATTGGCACTTAACAGAATTTCCTAAAGACTCCAGGGGAAGGTCAAGTAAACTTTTATATACTGATAATAATATTATAAAACACAGCTGTTCTTACTGATAAAACAAGGCCTGATTTTCTACTTTACACTTTTCACTCAGAATATATGTTTACTTGTCAGAAAGCTGTTTTTCTTTTAAATATCTTAAAAAATGAGCTTTTACAAGCAATGCTGATCTACATTACAGGTATCATCACAGGGTCTCAAGTCTGAGAAAGCAGTTCAATTACTTGACCAAGGGAAATTCTGAGCCGTCAGAGAGAGCTACTTTTACATTTTCCTTTGCAGTAATATGAACATTAAAAAAACCAAAGCATCAAGACTTAAATCACACAATAAAACTTGAAAACGCTGCAAATGTGAAGTCTGTCTGGAAAGTATCCAGCCATGTAATATGAAAGATAAGTATATTTATTGGAGAAGATACAAGATACAAGCAACATTGTACACAGGGGCAGTGACGCTTCCGTCCCCTTCCAAGTAGGCACCTTGGGACCTCACACGGTTCTCTCAGCATCTCTTCCATTGTTCAAAACATTGTTGGAATCGCCATCAGCTGCCTCTTCATATTTTCCTGAATTTCATCGACAGTCTGAAATCTCTAATCTTCCAAATGTGATTTTAGTTTTGGGAAAAACCAGAAGTTGTAGAGTCCCCCGGTTGATGTTTCGTCACTCATTGCATCATCCCTGAAAGCCTTTGGAATCATCCAAATAGTTTTCTGCAGATGAATGTTCAAGCTTGATGCAAAATTGCAGATTCGTTGCTCTACTCTCTCTGATTTTAAATGTGACAGCCACACAGTACACATACTCAACAATGTCTAGAGCCCCCACTGACTAATCCATTGAAGTCGTCATTGATCACGCAAGCGGATTCCAGTCCACTCTCCCTGACTGGCAGGTAAGATTACATTATGCAAGCTTACGAGGCAACTCAGGCCCCTTCTTCAGGCAAGATGGGCGGCCTGAGTTGCCTCGAAAGCTTGCATAATGTAATCTTTTTAGTTAGCCAAAAAAAGGTGTCATTTTGCTTGACTAACATGGTACAACACACTAGTATATAGTAAGATAAATGTTTAAAATAGCACAATGCACGTAGAATACTATTTTGAAGAATGCAAAACAAGTACACAAATACGGCAGATACGCTGAAGATTTCAGATTCCATTATTGGTCAGTAAATGTAAAGGCAAAAGTTACAAACTGTGCCTGAATGACACCCTACAGTCAGAAAACTGATAAATGTGAGGAAAATAGAGGTGAAGGATTTTATAATAGGTAGCAAAATGTGATTGGACGCCATCACCACTGTCTGATTTTGTGGCCTTATGTTTCTTTAACTGAGGAGGAGTTTTTGCTGATTAGTTTATTCTTCTTTCTAGTTTTGTGAATAGTCTTGCAAAAGTGTTTGAACAGTTTATAAGAGTTGATTGATTATGAGAAGGCTTGTGAAAGCGATGGGAATGGTTTCTCTCTTCTTAACCTAGAAAGGTTTCCACAGACATTTCTAGCTAATAATGCCTAGGAATTTAATGCACCATTAAGTTATCAGGGCAGTAAGATGCTTTATATTTGCTTGAACACATGTCAATCTGTTTAGAAAAAAAATGTTTAAACAATTTATTTTTCACCAAGAGCTTCAAAATTGGGACCACATCTAATTTGTATGCATATTCAAAATAGTTTTTGAAAACTAAACATACACACTTACCTTTGATAATCACCCATTTATTTTCAGATCAATCAAATCCAATGTCATTGCCAAAGCAGTACTACTGTGTGCATGACACTGGCCGGTGCGTTATTCTTTAGCATAAAATCCCCCCAAATAAAGCATCCTGGTAGATTTCACTTTGGGAAGATAGTTTTATTTTAATAATTTATCCAAGAACAACTTGTGTGCGAGGATTGCTCTGTTTTGCATTTTCCTCCACACATAGGGGCCACCATTTGATTTGGGACTCTCGGGATCTGATTTTTCTCATTTGTCATTCTTAATACAAGATCTACTTTTCCATCCCTTAGTAGTTAGGAATGGTCTTTTTTGTGAAGCTGTTCGTGCATACAGGGGATTGGCAATCGGCCAATGAATTTGGTCGGCTGGGAATTATATTGACCTGTCTGAAATAAAATAAATGTTTCTCTAGATGACCATGTTAGTTTTAGTCCCTTTTAATTTGTCTTGTTTTTAAATTTACATTGAGACTGTAGAGGATCCTGGAAACATACTTCAAGAAGAGACTGGATCAAGATGTTGAGGCACTTGGTAGTTTCTCTGTGTTTATGGCTAATTCTTCTGGCTTCAGAAAGAATATTGCAGCAGAACCTAGAATATAACACAGCATTGTAGCGATGGCAGTTCTTTCTGCATGTGTCCCTTTTAGTATATGAGCCTTGGTTTGATTTGTCACTGTTGGCTATCCACAGCAATGGGACTCTTTGAAATTCAAGTCAGGCCGTGCCTGGTTCTTTTGTGAACTTAATAAGGGTTGAAAAAGTTAGTCTGTTTAAAGTTCTTCATCAGCCATCAAACCCCAAACATACAGACCAATAATGGATATAAAACTTTTTTGGCATAATATTGTCTCATTTGGGTGGTTCAAAGGGGTCAAGAGTCTGTCTCAACATTATCAGGTAACCACCAAAACTACCAGTCCCTTAATTTGGCACACTCGGGCACATACCCACACTCAGATATGCCTTGCTGTGCCAATTTGAAGTATCTAGTTGACTTAGTCGGCACATTTTCAAGATGTGGGAGGACAGCCAGATGATGCACAAGAAAACGCATGCACATGAGAACATTTGACAGGTCGTGCCGGGGCGCAGTTTGAATGCAGTCTTCTAAAGGTATGCTGCACAGTTTTCTCTGTCTTCTCTTCTGGTAAATGGTGCATTGTTAAATTCAGAGACACTTTCAGACTGACAAAATCATGTTTATAAATGTTGCTATACAAAAGGGATTTTGTCTTGTTTCAGTTTATTAATTTGACTGAAAATGAACACAGTTTGAAAACACACTTATCAGGCTATTTTTGCTCATTATACACCCTTCTCAGTTAGGGGTAATACTGTCCAAACTAAGCTGTCTCAATTAAGGTCAGTTTTCTTGGCTGAACACAAAACCACCAAATCTAAGGGCTGTCACAGATGGGCATTTGTGCAGTGCGTTATCAGTGAGGATGAGCCTGTGCTGATCTGGTCTTAGTATTATTTAGGGTAACACGTCTAACTTTCAGGTTTTGCACTGCTGCACCGTTCCCCAGAGTTGGAGAAGGGGAACAAAGTACTAACTTTGACGCCCTCATCAGCAAATTTAAAGGACTTTTAAAGGAAATCTTGCATAATATATTTTGCATGTATCAGACAGTTATGGACATGAAAAACCACAAATATGCCATTGAATAAAATGGAAACCATATATTTATATTTGGTCTGAAGTATAGCATGATACTGAATCAAATATATTTAACTCAAGACCATAGAAAAAATGAAGGATGCATGGAAGTATTTATATTGTGTTATATAAGACATACTGAAATACAGATCAACATAAATTTGACCCTTGTTAAAAAGTCACAAATTGAGAATTTGCTTGTTCACTGGTTCAAAGACTGCACATTGAAATATGCATCTTGTATCATGTATCTTAGCAAATGTTCTACAGATCTGATATGAGATCTCTCACAGTGTGTATTATCTCTTTTAGGGCTAATTTTTTTTTGTTTCTTATCTCCCAGGGCTGAATATTTTTCCAAAAACTAACATTTTTTAAAAAAGAACACAAAGCAATTGTTTAACATATCAAATCAACAAAAAATATTTACTTTTGACAAATATTACTGTCTTGCATGTTGCATGAGCCTGCATACTCTATGATTTCACATACATATCACATACATTTTACACAGCAAAGTACTGCAATGTCTGATCTCGCTCAAAGTAGCCAATTTCAGTCATTGCCACATTGCACTGCTTACAATACGTGTTGCTTTGGTGCCTACTTTACAATTGTCTGTTTCTGTACTTTCTCACATATATTGTTAGTGTGTACTGTAGAGAGACAAGTCACCCTTTTGCCATCGTGCCATTCCACTGCCACCAAGTTTTCTGCCCGCATGAAAACCGTATTGTCACCTCTTTTCATCTTCTGAAACTTTATGAACTTTATGCATGGCATTATAGCCTGGCTCACTCCATGGGATTTGCTTCTGTTTATTACAGAAGTGAATAAAAATTTGCAGCAGCACGTACCTATCACCATGCTGCATAACCTGTCCAAAGCCACCAGGGGATAAAGCACGTTTGGACCAATGCTCCCTGAAGTTATATCACCAGTTCTGTCCCATCTCTATTTGTAATACCACAGCACGCTTCATCTCGTCTTTTGTTGTGGGTTTACACTTTGAAAAACGAGAATGCGATGCAAACGCAGCCCGCGATTCAAAAAATTTCTCTGCCTACCTGTTTGTCTCGTCTGATGGTAGCTGAAAAGCAGCATCAGGAGAGAGCAGCCTGAAGTACAGCAGCTGGTGATCTGTCGTGTCCAACAGCAAGCCATGCCGTCTTGTGAAGTCCAGTAGCCAGATCGGCTCTCAACGGATCCATGTCTGTGTATTTATCCCACGCGAACCTTGCCGTAGATGCATCGACATACGCCCTCAACCCCTCCTGTCGACAAAAGTCGACATCCGCCCTAAAAGAGTTATTGTATATAGAGCTTGTGCTCTTCTATAAAGTCTATTCTGTGATGAGACATTCTTTACAAGTACCATCGAGACTCTGACTGGGTATTTATAGGCTTTGGTGACTGTTGTGTTATTAATTCATCCAACCATCCATTATCCAACCCGCTATATCCTAACTACAGGGTCACGGGGGGTCTGCTGAAGCCAATCCCAGCCAACACAGGGCGCAAGGCAGGAAACAAATCCCGGGCAGGGCGCCAGCCCACCGTAGGGCACATACATCCACAAACACCCACACACCAAGCACACACTAGGGACAATTTAGAATTGCCAATGCACCTAACCTGCCTGTCTTTGGACTGTGATAGGAAACCGGAGTACCCAGGGAGAATATGCAAACTGCACGCGGGGAGGACCCGGTGGATCTCCTAACTGCAAGGCAACAGCGCTACCCAACATGCAACTGTGCAGCTCCATTATTAATTCAGTTATTAGAAAAAGCTAGACACAAAATTAAATGAGTATTAACTCTTTTCTGTTATCCAGGTAATTGGGAAATGTCGCACAGCAAGACCAGATTAAGACTCCCACAGGTTTCACACACATATATTTACTCAATAAACATCACATTTAAAAATAAAACAAACCAGGAAGTGGTCTTCCTTGAAGATTTAAGCTAGTAATCACTCCTGCATTAAATCAAGAGGCATTGACGTAATTAATTGTGCAGAGCATAATGTACCTGTGAAACAGAAAAATGATGGTGTTACTTTTCTTCTCAACATATGCCAATGCCTCAGGGAGCATACACAGGTCACCCTGATGCTAGATCCGTCTACGAGTTACAGAAAGACAATTATGTTTCAAATACGATTCTACTAATGTTTACTTTTTGTCCTCTTTTCTTTCTGTACAGGGATTTTTAGGGCCCTTTCATACGCACAAAGAGTAACATTTACAAAAACAACAGAGACACTCATGTAGATTAACAATTGCAGTTATTTGTTTTTAATAAGTTTACATGAGGGCAAACTTTCTCTGTGCTCTGCTTCTTGAAATGGTGTTAACTGAGCAATCAGTCAGTCAGCTGAGCAAATCAAAATGAGACTAACTTTGGATTAATTAGTCTATTTATATTTATCTTGTTAATCTGTTCACTGAGACAGCACTTAGACGTGAGGATTGTCTCCTTACTACCGTACTATGTAGTTTGTTCTACCTGAGGATCTCCTCCTCCTCTTACTATCGGACTGTGTAGTCTGGTATTGATCCACAGCTAGTATGGTACTATTTCATGTACACTGCAACTGATCCAGGGAGACATCTGAATTCTTAAAGATGATCCACAATTCTTTTGCCCTAAATCCACATCTTGTATAAAATCAAAAATGAGTTTCAGGTAACAATTTTTTTTTTGCTGTTACAACATTAGTGTAGCTTTCTTTTTTTTTAGCATAAAGGATATAAAATATAGGACATTGGTACTTGTAATCACACTGAGGAGCAATGCAATGTTAGCTGTGAAAGCAAAAATATGCTGGATAATATGTGTCTGTCTTTCCATTGTCTTGTTAAAGGAACATGATGAATCCGAGGACAATCCACCATCTACCATTTTACGCAGTATGAAAGAGGACCCAGGTAAGTCAAATGTTAATGGGTCAAAGGGGCTTTAAAGGTGGGCTTTCTGTGTTGCTTGTGGCTGATTGTCTTTCCTCTTCCAGAATTCAGAGCTGTGTTTGAAAAGTATACAGTGGACAACGTGTTGGGGGGAGGTGGATTTGGACAGGTGTGGGCAGCTCAAAGGATTGAGAGCAACTTATTGGTAACGGGACTTCTTCCAGTCTGCATCCTGTTCCATTTTGGCTGGCCAGTTCCTGTATTGTTCTAGAACCTATAATCAGGCTGAATATGGCATTTATATGTTATGTGAGTTTTTTATGAAAGGATTTGACTTTACATCTACCATACTCTCTTTTTTACCTCATAGGTTGCCATCAAGTTTGCAACACCAAAACCTGAAAAGGTGATGTATAACATGGTAAGCTGAAGAACCTCTTCTACCTGATCTATCTAGTTATTTTTTTAGTAAACTCAGTTATATTAAGAATCACCATGTTTACAGAAGGGCCTAACTCGAAATCCTGGAGACAAGTAAACACTTTATAAAAGACCACAACCTTTGGTGAAGGGCTAGCTTTAGGAAAAGGTTCTAATGATGTTCCTGCCTTTGCTGAACTTCCTTTTGATTTATTCTATTAGTCCAATAAAGAAATGCAGGTTATGCCTTGGGAAGTAGGCCTCATGCAGCTGGTCTCTTTTCCTGAGCACCCTGGTGTAATCAAACTGTTGGAGTGGTTTACGGTGCCCACAAAAGATGTCCTGGTTCTGGAGCTTGTGGAGGCATCCATGAATCTCACTGACTATATGAAGATCCAAGGTGGTCACTTGACGGAGGACCTAACAAAGAATATCCTCTCCCAGGTGGTTCAGGCAGTCCAGCATATCCATTCCTGTTTGGTCTTTCACAGGGACCTGAAACCAGGAAACATTTTGATCCAGACAACCACAGGGAAAATCAAACTTATTGATTTTGGCTGTGGCACCATGCTGAAGAAGGGGAAGTATCAGAGTTTTGAAGGTTAATCATGATGCACTCTTCCCAAGCCCTTCTTTTCCAAGTAATGCCACGGGCAGAATGATTAATTGTCACCTGTTTGTCTAATGGCAGGTACAACCTTGTATGCTCCTCCTGAGGTCTTCTCATTGGAGTATCATGAAGCTATCCCAACAACCTCATGGTCCCTAGGAGTCACTCTCTTTGAACTGCTATGTGGGCAGCTGCCATTCCAGAAAGTAGGGGAGATCCTCTGTGGTAGATTCATATTTCCCCAAGATCTGTCTGATGGTAGGAAAGTGAGGTCTTGGCATGGTTGTGTCAGATTCTGCATGTGTTTAACATCATTTTAATGCTCTTATGTTTTTCCCTCTGATTTTGTGTTGCTTTCAACTGCTTTTTACCTTACCTACCTTTATGCTCTAGATGGCAGATTAGGATTATGATTGGTGGTTTCTATTAAATTTCTTTGAGTTTCCTATGGACTTGAAAAAATATATTTTTGTCATTTCATGAGGTTTGTCATTAGTTTTGTGATAGAAACTTCAATTCAGAACTGGACATAGATTTCAGATCTCTTCCAATTTCATTTTTGTTTTGACTATGCCGCCACCGTTGTATGCAGTTTGTGTTGTCCATTTCCGAGATGAATGAATCCCAAGTTGTACCGAGAACTGCACAACCATTTAAAGGGCATGCGTATGGTCCTAATGTGTCTGTGATTGGGTAAAGTTAACAACTTGCCATTCTTACTATTTTTGATTACTGGTTCTTGAATTTAACTCTGCTCCTTGACTTTGATTTCTGAAGACATTTTTAAAATCCTGGTTTTAATCTTTATTTACTATTGTCTCTTTTTTTCTTCTGATCCTCACTCAATAATTTACCTCATCTGAATGTCGGAACAGATTTATAGTCAGGTAGGGTTGCCTCCAACTGTATTTTTGTCTTGGGTTTTGTTTGCTTTTGTTTCGAAAAAAACATTCTTTCTTGTCCAACAAGTTGTTTATTCTTTGATAGACATGTCAACTCATCACATTTAGTTGAACTCTAATTAGGGGATCTTCAGTCATAGGGTTGTGGAAAAGGATCAGATCTTCTTCTTCTTTTGGCTACTCCCGTTAGGGGTTGCCACAGCGGATCATCTTCTTCCATATCTTTCTGTCCTCTGCATCTTGTTCTGTTACACTCATCACCTGCATGTCCTCGCTCACCACATCCATAAACCTTCTCTTAGGCCTTCCTCTTTTCCTCTTCCCTGGCAACTCTATCCTTAACATCCTTCTCCCAATATACCCAGCATCTCTCCTCTGCACAGGTCCAAACCAACGCAATCTCACCTCTCTGACTTTGTCTCCCAACCGTCCAACCTGAGCTGACCCTCTAATGTATTCATCAATAAATGTATTCCATAAAAATAAATATTAGAGCAAATTGATGGTTGATTATAGTGGCAAGATTTTATAGCGCTCAGTTCAATACTCACACAGCTGTGAGCAAGGGCTTTTCTATGAGGTGCTCGTATGTTCTTCCTGCATATGTGTGGTCAATGAACAACATGAAGCTGACCAGGGTTTGGGTGTACAAGTTGCATGTGGTCTGGCTCTTGTGGTATAGGCTCCCATTGATACAAAAGATTAAAAAGTGCTCCTAAAATGAATGGATATACTGACTTATTTTTGATGTTAACATAGACATAAGCAGTACAACACGCAACTTCAAATTTTGTAGTACCAGATGTAACAGTCTGAAATTTTGGAATGGATTGATTCAAAGTTATAGGGAAGGATATTAAATCCAGTTATGTTCAGTGGGACTTGGTATTGCATGCCGTTAAACCAGACTCTGTAAACGTACTTCTGAGTCTCAAAAGCTGCCTTCTGTTTGTGTCTTCCTAGAATGTCAAGATCTTATTGAGAGATGCCTCTCCATGAACCCAGAAGGACGGCCCACCCTAGAAGAGATTCTGCTTCATCCTTGGATGAAATAAGGGAGGCCACATCACGTGAGTGTCACACAAGTAATTTTTTATATTTTTGGAGCTTCACCCACAACACCCTTGTTTTTCCATGACTCCCTCCTTCTGTGCCTGTTGGGGACTTGAGTAATTCTTTTAAGTGTTCTCCATGAGGCTTTGAAGTTTGAACAGTTGCTGTGGATCGTAAGAGCTATAATGCTTTTGTGGTGAGCAAGGGGTCGCGAGAGGTTTAGAAGGAATTAAGGTGAACCATGAGCAGTTCTAGTGGCTACTCTGAGGATTGCTCATGAGACTTTATTTATTTTTTACACCTCTAGTGACAAAAATGTTTATGGGGCTTGAAAGAATTGTCCTCCAGTCCTTCCTTTAAGTTTGCTGGAGTGGTTAATCAAGCCCACTACAGATGTCCTGATCATGGAGTTCATAGTATTTTCTCTTAGTTTGCTCCATCCACAGTATATAGTGGGACCATTGGGAAAGGATGCCTGAAAAAACAGGTAATGGTGACCATTTTGGTTGCACTTCCTATTTCCAATGGAGGTCCCATTAATCTCTGCAAGCAGTAAGTCTTTAAGTAGAGCGTGTTAGGTGATAAAAGCTCTAGAACCTCACCCAATGAACCATTGCCATGGTGTCTAAAACAAACCTCAACAGCTTCATTGAGACTCAGCTGTCCCACTATGTGTAGCTGCCGTCCAGCTTGTGGTCATTCTGCAAGAAACAGGTCATTGGCGCAGGTAGCCATCCAAGACCACCACCCACAGGTAGGGAACTATCACTCTTTGAGAAATTTTGGAAGTGTGATGTTTTACTTTGTGGTGTTGTGGAAAGCAATTATGTTGAAATAAACCATAATTAAATTACATAAGTGGCTATATTTTGTAGTTAATAAAATCCTACACAACAAAAAAGCTTGTTTGTCATTGACCCATTTTCTGCAACATCTTTATCTTGGTCTACATTGGAGAGGAAAGGGTTCAAGGCAGGACCAATCCAGTGAAGTATTCCAACACTGGGCTCAAACTTGCACACTCTTCAGGTAATTTTGACTTATCAGCCCACCTAGCAGTAAACATGAAGCAAACACTGTGAAGTGGCAAATCTTCCCATACGCCACTGTGCCAGCAGCATCTGTCATCAAAAAAAATCTGTGCCAAAGACTGAGGAGCTGCAAGTGCCAAGATGACTGCCGTCAATTACTGGGCCACGGCAAAGCATAAATGGTCTCTCATGCTTTGAATTGGCATTTTTGTTTACATTTTACGCATTTACTTTGTAATAAAGAACAGCCTACTGCCAAAGAACATTTTGCCAGGTATTCAATTTGCAACTGGAAAAGTCAAATTATTTCTTAATATGGAATCTGTACAGTTCTTAGTAAGTGCAAGCATTTTTTGTTGCCCATTCTATTTTTTTCTGTTATTTTATATCTTTTATTTGCTGAAAAAACTTGCTTGTAAGGACCCAGCACTGAGTGATAGTGGCTTTATATTCACAATTTTTCCATTTTATTATATGTCCAGATTGTCAAGCAGGAGACAGAAGCCTAGACTTGTGTGTCCATGAGGTTTAATCCTACCAGCACACTTTCTGGGCATTTTTTTTTACTCCAAGTGCTTTTAATTACTTTTTGTTCATTTACCTAACTAGATTTGCCATATTCCTGTCTGTTATGATTATGCTACTGTAAGCTTTTACACATGGCATGAGAAAAACTTAAGGGTCAATCCAGATGTTAGAGGAACAAAGAATGAAAAATGGGTGTTGGGACCTTTAGTATTGTCTCTGTGTCTGGAATGAGCCACTCGAGTTCCTGTTAGGTTCAATGTTCCAGTCTCTATGTTAAGGACCTAAGTGTCACATTTTTGTCATTTTGGGTGATAAATGAGGCCATGTTTTCAAATAAAGACATGGCTTCTAATAACTTGGCCCATGTTAACCAAGCTCCTGAGAGATTTTGCCATTTGAGACCTTTGAGAGTAGCCAAATAGAAATTTGGAAGCAGAAAATAACACCAAATGGAAACACTCTACAGTTGTGCTTGAAAGTTTGTGAACCCTTTAGAATTTTCTATATTTCTGCATAAATATGACCTAAAAAATCATCAGATTTCCACTCAAGTCCTAAAAGTAGATAAAGAGAAACCAGTTAAACAAATGAGACAAAAATATTATACTTGGTCATTTATTTATTGAGGAAAATGATCAAATATTACATATTTGAGTGGCAAAAGTATGTGAACCTCTAAGATTAGCAGTTAGTTTGAAGGTGAAATTAGAGTCAGGTGCTTTCAAATCAATGGGATGACAATCATGTGTGAGTGGGCACCCTGTGTTATTTAAGGGATCTATCAAAGTCTGCTCTTCACAACACATGTTTGTGGAAGTGTATCATGGCATGAACAAAGGAGATCTCTGAGGACCTCAGAAAAAGAGTTGTTGATGCTCATCAGGCAGGAAAAGGTTACAAAACAATCTCTAAAGAGTGGACTCCACCAATCCACAGTCAGATATATTGTGCACAAATGGAGGAAATTCAAGGCCATTGTTACCCTCTCCAGGAGTGGTCGACCAACAAAGATCACTCCAAGAGCAAGGTGTGTAATAGTCGGCGAGGTCACAAAGGACCCCAGGGTAACTTCTAAGCAACTGAAAGCCTTTCTCACATTGGCTAATGTTCATGTTCATGAGTCCACCATCAGGAGAACACTGAACAACAATGGTGTGCATGGCAGGGTTGCAAGGAGAAAGCCACTGCTCTCCAAAAAACATTGCTGCAGACGATCTGTGAAACGTGGTGGTGGTAGTATCATGGTTTGGGCCTGTTTTGCTGCATCTGGGCCAAGACGGCTTGCCTTCATTGATGGAACAATGAATTCTGAATTATATCAGAGAATTCTAAAGGAAAATGTCAGGACATCTGTCCATGAACTGAATCTGAAGAGAAGGTGGGTCATGCAGCAAGACAACGCCCCTAAGCACACAAGTCTTTCTGTCAAAGAATGGTTAAAGAAGAATAAAGTTAATGTTTTGGAATGGCCAAGTCAAAGTCCTGACCTTAATCCAATCGAAATGTTGTGGAAGGACCTGAAGCGAGCAGTTAATGTGAGGAAACTCACCAACATCCCTGAGTTGAAGCTGTTCTGTACGGAGGAATGGGCTAAAATTCCTCCAAGCCGGTGTACAGGAATGATCAAAAGTTACCGGAAACGTTTAGTTGCAGTTATTGCTGCAAAGGGGGGGGGGTCACACCAGATACTGAAAGCAAAGGTTCACATACTTTTGCCACTCACAAATATGTAATATTCGATCATTTTCCTTAATAAATAAATGACCAAGTATAATATTTTTGACTCATTTGTTTAACTGGTTTCTCTTTATCTACTTTTAGGACTTGAGTGAAAAATCTGATGTTTTAGGTCATATTTATGCAGAAATATAGAAAATTCTAAAGGGTTCACAAACTTTCAAGCACAACTGTAAATTCATAAAAATGAATGATGCTATTGCAGTAAAATGGAACCATTAGAGACCTTTGAGAAATGTTTTTTTCTGATGATTCTTCTTCTTTTGGCTGCTTCCTTCTTCTTCCATATCTTTCAGTCCTCTGCATCTTGTTCTGTTACACCCATCACCTGCATGTCCTCTCTCACCACATCCATAAACCTTAGGCATTCTTTTCCTCTTGCCTGTCAGCTCTATCTTTAGCATCCTTTTCCCAATATACCCAGCAATCTCTCCTCTGCATATATTCAGATGAAATTAATGTGGGACTCAAAACATGGAGTGATGGTTTCCCTCGTCCTTGTAGTGTAATAAAAAACTGAAAAGAACTTAACTGTGTTCTGTAGTGTTGGTTAACATTATGGGTACCTGCCACATATGGTAAGTAGCTGTTTTCTGTGAGGACATTGTTTCTTCTGACCATCAGCTACCAGACTATCTAAAGTGGTGCTGAGTAAAGGAAATGTTCAGATGAAAGATTAAAAAAAGACACCGACATCTGTGTCCATGTTTATCAAGAGTCTCAGAGTAGGAAAACTGTCCTGACTGGCTCAAAAATCTAAAAGTGATGTAAATTTGATCTTCCTCTTAGAAGTAGAAGGAAAATATCAGTTTTCCTAAATAAGGAAAGTATTACTAACTTCACCTGGACTTGGGATGAGCTGCCAGAAGATGGGACTCTATCAGAAATCGACACACAGATCCTGGGAAATCACAGTATCAGCACACGTAGGTGGTCACAGATGCAAACTGCATCGTGATTGATAAGCGGGGTATGATGGGTGATTGACCATGATATGTCACCCTGACCATGATATGTCACCCCGCTATGCTGAGCTCCGCATTCCATGAACCCCTGGAACATTTGCATTACACTTTACAAGCCCAGAACAGTTGAAGAAGACTGGTGTCAACTCCCAGGGCACTTTCAAGAGATAAGGGGCGATCACGGAGAAACACTGCATGCCACAGTGGAAGATGAGTGTGAACGTTGGAAGAGTGAAGGTGACTTCAACGGTGCTTTGACTAGTTACAGTAACTTGTTACTTTATGATGCATTTCCCGTTCCAGTGGAAAGGTGATTTCATGTGAGAGAGTGGCTGTGGATCACTCAACTAAACATGCCTGATACCAGGCTTTATTTTATTCAGCGTGTGTGTGTGTCTGTCTTTCCAGTTTGGTGCTCATTACAGTAGTATTCTTGATGATGTTGTGAAATCATAAATGTTCCTTATTTAGACTTTTAAGTACGATTCCTAGGAGTAATTCTGAGACTCTTGATATATATGGGAACTGGGACACATGAGATTTAACCCACCCTGATCAGAGATTTAACTCAAGAAAAGGTTGGCAAAATTTTGTCAGTCTAATAATGCTTGCTGAAAGTGTAAGGAAGCCAAGTTGTAAAAAAGCTCTATTATAATGTGTCCCAATAACAACTGGAGGAGTGGAACGATCATTTAGGAATATTTTGGTGAGTTTTGAGCTAACGTCACGGCACAGTGGTACAAATGCATGAGGCGACACAATACATGGTGCATAAGTTTCACGTTTATTTAGAATCTGACAAGGTGTTAAGTGCACACAAACATATTAAGACTTGAACTTCAACACTCAAACATTTTGAAACATTGATTACACTACTGCCTGTTTTCCATGTTTACAGACACACTACAGCCGTATAGTACATTGTCCACAGCAACCCAACTTTATATACAAAGCTAAACAAAATGGGGAAAAAGTGTTTTTAGTTTACAGAGCAACAGAGGCAACCATTTGGGTCTCAACCAAATGTGGAAGCACAGAAATCAAAATAAAAAAGTGCATTTCTCTTTCTACCACATTCAGTCAGACCTTCTGGGGTTCTCCACAGGAGTTTCAATTCATCTGATTATTATAGAGTGGGTGGAAGTGGGGGAGATGCACATATTAGTAGTAGTTTAGTTGGAGAATATTAAACTCTAAACCCAGGGAGATAGTAGAAGGCTGCATTTTTGGATCTCTGTTGTCTCTATCAAGTAGTCACCATTTTTCCTCCCTAATATACAGTTAGTTCAAGTTACAGTAGACCTAAAATACGCCGCTGCAGTAACCAAGCTTTACTTTTAAAGTACAGTGGTGAGGTGATCACTGACAACGCCTCATGCTTTACTTCTTACCGTCCTCCTGAAGGCCAACATAGTAACAGCCCTCAGTGTTTTCTCACTTGTAAAACGACTCCACTTGCACTCTTTATTGCCACGTAAAGTTTCCAAGAGCCAAAAAACTAGAATTCACACACTGAAAGGAGAAGACCAGAAAACTTAGTAATGTAAGAAGTGTTAAGAGTTTAATAGAATAGTAGACTTTGTAGAGGCTGTGTTGGAAACTACTCAATTTACTGTATTTATAGATAAATATTTATTTACAATCATAATTGTGCTGGAAAGGCATTTAAAGGTTTATGGGTAGTAATTTATGATATCCTCCTCATTTTAGGCTCACTAGCTTTAATCACTGGACCAGGAGGTACTGAATACCGAGTGATTATTGCACAAATAGCAAGAAATAACAAAAGGCACACAATAAAAAAAAGGCCAAGAACCAAAAAAAAGTGTCACGATAATTAAATCTCATAGAAAAAAAACATTTGCTCTGAATGTTGGTTGTGTAGCGCTTCAAAACTTGCAGTCTGTATCTTCATTCGTTTAAGCAGACACGTCACCTCACAGCGTTGGCTCTAAAAACCTTTGGAACACACAATGCCACAAGAGCGTGCAAACAATGATCTCTGTTAACAATTTCAAGGCCACACTCTGCCAAAGCCAAAAAAACACTTTTCTGCTTTGTGGGGGTACTGCAAAGGTTTGCTGACCTTCAGCATGGCCCCTCTACGAAAAAGGTGGCAGGCTCTGACCATCAGAAAGGACAACAGCAAACGAACCTCTGCTACATACTGAACATTTACCCATGTACTTTATGGCTTGCTGACCACCTACATGGACAATATCAGCATGAGACGGATATTGTGAGCATAAGGCAGAGGAAGTTAATGAGCTGCCTCCATTTCTGTCCGCTTTTGTTTAATGCCATCTTCCAGAATTGGAACAGTAAGATACACCAATACAGAAAACACTTCTTTAAGGCATGACAAAGGTCTAATGTAAATCAGCCCAAGGAGAAATTAGCGCTGACCTGGCAAGACAAGCTATGTCATATTTCCAGGATCAGGCAATTGCTAGTTTTTCTTGACAGGGTGGTAAGGGACACGAGTTGGCTTATGAGAAGAATAGGAGGAGGAATTTGGTTTGGGGGGGAAGAAGTTTTTCTCTAAATATCTAATTGTGAAGAAAGTGGGCAAAGAAGCTGGACAATATGAAAGATGACGGAATTGTGAGTTGAGAATGGATCCAGCCTTCTTCGACTGCTAACAAGAATCCTGCATTGTGGATATCTGCACCAAGTCTCTTCTGATTCTACAGTGTTAATGACTCAAAAATGTATTACGCTCCTTTCACTGGATGCTACCATTAAACATGTAGAATCTAGAGAGGTTTACTTCCGGGGACTTACAAAGAAATTCACAAGAGCCTTGTGTGTTATGTGTCAATGCTTTCTTTAAAATTCTGACGTGTAATCACCATGCGACAGCCAAGTACACAACCAACCTTGCCTCTACAACTTATTCTAATGATCTGTCAAATACAAGGGAATATATCCATAAGTGCATTCAAAAATAATAATAAACTTGCATTTAAGATTTTTTTCTTTCCAGGTAACCAACTTTGGATAAAGCCAACTTGCAAAAAGCTTACTGTAAAAGTCTTCCTGCCCAACAGCGTAATCTGGACTTCTCTTTGCACTTTGACCGTCTATGTGTGTAATCTGTGACCAAACATTTCTTGAGAGGCATTCCCAAAGACTTTGATGAACTAATTAATGTTTGTGTGCTGCTTTGCAGTCTTTCCAGCCAGCGATCTTGCCAGTGACTACCAATTCTTCTATGGTGCAGAACAATTGTAGGCTTTGCTTTCTTTGCTAAAGGAATGTAAAAGGTTGGTAGCTCTCTTGTTCTACACCCGATTCTCAACTCATGTCCTTAATTTGAAACTAATTTTATCAAATTCACATGAAATAAAGTTCCCATGGGCCCTCAAAGAGATTCATATGCATGGCCTGTGTACTTCACCTTACAAAACAGTCACAATGGACTTGTTGATCACTGCATGAAAACTGCAGTATGTTTAAGACCAGGGTATCAGCTTAAACTCCACTGGGGCGATTGGTTTAGATTGATTTATGGGATGAAGCTGGCTCTGTGCGTACACCGTGAGCTCATTTATAGAAGTGAGTTGGCTAGTGTTTGAGATGATGGCTAATGCACAGCAGCTACTAGAGAACAGGGGTAAGAGGTCCTGTCTGCGAAGCTCTCTTTTGCTATGTGTGGCATTAACCTTGAAAAACACAGAACAACAAGGAGTGGTCAC
Source organism: Polypterus bichir lapradei (assembly GCA_026402145.1). Lineage (NCBI taxonomy): Eukaryota > Metazoa > Chordata > Cladistia > Polypteriformes > Polypteridae > Polypterus > Polypterus bichir. Next base: position 122,495,458 of record JANRMT010062854.1, on the reverse strand, counting down.
TTAATTTGGAGGTTAGTTAAAAAGAAATAAAGTGCATAATGAAAAACTCCATATAAAATGCTCTAAAAATTCAAAGCTCTCCATTGTTTTATCATAAATCCAAATAATTTCACCTTAAATCATCAAATCAGAGCTGGTACATTATTTTATATCACCTTAACATTGCATACTTTCGACTCCTGACCTTCACAATGTTTAATTTAAAAATTAAGGTACTGCTTAAGGCTTTCCCTCTAAACTAGGTACCTTAAACGTAAACTATAAAGTAAAACACTATGTAAAATCTTATTTATTTTCTTTTCAATGTACTGTTCATACTTGGCTCTTCACTGTTGGCCTTCGATATGACTTCATGAATTGCAGGTTGAAGGGACTAAGTCAAGGCATCGTTTTCAATTTCAGGGGTAACTGAATGACTGTTTAAGGCGACTGAAATGAATTTTCTTTTCATAGACAAGTCAATAAATAACCACATACTGTATCAATAAAATCTATATATACATAAATATATATTTAAATATTTTATACTCAGGTGGAAACGAAACTTAGAAAAAACTAGGCATTATGGGTGGAAGTTCTGGTTTTTGACAGCCTTCCTATCTCTCAGGAGAACAAAGATAAAATGCAAATTGGATAAGGCCATGCATACAGAGGAGCACGGGCCTCAGGAGGCCAATGTCTGGGGGCGATGCTTGAAGCTGTCAATGAGCAGTGCACGTGTGTGCCAACTCCCTTCCCAATTCCCCACATTTCTACAGCCACACTTCTCAATAACCATAGTGAGGTTAGAGACACATCCTGCAAACAGCACACAAGTTGAGCTTTGGGGTTGTGCATTCCTTCCTGGTTCAGCTGTGACAAGCTGATTGTTGAAGAAGCAGACAAGCTACAGAGGGAACTGGAAAAGCACAGGACTCGGCATTCAGTCTGGTGATCAATGTACAGTGCAAAGTTACTCTACATTTGTCTCTCTTTTTTTTTTCGGGTTGAATGCAGAAAGAGGTTAGATCCTCATCTGTCCAGTTCGCTTCCTGGATAGTTTTGATCTGGAAGTTAAAAAAACAAAAGTAAAAGCAATTAGTATGTAAAAAATAGATTTTCATAGTAGAAAAATTAGCCTTTTATCACAAAGTTTGAAACTAAAACATATTGGATGACCTATTTCTTCCTACCTTTCCAAGCATAATTTTGCTTAAACTTAACGTTGCTCAATGCAAAAAGCATAACACCACTTCCAAAATTCTCCCTTTGAGACGTTTGTCCCTGCACTTCTCACATTCCTGTTAACATTTCCTGTACTCGTCTTTGGTTACTCTGTTTATAGCCTCCTGTAATTTTCTTCCTGGATCTCTAGCAAATTGTCTTCCCTTCAGTCTCCATTTTAATATTTGGAACAATAAAAAGTAAAAAAAAGGCAGGGTGTGCAGGAGCACCGTCAAGATGCAAAATGCAGTCAATGTTTTTTTCCTGATAGATTTCTGCAGATGCCTCAGCAGTTCAGTGTAATGTTTCTGATTCAATAGTCTTCAAAGGGATCATCATTGTCTAATTGCTTAATATAATCTGACATGCTTGTTTTGGCTCAATCGGCAAAGTCACACATACAATTGTAAAAGTCAGAAATACTTATCTCAATCAACACAGCACAGTGCAACTTGGCAGAAAGATTAACAACAAGATTGTAGACATTTGATACTTTGTGGCATAACTGCACCCCACTTTCATGCCATGACCGATTCCGAGAATTTTTATATATGTGTATGTGTGGGTGGATGTGTGTAAATTAAGCATGGGAAAGTTAACGCATTAATTTTTGTGATAAATGTGGTCATTTAATGTGTTAAAAAATATTGTTGCATCCTGGGCTGGCAATGAGACAAATGCCTCAGGCAGTGCTTTGGTCAGAGTGGCATTTTCATTTTTTTTAACATTACAAAATAATAGTAAAAATAAGTTAAGTATGTATCTACAGAATTACATATACATCCAGTACCATATTTATATACTACCTTTAAAAATTTTATGAAAGTTTTAACATTTTGTCTTATTCAGTTCACAGCAGTACGCCACAGGTCAATACATAGCATTGGTGTTTGTTTTCTTGATTTATACATGCTGATACAGGTGCAGGGGAGTGGATCAAGTCAAGTTGGGGAGCATGCACTGGTATAGTGTATTGCCGCACCCACTGCACAACGAAACAACTCGGGATCCTGGTTGGCAACCCCTCAGTCCAGTCCCCCCCTCCAGAAATGACCCTCTATCTGCCGCAGCCAGGTGTTACGTGGGTGACCCCTTGGCCTGGTCCAGCTACTCGGGTCCCCAACAATGAGGATTTTACAAGCTGGATCACCCTTGGGGAAATGCGCCACATAGCCGTAGTGCCGTAACTGACGCTCCCACACAATGCAGGCAATGTGCCTCATTCGGGACTTCATGAGCAACTGATTTTCCGGAGAGACACAGTACCAAAGAAGTCCAGTCTTTGTCTCAGGTCACTGGATAGCGTCCACGTCTCGCAACCATATAGCAAGACAGGAAGCACCAGGACTCTAAAGACTTAGACCTTTGTCCTTTTGCATAGAAATCGGGTGCAATGCTAGAGAAAAACTGCAGGCTCTATTGTTGGCATGGAGTTGGACAGTTTGACATCTGTGGCAGAGCGACGGGCGCTGAGCAGGCTCCTGTCAATCATGGAGAATCCACTGCATCCACTAAACAGTATCATCTCCAGACAGAGGAGCAGCTTCAGCGACAGTCCTGCTCCACTGACAGACTAAGGAGATCGTTCCTCTCTCACACTATGCAACTTTTCAGTTCCACCCTGGGAGGTAAATGTTATTATACAATGTTAATGTCTGTTATACCTGCATTTTTATCAATCTTTAATTTAATATTGTTTTGTATCAGTATGCTGCTGCTGGAGTATGTGAATTTCCCCTTGGGATTAATAAAGTATCTATCTATGTTTCTATCAAAGGGAAAAATTATTCTCTCTCTCTCAACGTTATATCACTTAAGTGCTAAATACGGTATCTTTTAGTGGCACTAAAACCAAAATAAGTCTCTAGTATCTCTGTATTTAACTTGCCAGTCTGCCAGCCAGCTTACAGTGCTGACTGCCCTAATATAATGACAAAATTCTACGAAATAGTAGTATAATGATTTATCCCTACTCATGATTCAAGTTTGCAGTATTTTCGCTAATTTATACAAAGAACGCAACCTTACCATCCAAGTAATACACTGTGTCAGTTTTTAAGTGAGACAGCAGCTACAGAGACCTTTTTTAGGGTGCCAGGAACAAAGGAGTGTTTTCCAAGCATTTTTCTTGGTACACTTATTGTAACCCAAAAAATCCCAAGGCACATCATGACTCTAAAAAACATGAAAGCATTAAATCTTTAAATTAAATTACACTTGCTAAACTGTACGAAGGGGCAGAACAATTAAATCAGGCTTCAGCAGTGCATTCAAAGTCAACAGTCGTTTGGATCATTTCATTTTTATTTTGACATGTTTGTGTCTCATATGCTATGCCATTATGAGAATTAATACATTTGCCTTGCTTTCTTATTGCCTTCTTTTCAACTTGCCTTTTAGGAAGGCATGCAAATTCAGGTTGTACTTGCTCAAGTAGTATATTGTTAAAAGTTCAGGTTTAAATTCATTGTTTAAGTTTGAACAATGCATTTTTTTTATTTTTTTATTTTTTTGTGTTCATTCTACATTAAATTTATGAATCAGTGTACATCTACGTCATCATTTATGTATTAACTTTAAAATGATGTTTTAGTGTTATTAATTTCATAACATTTATGCAATTAATTTTTTTAATGATCCACAGCCCATATACATACATTATATATATATATATATTTTTCTACATTTGGTGACATCACGGCTAGCAAGTATCACTCTTTCAACTAGGTCAAGCCAAATTTCAGTCAGAAGCAATGTGTTGTTTACATTCTACAGATGTCTAAAGTAGTTTTTTTTTCCAAAAAACAGTTTCACTTGCTTTTTTACCATACTTATCAAACGACCTGTATACACAAATACACATTAGTTGTGCTATCTGGATTCTTTGCCAGGGAAATTTTGTAAATCAGTGAATTTAGGTTGTGGTACCATTACCTAGTCAAGTGTATCAGAAGTACTATGTAACTAACAAAGTACTTTTCTGTACACAATAGTTTTTTTTTTTGTAGTGGTTAAGGCTTTGGACGTCTGTGCTCCAATTCATATAACAAAAGAAATGTAACCATTCGTATCTCGGATGTTGTACGTCAGTCACCTTTAATAAAGGTGTCAGTAAAATTAGAAGTAATAATATTAGGGCACTGGAGCTGCTCATTCTTGAACATTCTATATACAATTGCACAAGAGTAAGATAATCAGTAGGAATAGAGTATATATTATCATTATAGATGTTTATGATTTTCATTTGTTTACACCATTCACTCAGTTTCTTTTTGTATTTTTCATCAGTTTTATGTAGCTCCCATTTAAAGTCTGCAGATGGGAATAGACAGTATATACAAAGCAGTATTGGAGGTGGGTATACACCGTATACACGGTGGTTTCTCAACCACTGTGTTGTAGGTTGCCATTTGTGGGTCATGAGTGGCTATTACTGATTTGTAACCACATGAGGGAAAAAAAGCTGCTTTAGTTAAGAAGTTTGGATGAAACCACTCTGCACCACATAGTCTGTTGAAGTCCCCAGCAGTGATATGTGATGTTTTTTGCCATCTCTAACAGTGCTTGTTCCACCAAAAGGGACAAACTCTCCCCTCACCTGCTCTTCCATTGCTTTCTGAGGTGGGTCATTTTTTAGTTTCACAACTGGAGGCTGGAGGTTGACAGACCAATAAGGACAACCAGGATGAGAGCTGGTAGTCAAGAGCAAAAAACAGTGCTTGCTAATCATTGAGCTGTGCATTTTTCTTGAGTTTTGCCAAACTTTCTTTTTCTATTCACAACCTGATAATGTCTCCTTCTTCTTGTCCAGGACACTGCCCCATTTCAATCAAATCTGCCCAGGCATTTTTGAGATTTTGAGGTATTTTCTTTTTCTCTTGTAGCCATTCATGAGTCCATAATATATATTTTTTTAATTTTAAGATTTCCTGTAGACTAATATTAAAAAAAAACCACATTAAAATAAAAATAGTTCAAATTGATCTTTAGAGGGAATAAACACAATCAAACTGAAAAATCATGCTGTAACTCAATAATGGGCTAGCTGAAATGTAAGCAGATGCATGAATACAAGGTGTGATGAATGTTGAGGCAGAGCACCATCCAAGAACACAAAACAATTCAATGCAGGTTCTGATATGTCCATCCTCGATCCTAGTTTGTGACAAGTTTCAACTTGTTTGATACTGTCAGTAGTTTGTGAGCCACTGTTGAGTTCAAGTGTGTTTTTCAAGTTTCTCGTTAATAATGGATATTGAGCAATGCATTAACATGAAATTTTTTTTCAAATTGCAAAAGGCTCAGGAGCCCATCAGATGTTAAAATTGTTTACAAGTGGTTTGATCGATTTTGTAATGGAAATGACTCGGTTGAAGACGGGAAAAGATCAAGGCGTCCACCTACTCAAAGCTTCATGATGCTCCAACAATGATGGATGGACTAAAAGGCAGAATTCTACGTGACCATCATCATCAAGCCTTTCCGTGAGAACCCTAAATCCAAAGAGGACTGTTTCATTTATGTTAGGTAGAATGCCCAGAGGGGACTGGGCGGTCTCATGGTCTGGAATCCCTACAGATTTTATTTTTTTTTTTCTCCAGCCGTCTGGAGTTTTTATTTTGTTTTTTCTGTCCCCCCTGGCCATTGGACCTTACTCTTATTCGATGTTAATTAATGCTGATTTATTTTGTTTTCATATTGTGTTTTTTATTTTTCTATTCTTTATTATGTAAAGCACTTTGAGCTACTGTTTGTATGAATATGTGCTATATAAATAAATGTTGTTGTTGTTGTTTAACATCAATAGCCGAGGAATGTTGAAACAGTTCAATTCTTCATCATGACAACGCTCCTTGTCACACATTCCTTCTAGTACGACAATTTCTGTTGAATAACAAAATTACGCTGTGTCCGCATCCACCTTATTCGCCAGATCTGGCACTGTGCGACTTCTGGCTGTTCCCTAAATTGAAAATGTCCATGAAAGGCAAACAATTTCAATCCATTGAGGACATTCAGGCAGCCACGACAGCTCAACTAAAGACACTCTTGAAAACAAACTTCCAGAACTGCTTTGCAAAAGTGGCAGGAGCGTTGGGATAAGTGCATTTGAAATGGAGGGGAGTATTTTGAGGGTGACTAGTACATTTCTTTTTTAAAACATTCATCGTATTTTTTTTAATCACACCTCGCATGTCACTAGTATGTTATGTCAATTCTTAATCTCATGACTGTATTCTCTATTAAATGAAGTTTTACCATTTAATACATTTTTGCTTATCATGGCACAGAAGAGTGGTGATATATAACATGCTGGTCGAACACTGAAGTGGGAATTTCACTGTACTCTAATTTCTTTCATCAATTTCACCTAAACAAAAGCTTTACCTGATAGATCCAGCCAATAGGGGATTAAATGCATAAAGCCAGTCATGCATCTCCTTGTCGTTGCTTGCTTGAAGCAGAATTCCACGGTGTTCAGTGCACACAGCAAAAGTGTTTGGGGTCTGAAAATAAAACAAAATTAACATTTCCTTCAATGGTGAATGCAAAATCCACACAAGAATTTTGATTACTTGTCCTTAGGAATCACTGTGTTGGTTTTTAATCAATGAGTAGATTATAGCATTAATATTGAATACAACTTGATTAAAAACAAATAATAAATATACATTTTTTTATAGACTAATAATCAGTAAGATGCAGCTATATTATTGTACTTTCTGCTGAAAATATGAATACCAGCAAAACAAATGCAGCACTTAACTGCTGATTTATTATATATAAAACCAAAAACTAATGAAATATCGGTAGTCCTGGACATTTTTCAGTACTTTGTCCCCTTACCTCAGTTATTTTTTAAAAATAAACAGTTCTAGTCTCCATAAATTGGTTCCCTGTTTTGCCTTCTACATTCAACACACTCTCTTATCCGTCTTATTCTGTTATTTAAGATATTGATAAAGATTTAACTTAGACTTACTTGTAATGGTTTTCTCAAGATAAGGTCTTAAAGCTTTTGTTGCCTGTGTCTTAATGAGCACCTACATGTATTCTGGCTAAAGGCTGACCATTTTCAATTGTGGATGTAGACAGGAGTCAAACTAACTGATGTAAATCTTATTGAAAAACTGAGCCATGACTTTTGACTTTAAGTCAAATGCTGAAGGCAAACTCTGACTACTTTCTGTGAACTTTGGTGGTGTCTTTTAAAAGCCAGATTACTTACTTACCTATTATTGGCTGATAATTTCTGCTAGTTGGGTGACTTTTTTCCCAACCTGCTGAGACCATGGTGACTCCTTTTTCTTACATATGACCTTATGGTAAAGTGAGGTCCATGGCTGATCAACACAATTTTAAATAAATAATCGCCACACTTGCGGCTTTAAGGAGGGAGAGTGGTAGCATGGAAGGAAAGGTTCCCAGGTGTGATGTGGGTGGTCCGCGCTTAAGTGTGCACGTACAGAATTACCCATATCCGTAATTAATGCTGGGAACTGCTAATCGCCACACCTGTGCCACGTCCCCATTTTAAAAGGGGCAGCACGGGTGCTAGGGGAAAAAAGTGGAAAAAATAAAAAAAAACGAAGATTAGAAGAAAGAGAGAGGGCAGGAGATGGAAGGAGCCAGTGTAGGAGTGAGCGAGCGAGCTGAGGACAGCAGGTTCATATGAGCAAAGACAGGCAGCTAGGAGAAAAGGGAGGAGGAGTGTGTGGCAAACACTCTGTGGGAGGGCAGTTGGAAGAGTTTGCTTCAGCTGAACAATTTCATTGAGCTGGAGCAACCAGGAAGGTGAACGACTTGCTGCATAAAGCAGCGAGAGTCGAGGAGGCTTGGAAGGGAGAGCCCCAGCGTGAACTCCCTGGTTGTTGGGGACCCGAGTCTTGGTCCAGCGAGGCCAAGGGACAGAAGGCAACCGGTCCAGTTGAAGGTCAGCTGCACCTGCTGATAGGGTGACTCCCCTGCTGCAAGGCCTGTGTGGGATAAGCAGGAGAGCTGCTAGTTAAAAGGAAGAAAGCACCGGTTTCTTTAAAAAGGACAGCTTTAATCCTTTAAAGGATTTGTTTTTGGATTTTAACCTCCACTTTTTCACACGTTTTTATGGATTTATTAACTTTGGACACTCGTTTTTGATTTGTTTTTAATAAAAGCACTGCACACGTTTGCACTTTCCCCTTGCTTCATGTGGTGTCCTCATCCCGGTCATGACTGTTGATGGTGGCGGGTTCAAGAGGCTCCCAAAACTGGAAGAGGGAGCATGGAGCAGTCTATGAGAAAATAATTCTAATTCACAGATTAAAAGGAAAGTCTGCTAAGCCAGGCATGTCAAACTCACTATCATTGGTGGGCCACTTTGACTGCCATACGTGCGTCAGCGGGCCGCACTGTAACAAATTCTATTATACTATTATACAAAGTTACTGTAGCTTTCTTTCCAATACTGAAAACTTTAAAAACACTTAAAGTTTAAAGAAAAGCAATTTATTTCCATACAATCTCCGTACAGCAGTGTACAATTAGAGTCTTAGCCTCATAGCTAGGTCCTTATATAGGAGTCTTACAGTCTGAGATCTATTTCTTTTTGTCCTGACACTTGGCATCTCTTGTTAGTAACCAATTCGTCAATATCAGGCTTGAAATCTTGTGCAGCTGCAACTTTTATGAGGGATGAAAGGTGCTCGATAGTAAGTCTTGAGCAATGTGGGGTTTTGGTAGCTTTCATTAACGAAAACAATTGTTCACAAAGGTATGTGCTTCCGAACACAGACAGTACTCTCGATGCCAACTTACGGATCTGCACATACGAGGGTGGCAGGTAAGCATACAAGCCTGGCACACCAACTTCGTTGTATTTTGCCTTCAGAATATAATCTGACTGCAGTTCTATCAATTCTATTTGGATATTCTCAGGCGCATTTTCAATTTTGTAAGAGTATAGTGACATAAACAGCGCAAAGTGCAGTTAGTGTGAACTGAAATCACGAAAACGCTCACTGATGCTCAGACTTCCCTCTCCCCGGCCACTTCTACTAGTTCTTCTGGGGGAATCCCAAGGCGTTCCCAGGCCAGCTGAGAGGCATAGTCCCTCCAGCGTGTCCTGGGTCTTCCCCGGGGCCTCCTCCTGGTTAGACGTGCCCGGAACACCTCACCAGGGAGGCGTCCAGGAGGCATCCTGATCAGATGTCCGAGCCACCTCATCTGACTCCTCTCGATGCAGAAGAGCAGTGGCTCTACTCTGAGTTCCTCCCGGATGACTGAGCTTCTCACCCTATCTTTAAGGGAAAGCCCAGACACCCTGCGGAGGAAACTCATTTCAGCCGCTTGTATTCGCGATCTCGTTCTTTCGGTCACTACCCACAGCTCATGACCATAGGTGAGGGTAGGAATGTAGATCAACCAGTAAATCGATAGCTTTGCGTTAGCTTAGCTCATCTCCTTTTTCACCACGACAGACCGATACAGAGCCCACATCACTGCAGACACCGCACCAATCCGCCTGTCGATCTCCTGCTCCATTATATGAAAATATGCAAATTATTACTACTCGTGATGGGCAGTTCTGCCCAGTGGCCAGTCTCAGCAGCCCAGCCAGTAGTGTAGCCTGCCAGGCTGTTGCAGCCTAGCACTTCAGTTGCAACGTCGCGGCTCAATAACTTTGGTCTAGGCTCGTGGGGCGGGGGGGGGGGGGCAGTGTCATGCCTAGGGTATCAAGGAGCTGACGCTCCGCAGCTGCAACTATACTAGCAGATGATGTTTCCGGTACTGTAATGCCATGGGAAAACGCGCATTTGTCAGAAGGTGGAAGTAAGAAAAGTCAATAAGTAATGCCAATCATTAGCAGAATGATTCAATCACAAACAATAGTAATCATTTTGTACAAGTTTAGTGCTAACTAGGATCTGTCATGCGGGCCACACAGATTTCATATCCACTCCATGTTGGTCCTGCCACTCCAGTGTTATCCATATTAAAATAAAAGATAGTCCTCTGAGTGCAGAGAAAACTAGTTGAATCTCTAATGCAGTAGATTACCTGATCAGCTTTAGTTATTTTAAACAATCTCTCATTTTAGCTGATATTAATGTATTATGGTTTTAGGCTTGGATTGTTTATGTTCTTATCTTTTTAGACCTAATAGGCCTAATTATAAATGTTTCCAGAGAAAACATGAATAACCAGTTGCTTGAAATTTCAAAACTATAATCTGTACAATACAAAACTTTGAAAAATTTTATTTGGTGTACCACTGAAAAACAGCAGTTTTTAAAAACACTTAAACACAACATTTTTAATTTCTCTGGATATTCAACCATCCAACATGTTGGGACAGTGGTTAGTGTTGCTACCTCAGGGATTTAGCATCCTGGGCTTGAATTCCAAAAATTAAAAATACAAGCAGCAGCAGAAATGTACTGTATAAGATTCTGACTAAAAGGAGAAAACTGTCATGTATCATTTCACATTTGATAAAGCAACCCTTTCAGTGGGCAACCTCTGTTGTGAAAATGCATAAAGCTTTTTAAGATAGTTTTGTTCAATTTTTGTGCTCAATCTATTGGAAAACAAGCAAATTTCAAAAGTGGAAAAGAAAGTGCCTTCTTAATTGTATGTCTAAAGTCAATTTAGCCTAAAGTTTCCAAAGTCTTAGTATAACATGTTTTTCATTTAATGCTTTACCAGACATTTATTCCATTTTTGTAGGTGTATTCAGCAAATAAAGATCAGTACAGCTGTCTCCTCATCGGCATTATGCCGTTGAGTTACTGCTTGGTGCACCTTTTCTCATCATATTATCCATCCATCCATTATCCAACTCGCTATATCCTAACTACAGGGTCACGGGGGGTCTGCTGGAGCCAATCCCAGCCAACAGTCATATTTTTGTAGAAAAGAAAGATGGCACTTCTCATCAATAAATAGATTACAAAGGAAACAAATAATCCCACCCTGAAGAATAACTCCACACTTCTTTTAATTCAGTCTCCCATAAAACAAAGTATTAGTTCTACAATATTTACTACATTAGATTTAAAGGAGCACAAGTCCAAATGTGAACACTTAAGCCTTAGCACTTACCAAATACATCCATTTTTTAAACAAGGAATGTTACTGAGTACTGATCCACATTGTGAGGTTGGACATACTTTGTAAAACAATGTATCAACTAAAAAAGGACCTTACCCCTGGAAACTATGGATGATGCAGTTTCTAAACAATAAGAAGAGTTAACTTAGTTGTTAAAAGGAGGCCATCTCTGATAACTGGAACACTGAATTTCTGGCAGAATTGTTAACTATCTCTTTTTGCTATTAAACAATTTTCCCAAATTTTAAAAATGGAAGCCTTATTAAAAGATTTTGTATGGCCATAAGTTGAGCACTCCCAAGTGGTCGCAATATGAAATGAATGGATTCACCTACATGCTCAATTTTTAGTTTGAAGACAGAAGAAAAGCAAAAAACTAAAAGTTATAAAACAGGGAAAAGCAACAGTTTTTTGGGGCTGGCTCAGTAATAACTTAAAGAACAAAAGACAAAATCAAAGAAACTCTCATTTCTCTCCCTTTGGCATTGTCACTAAACAGAAATTCACCTGGGCAGTGCTCCTCTCAGTAATTCAGTGTCCCTGACAGTTGTGGATCTTTACTTTGAGATGCTAGACGGAAACTTAAATGTGTGAAGTCAAAGTGCAAAGTACTGCCATCTTAGCCAGTCAAGCTAAAGAAGACCTTCTCCCTCTCTAATGACCTTCTGACCTCATGGGCATTTTATTTTTAGAGTGGACCCTCAGGCCTTGAGCCTTGCTTCAAGTGTGAAACTGTCATGCTGCACCTACCTTCAGCATGGCCTGTTGATCCTCGCTGTATTCAACCTGGGCAGAGGACAGATTCAGTATGGCTCGTTCCACACTATCCTTCTCACTGTTATAGATGTAGACATAAGGCCGTCGCACCACCACAAAGCGCTTTACCCAGCCATTTGTATGTGGCTCCAGGAAATGCAGGTAGCCTTTTTTGGATACAATAGGGCTGTAGAAAAAAAAAACATGGTTGGCTGACATGAATTGTCCTTAACAAGTTGTTTAGTATTCAAAACAATTATATCAAATTAATATTACACTAAAAATTCAGAATAAATCATTACCATTTGGAAGTCTTTTTTTTAACCTTACATTGACCTCTACCCCTCTACCTTGTGCAAAGAACATAACATTTAGATGAAGTTCATTAATTAGTGGAATTTTCAAAGAAATTGTTTTTGACAACCTATAGGACCATCCTAACTGAGAAAGTGTTGTTATCTTAGTAATTTTACTGTTTTTCTGGGATGGCACAATTGTTGAACAACACCCTACAGCACGGGTGTCGAACTCCAGTCCTGGAGGGCCGCAGTGGCTGCAGGTTTTCATTCTAACCATCTTCTTAACCTGTGACCAGTTTTTGCTGCTAATTACCTTCTTTTGCCTTAATTTGAATAACCTTGACTCAGGCCCCTTAGTTGTTTCCTTTTTCTTAATTAGAAGCCAAACAATAATGAGCCACAAAACAAGAATCCATATGACTAGCTCACCTGTGCCCATCACAAAATATGTGAAAATAAAGAAAGGTGGAGGTCTCAGTAAGGCTGATCTCTCAGCTCACCTAAACATTTTGAGGGTGGTCTTGGAAAAAACAGAAAAATCAACAGTTCTGGAAATGTCTGCTGTGGCAGAATGAGAGCAGCAACAAGCCATGGAATTAAATAACGAGTTTAATTAACTGCAAGAATCTGCTTCTCATTGTGAAACTGGTTGGAATCTGAAGCCCCAATTTAGCTGGTCATCTGTTGGCTCGTTTCATGCCTCATTTCTGTTTGGCTGCCATTTAATGAAGAAAGGAATCAATTCAGAAGAATTAATCCTTAAGAACAGGGCTATGAAAATGAATGGAACAGGAGTTAATTAGCAGTCAAAACTGGTCACTGATTAGGAATAGGGTTAGAATGAAAACCTGCAGCCACTGCGGCCCTCCAGGCTTGGAGTTTGACACCCCTGCCCTACAGCATAAAGGATAAGATTTGAATCAGAAGTATCTACTAGACATGCACCAAATTGTTCAGGCACCAATAATATTTGGCAAAAAAATGGCACGTTAAAACATTTTTTTTTTTATCAGCTTGCATTTTTATAATTCAATTTTATTAAAAATCATGAATAAAAAGTTAAATTGATTTTATTTAGGTTTTATGCTTGGGCACAAAGACAAACGGGCAAAACATATAAAAAAAGTATTCTGCATTTAGCCCAATGTTTCTTAAAATCTGGCTTTGACCAATAATGATGATCTTTCTGGTGCATCACTAGTACGGTATCTACCTACACATGAATGCTATGTCACTGTGCTTTTACCACCACTCTACACACCTACTCTGTTTCACCTCCTTTTAGGTAAGATTATGTTTAGTACTATACTGTATATGCATGCTGGGAAGGGTTTACTCTGCTTTCATGATTTAAATGCTTGTATCTAAGGAGTTTTATAATTTGTTGTACAAGACAGCAGATTATTGGTTAAAAGCAGAAGCCTGAACAATCAGACAGGTCAGATTAGAAAATGATGGGAAAACAACCAGAAGTATTATGGTTTTTAGTTCAATCTTATAAAACCAGAATTAAAACCTAGTAACTATCCCCACACCACTACTTCATTCCAGTTAACATTTCCATGGTACCATTTTATTTTGAAATAAGACCTTCTTCTACCAAGAAGACAGAGCACAGTTGCTCCTTGAAATGTTATTCCTAAGTAAATATGGAAATATAATCAGTTAGTTATGGTAATGACGAATGTCTGTAGTTCTTTAAGAAATCTGCTGGAACCTAAAACCAGCAGCTATAGAAGAACAGTAAACATTAAAAAAGGGTGGTGGAGATGTCCTTAAAGGTGAAGAAAGTTTAACAGACCTGACACGGATTTCCTGAATATCAGGCACAAATGTCCGCACTCTCCTTTTTGTCTCTGAACGGCCACTTGGAGATTTCTTGTTCTCTCCATCTCGAATGGTATCAGGATCTGGGCTTGCAGATCTAGATCGTGGTTCTGGGGTCCTGCAACAAAAAAATTTACACTGTAAAACAAATTCTTACAGGAGCAAGGCTCAAACATTCATAATTACCAAGAAGAAAGATAAATTCACCTGAACTATATTAACTGAACAGTTATGTTCACACTATTAAATAATACCATATTTGCAGCAAACGCATTTTTTCTGTCTTATTATTTCTGTTCATCAGAACCAGGATGCTCTGGGTTTTTCTCCTCTACAAACCTGTTTCTGTTGCATGAGGACCAGAACGGCACACAGTTCACAAGATGAAGTCTCACTAAACCATGTTTTCTAAGCATGAACATCCCTTTATTTGTATTCAATATTTTTTACAATATGATGTAACATTTTATTTTCCTTGCTTAATCCATGTTAAAGACAAGGTCCAAATTCATCCAAGTATACTGTTAAAAATGACACATTTATTTACATCAGCAACCATTAGGTATATATATATGAAATCACTGTGGAGGTGAGTCAGGAATGTCAAAGAATAGTGTGAGAGTTGCTGGGGATTTTCTGAACACTTGCAGCAGCTGTATTCTGGAGTCCAATACAGTATATGCTAGTAAAACTTACTGTAACGATTGGGATATTGTAATGATATTTATGTTTTCAAAGACTTCATTTTTTCTAGTTTGTTTTGCATTAATTCTTCCATAAAAATACAAATAAAACAAATAATAATCTGGAAATGTACCAACTACTTTTTCCTCCTATGTATTATATGAAACATAGCATTAAGGTAACAGACAAATAACTGCAACCTTCACATCTGTGAAACTGCACAATGTCTGTAATTGTTTCATGTTTCTGAGTGAGTTGTACATTGGACATGATCAGAACATAACAAAACTATATGGAGGCAACCAGGTAGACAGTATCAAGGGAACAATAATATCTAGATTTCTTATGCAGGCTGAGACTGTTGGTGTGAACGACAAAATACTGCTTCTACACACAAAATAATACAGCCTGGTTTGGAAATATTTCACTCCAGATAATGTGAAAAATGCCTGCATTGTATAGACAGCTGTGAAATTATGGGAATAAGTCAAAGTGTTAATGTACAAGTAGCCAAAGAACTGTGTAATAGGTAAGCCCTGAAAAACATCTAAGGATTTACACATCATCTTCATTTTGTGTTTCAACTTCTTCTATCAGCTGTCCATTTCAGGTGGCCTTAAAAATCTGATCAATAGGTACAGGTATTCTCTTGCAGTAATATTCATTTAAGGACATGATAGGAGAGGTGTGCTTTTCTCTAGTCTTCTTTTCTTATATCATGAATGTATTTGTGTTTATACAGGGAAAGCATTGTGATGGGGTCAAAATATCAAGATAGATTTTTGTAGAGAAAGACATGTGTTTGATACATCTGACTTTTCTGATTTATTCTGATTATGTGTTTGTAATATAATTTTGTACTTTGTTATTTTGGTCATAGGTGTGTTAATGGAATAGACACTAAAGATCCAAAATGAATTTCCTTCCAAGGAAAATATTATTTTAAATTTCCAAAGTTTACTCTTTGATTTCTTCATAACCTTATAGAAGAAACAAAGAACAGAGGTATATCTACTACTCCATTTTTCTATTTTCCTTAATAATAAGAAATGACCCTATTGTTGGAGTTCATAGTGCTCACAGCCCATATCATGCCCAATCAAGTGAACTATATAGAATTATACTGGGTAGATCATCTTCATTTCTGTCCTGCTGCTTAGATATACCTACAATTTATTTTCTGACCTGAGTTCTGAGTTGGTGTTATAGCGCCCTTCCACCAGTGATGGGCAGGTTGAGGATGGGGTCAAGGAGCTTGTCAGTACTGTGGCTGAAGTGTCTCTTGGCAAGGTGACTGACATCTCAGAGAGCTGTAACAGAAGCAAAATGTGGAAATGAACATCATCTCAAGTGGAATGACTACATTGTTTCTAATTTTTGCTAAAGCCTTTTTATTCACATAGCATAAGCCTGTCACAATCATTTAATGTGTTTTGAATCTTTTTCTTGCAGCTATCCATCTATTTAAGTAATATCTATTCCAGTACAGAAGAAGTGAAATAAACAAAAAAAAAAAAATCAGAGTAAGGGTAACTGCATTAGCTTATTAACAGATTGATCTATTGATTACATTATTTGCTAATTATTTAAGACATTATTTGCAACCCTTCATTTTATGTGTTGTGATTTGATGTCAAGGCTTATATGGGATGAATAAGATAAGGAAAGGAATAAACACTGGATGGAATATCAGTGCATTGCAGGGACTCTTGTGCAAAACCCACACTCAATCTTTGTATGTTTGAGGTGGGAGAAGATACCAAAAAACACACAGAGCAGATGTCATTTCAATATGAGGCAGCAACACTAGCCATTATAGCACCATGCAGCCTGGCTATTTTAACATTCCACTTTCCCTCTATAGACCTATTCACAGTAAACAGAATAATAAAAGCTTTACCATATTTAATGAACCTACCTTACTCTCACTGGCACTGATGCACACGTGACTATATTCCCTGTTGAAAGTGTGAGTGAGAAGCCGCAGGCACTGCAGAAGACAGAAATAACAAAATATACAGATAAGGAGAACAGCCAGAGGGCATTTTAACTAAAAATGAAAGGAAAATATCTTAGATCATTAAACCTTCATTGGGTTTGCTTCTTCGATTTGCCCACCTACCTCTCTTCTCTGTATCCATAATTATTTCTCTACTTTTGAGACAGAAAACACAAAATGACTAACTTTATGTTTATCTTTTAGTTAAGCTACAGGGTTCCTTAAAGAAAAACAGTTTGTTATTGACTCTGGAAATAGCTGCAGGAAACTCGCATATCAATTAGTAATTTTAAAACCAGAGTTTCAAAGTGTAGCCAATCATAGTACCATCAAAAGCCTTTTATAAAAGATTTCATCTTCTACTATCTACCATAACTCTTAGCTATAGTACAGACATTAATGTAAAGAAAATTAAGTTAATATTCATTTATTACTTTCATTTTTTACGTGTGTGTGAATGTTGCTGGAGGCTTTGTGTCCAAATACTGTACAGCAGCTTATGATTGTTAGTTTACCCTGGAAAATGAGTTTTGTTTTGTTTTACTTTAACAATGCAGAACAATGTTAGAAAAATCAAATACGCACTCGGATAGCAATGATTTGCAAAACTGCTAATACTGAACAGAAAGTATTAAAGACAAACTTTTAACACCATAATGAGGCTCAATTTTTTGAATCATCTAAAAACTGCAAGTCCACTGTAAATTGGTGTTTTCTAGATGAAATCATATGTCATTTTAGCATTCTAAATCTACAACTACAAAGACCCATAAGGTAGAATGTTCTCCACGTGAAACAGCACTGTCTCTAAAGCAATACTGCAAAAATACCAAAAAGAAGGACATTTGTCAATCATAGCAGTTATTATTGATACAGTATAAACAGGCTGTCAGACTGTGCAACTTGATACATAACTTCTTTCTCTTCTTGCAATCCTTGCCCTTCTGTGCTCTACGACAGTCTGACTCTAAGGCTCATACTACTACCACTTGGCAAGAATCTCTCATTTATTGGAAGGTCAGAAGATCCTGTCACATAATGTGCTGACAGCTCTCTTACCATTTGCTGGGCCGTGTAACCACATTCTCCTAAAATAAAAGTAGGACTAAGGGTGGGTCTCATAGTAATTTATATAATATGTGTAATTATTATTTTTCATATTTCTAACTTCCCACTACAGTTTTTATAATGGCAGCCATAATGCCATATTCAAATCTTTGACCCATGTTAACAATGCTCAAAAATATAATATAACAACTCTACATAGCTATCAGGAAGTCCTAAATGCCTGTCAGATCATACAGAATAAAGTGCATATTAGTGCATTGTAGACAAAATGTTGCACACATCAAGACAATGACAAAAATAAATAAATAAAGCAAACCTTATATGTGGCAAATGACTAATTAGCCACAAACTCAGACATGTATAGTATATTAACTCTAGTAAGTAATGGTATGGACAGCGATACTGAAAGAAGTGCTACAATTTGCAAAAACAAATTTAAAAAATGTACTTTTAGTTGAGGCTTTCTTCTAATTTCAGGAGGATAGTGGAAAAAGGTAAGGCAGAGCAGCTACTTCTATAATTAATAAACACAACTGCCTGATGCCCAAATTTTTAAAATCTTGATGAATTTGGCATTAATATAATTCTGACAGTAAAAAACAGATTTACATGAAATCTGTAAGGGCTCCTACCCAAGTTGCCATTATCCATTTACATTTGTGAATAATTTTCTACTGTAAATGTGTTAAAATGGCAAGAATGAAACTGGATCACAAAGATTCATGTAGAAGAGCTCTGTACCCCTGACAATAATGACCCTATAAACCTATAAAGCTACCTGTGCATAGCACAAATAATAATAATAATAATAATAATTCTTTACATTTATATAGCTAGTTTCTCACTACTCAAAGCGCTTTATGTCTGATCCTTCCAAAACTTGGTAAACATTTGACCAACATCTCTTAC
This sequence comes from Polypterus bichir lapradei, assembly GCA_026402145.1. Classification (NCBI taxonomy): domain Eukaryota; kingdom Metazoa; phylum Chordata; class Cladistia; order Polypteriformes; family Polypteridae; genus Polypterus; species Polypterus bichir. Next base: position 122,476,624 of record JANRMT010062854.1, on the reverse strand, counting down.
TACTGTATACTCACCCTGTAATAAATTCTTGAATATAACAATTCATTTATAATATTTATTTTATTTGTAGATACAAGTTACACCACTCTTCAGAAATTTAGCTATTCAACCTTTTTTGTCATTATAGTACTTTTAACAATTGGGCTGGTTTATAGAAGAAGTGCAAATCTTTATTGGTAAATTTAACAATATGTTGTTGTTTAAAAAGCGACTGCACAAAATATTATTAATAAAATATTATTATCCAAATAAAACAATAAATCTCGGCTGCATGTTTATGCAGTAGGGGAGTTTGTATTATAGAATATAATGGTCAGCTAATTGGCTTCATTATATAACATGGTAATTGTGAAAAAATAAAGGACTGTGATTATACATTTGTCCAGAATAATTTGTAAGTTGTCTACTTCTGAGCTGCTTACATTGAACAACAATTGCCTATAGAGACACACAGTTAAAGCATTAACAAGAATGACGCCTTTAAGTAAAATAGCAGCACTAGCTTACCTTGGCAGCCAGCTCTCTTTGTCGTTCATTTGGACTGTCGGGGACTGGGTTTGGCCCTTGGGGCCCACTCTCTGTGGAGGACTGGGAGGAGAAGCTATTAGATTCACTGAGATCCTCACTACCGCAAGAAGACAGCGATTCATGACCACTGGGCATTGAAGTTTCCAGCTTTTCACGTAGAAGAAGGTAATGTCGGGTTTTCTCCACCTATGAGTTAAACAATGGGAAGTGTTTCACTGTACCACTAATGCATTTGTACGGGTAACATTCAAGTCAGTAAATCAATTAGGACTTGATTCTGTGTTCTAAAGATGTTCACGGAATGACTGATGACTATGGAGACATTAGATTGGAATTGAGATGATAGGCAAGCCTTGCAGCAGCAACAATTTCTAGTTCTATGGTCAATTCATCAGTGACAAAATTTTAGACCTGGAATTTAATGCACATAACAAGAAAAATGATGTTTAAATAATGAGAAGAGATGGAACCAACAATTTTAATAATGCTAAAAAAAGGAACTGGAAAAAAACAGATTAGTGTTGAATGATATGACAAAATCTAAATTGTTAACAAAGGGTTGGAAAAGATAAAGAAATAAAAAAGCATTAGATTAGAAAGATTAGGTGTGTGATGGAGTGGTAAGAAGTAGGAAAGGGCAATAGATTGAATGAAGTGACCAGACTGAAAATTTGGGAGGACAGGTGAAGAAATAAAATAGGAGGAAAATTTCACAAAAAGAAAGAATAAGTTAATTAAGAAATGATAACCTTTCTAGTGTACAACCAATTTAATTCCTCAACTAATAGCAGATTGGTGACTTAAAATAAGTCTTCAAAATTTTTTTAGGCATTGATAAAGTTTAGCAGAATTATTTCATGTAAATAGTGAGCCTTGTAATGGATGACACTAGACAAAATTTAAGATAAAACCCATCATTCAAAGTGCTTGTTTAAAGAACAGGTTATGGGAATCTAGAATAGACTGTTGAGCCATGTAATTGAAGACCCTGACATCTTTTAAAATGTATCTGAATGAAGTATTGGGACTACTTAACTACCCCAACAGGCTTGCTGGGCTAAATTATCCACTATTGTTTATCAGACTTCTTATCCTTTTATGTTCGTATAGGTTTAGGCAATCAAATATGGAGAAATCAGAACAAAAACAGATCATTCATTACAAGATCACCTAAAGCCAGGGACTATCCTGAAGACACTGGTATGACCCTTGGGTGGCATGTTTATCCACTGCCAGGAACATTCATGCTTACATCCACACACACATATTATACTATAGTGAGGCCAATTAACACATCAAGCCCACCTTTGGGATGGATGATGAACTCCAAATATTTGGACAAATTCCACGCAAATGCAGCACAGATTGATCTGGTTAAGAATTAAACCCTAGTTCCTTGAGTTGTGAGAAAATTGTATGAAAACACTGGGAATGAACAAGGTGATAAAAAAGCACTGAAAAGAAAAAAGAAACAATGGAAGGAAATAACAAGAAAAAGATAACAAGTATTGTGAATCTGCAGGAAGAAGGAACAGCACTGAGAGAGCAGGCGGGACTAACAAGAAAAGGGACTGAAAAGAAGAAGATTGTCAATATAGAAAGTTTAAAAAAGGAAGACCAGAAGAAGACAAAGAATCAAGAATAAAATAGGATAAAATTAAGAATAAATACATAATGACCGTAAGTAAATATCATATAAAAAAAGATTTGATTGAAAGAATGATTGAAAAGGGAAAAGGAGAATAGCAGGAAGGGTTGCCGGGGTCAAGAGATAGGATCAATGATAAAACATAACCACTTTTATGGATGCGGAATCAGAGGTCCTGAAACAATTGGACAAGAGCAGCTCTTAAGTGTCCATACTTGTAATAGTGGCTTATGGAACAAATTGGTCAATGCCTACTTCTTGTAGAAGGCTAAGCTTTTCCAGTTCCCACTGGTGATCCAGGATGAGGCTATCGCTACGTGGTCTCCATCCAGCAAGATTTTCTTCTCCTCGTACATAAGCCACTGAAGTATCAAGGACTCTTCTGCGTCTTCGCTGCATTCCTGAGGAGAATGGTGCAATTATTACCTGAATTCTGGAGTGTACAAAAAGCTTCCTTGGAGGTATCACATGCAGTTAATTAAATTAGTATTTTATAAATTGTCAAATTTTGTCTTAAACAGGTCGAATGCAGATAAATTTGAACAAATCAACTAGAATATTCATAGGCCCGTTAAAATAAATACCTGAGTCATAAGTGTTACATGAACTATAGTCCACAAACGAATAAGCAATTTTGAAAATGGATGGATGGTGTCATATGGGCTGACAATATAAGGAGGCCAGAACAAGGTAGAAGTGGGCTATAAGGCCTTTGATCACAAGCTTGTAGTCTGGAGTTCAGTGTGAGACAAAGGTTTAATTTGAAAATTGACTAGAGGAAGAAGAAAGCAGGAGGAAGTTTTACATAGCAATATCCAGTTCTGCAAGCAGACCAGTCATTCTAACCTGAGTTAGGGTTTAAATCCTTGTGTACGTGTACCCAAAGCAGTACATAGTAATGGGCTTTGTTGCTTGTTGCATAGTCTAAGTCTCCAAATACCCTTTATCCTTCTGAGTTATTAATTTGTTATCACATACCATTTTGTATTGTTTGTGTCCAGGGGTCTGATCTCTTTAAAATGTCATGAAATAATTAACTATCCTTTAGTTTTCAACAGGTCACTTGCTTATTCTCTCTGATCTTTACAAGGAGAGGATCAGATGTCCCTGGAGTCTACCCTGTTGGGTCCTTAGGAAAAATTATATGCTTCTATCTGCGCAATCTATCTCAGTGGTGCTTGTGCCCCTTTTTATTGTGCTTCAGAGCCCCCTGAACACATTGTATATGGGGTGTATGGTCCAGAGGATGCTTCTACTCTCACACATGGGCATGAATCTTTTAACTTCTGGCACAACTGCAACTCTCGCTTCCCTGGAGGATTATTCTGGGATTTGTGGTGTAGTTGTGCCAGAAACACTTGCAGAATTTTGCTTTTAAATATTAGCTGTTTACATTACTAATACAGTTTAGTTTAAAAAACGTTTACTATTTGACATTACACTATACCATTTCATTCTCAGTTTATTCAAAATTCAGAGTTGTGAATCAACCAAAAGCACAGACATTTGGGATTTGGGAATTAGACGGAGTAGCTGCACATGTGGCAGAGAATATGCAAACGACAAAGCCTCGACTGGGCTTTATATCACTACACCATTATGCTGTCCTGTTGCTAAAAATAAAACCTTAAAATTTTGTATGCAATGCAAAACTTAACAATCCTGAAATATTTTCCAGAAAATATAAGTTGAAATAGAGTATATTTTTAATTAGTGGGGCAGTGTGGTGTAGTGGTTAAGGCTTTGAGGTTGTGGGTTGTGATTGTTTCAACTACAGTATGTCAAATGGGTTCAGATCCTGCTACTGACACGATGTGACCATGAGCAAGTCACTTGACCTTCCTGTGCTGCAACTGGGAAACCAAAAAGAAATGTAATCAATTGTAACATAAATGTTGTAAGTCAACTTGGATAAAGATATCAGCTAAATAAGTAAATACAATTACATTTAAAATAACCCATACTTAGGCTCTACCCATATAGAAAGAAAAAAAAACTGAGGCACTAACAAAAATAAACACAATACCTGGACTTCCAGCATCTGCAAGGTGACATAAGCTGACTTCATAGACCCCTGTTACGCGGTTACTGTGAAAAAATAAAATCCAGTTATTTTTAATAATTAGGAAATGCAATATGAAATACACTGTTTTTACTTTTGATTCATTTATTATGTAAAATTTTATTTTACTATCTTTCTTCCAGGGTTGTAATGGCACACCTATCTCACTCAGTCCTTTCTTTGTGCTTCAAACATTTGTCAACATGACCTCGCTCCTAGCTATTTACTGTATGTGAGACTCACCATTTAGCATTTGAAGCATAGCCAGGGAGTAAGACACAGAGAATATTTTGTTACAGGATTTATGCAAAGCTCTCTCCCTTACCTCTCTGATGCCCTCAGTGCTCCACTACCAAAAAGATTCCTTATGGAACGAGAGGCAGGTAATTTGGCATCTCTGGAGTAAAACACCATACTAAAGTCTTTGGTGATGACTGTTGGCTGTGTGCAGTTTTCCATCTGAAAAAGGTTAAAAGCAGATTTACAGAGTTACAAATTAAAGCTGCCCATAATATGAAGATCACTAGAAACTAATTATTTATTTTTTTTACCAAAGATTAAATTTATTTTTGTTTTTGAACTATGTTACAGATGTCATTATTTGGAAGCTTTAACTATTCCTTAACACTTAAGGCAGAACTGAAATGTGTGTGCATAAACAGCATGTAAACATGTCGGTGCTTTCATCATTTGTGTATCCAGACTTGCAGCTGATGGGATGGAACAGTGCTTGAGCTGAAGTGAATGAAGTGGACAAGAAGATACTGTATGTGGAAACTATTTTAAATTAAAGACCATAATATATTACTAATATAGAACTTCATGAACATATAAACTATATATCATGTCAGTTCCAGATACTATATTTTATTATAGCAATTACTTGGATTATGAATTATATAATAAAAATATTTGTAAAATTGTTTTAGGACAATGAAATACCAGAAGTCAGTTGGTTAATGTAGTTATGAAATGTGTAATGTTATTAATATTAACCTTTACATTTTTAGATGACATTTTCAAATTCATTTTTATAGCAGTTTTTAATCATTTATACCCATAAGATTAATATTTGGTCTGGAAAAAGAATAGATTAATGCATAAGCATTTGAGGTAAGACCGGTCACTGCTTCACTTTGTTAAAAAGAAAACTTTTTGTAATTATTTTACACAGCTGTCTCCAGTGTTATATTCTAGTAATTGACCTATTAGGACTTTGCTGGTCAGCATGCATAGTCATGGATTTTATAGGAACACAAACAAGCTTCAGATACATGTTTTGCATGCAACACTGAACCTAGACTGTCCATTTCAGATGTAGTGTTACAGTGTTGTTTTAAATAATATTTGTTTAATGTATGCACATTATACACAGTTTAGATTTTATTTTTGTATTGGTCAAATAAAGCTGAAAAATACATTATACTGTAAATATCAAGACTGTTTAGAAATGACTTTGAAATACAGTTATTCAAAAATATTCAACCCATTGCATTACAGTATTGTACAACGTATAGCTTCCTTAGAATTTAAGAAATCTTAAGCTTCAGTTACTAAATGTGCAATGAATGTCAACGTGACATTGGCAAAATGAATGTTAAAGTAACTGTAGCTGTCTACAAAGTGTTATATTCTTCAGTTTGTACTGAAATGTGAATTTCTGAAATGAGTTTTGTATAGTGGTTACTAGAAAAGGTATGATATACTGTTAAAGAAAAGACTGATTTTTCTCTGAAACTGACTGTGTAGTGCTAACAGTCTAACAATGTTATATGCTATATATGACATGAACAGAGAAACATACTGGTCTCATAAGTACTTTGTCATAATGCTCCACACAATACCTTCTCAGTACTGGGCACTACTGTACTACACTGACTGACTATTACCTATAGTGCTTTTTCATTTTGTTTACAGTGCAAAACATTGCTGTATATACAGAAAACAAAAAGGTTACTGAATACTTTATAAACTGTCTTAAATTGTGCTATGCAAGATGCAAGATGTCATGCAGTATAAAATAAATGCTGACCACCTTCTCTATAAGGTGCATTGTGATGTATTTAATATGGAGGGTGGAATTTAGAGTGGCAAAAATGACATACTTTTCCACCCATTTATAATTGTGATATAATTCTATAAAGAATCTAGATAAATATCTCTGAATAGCTTTATAAAAGTGCTTTTTATAAAATTATCTGAAATATTCTAAAACATTGGATCAAAAGGAGCAAGGTCAAGCTATAGACACTCCATCACTGCAGCTCAAAACATAGCAGTAGAACAGATACTGTATAAAAACTCCCATGCTGTACAGTACAAAAAACTGTCAATGTTTTCCTCCCAACCTCTTTCACTGGCTTTCGGTTTTTATAGATGATCAGATCGGTTTGCTGCTTTCGTCTACTACTGTAATGATTTAGTGACTTCTTCTTAAAGTATACTGAGTTTGTATTCCTTATGGAAGATGTTATATATTGTGAAAGAAATACTCACTACCTGCTCTTGGAAGCCACATTAAATAATCTTGATTAGATGTATATAGTAAAAGTAAACATTTTTATAAGGTCAGCATTGTCACATATACAGAACATAGTGGAAATTCTAACTTGTATGTGCTATTCAACACATGTCACTTTCCAGCACCATGCCAGTGAGCACAACTACCCTACCCAACACTTAAGGTTTCCTTATCTGAAATAACTACCTTATTTAGATTTAATTCCCTTTACCTGTCAGAAAACATTTCCTTTAGTCCTTATATATATATATGATAAATAATGGTAAATATTATAACAGAATGATTGACTGGACTACTGTGTCACTCTCTGATAAATGCACACTGTGAAAGGTGATAAATACAAATATAAAGTAAGGGCTGCCTACTCCTGTAACATTTGGTGATTGTTTGAACTACAGTATGTCATATGCTATTTACTGTAAAATAAAGTTTGACAGATTGCTCTCAAAATGGCTTTATGCTACTCTGTATATAATAACAATGATTGTTTTTCTTGTGATATATCTTGAGTATTATGTACAAAAGCTTTGTAAATCAGACAATATTTTACAAAATATTATTGCATGTAAATCAACAAAGACAGCAGACTGAAAATATCACCTCCAGATAAGCCGAGAGTGTCATGTAGATTTTTTCTCCATAAGGTGTGACACGGTTCAACATCAAAGAGTTGTGCATAGAGCTGTCCCAGGCCGCTGTAAACCGATAAAAGGTTCTAATGGAGGAAAAAAAAACATTGAAAGCAAAAAGGTATTAAATGACTGCTTTATGGTTAGCATTTAACTGGACTATTTAAAATGTGTGCTCTGAATTAATAAAGTGATCTATAATCCCAAATACTGCAAAAGACAAGAAACATACAAAATGGATTTAAGAGCCCAGAAAACTAAAGTCAGAAAGCAGGTCTATGTAGTGATTAACCAAAAAATCCTTAACTTTACAGATTTAACATTACTGCTGTGCACTTTGATTCTATGATACTAAATAAACTAAAACATGAATGCAAATAAGAAAAACTAGCTAAGCATTATTCTTTAATAATAAAAATGCCCTAATGAATATATGAACTCTTTCCTCTATACTCTGGAATTGGCCAAAATTTTCTCCTTGCTATCAAGCAAGCACAAGACTCAACCTGCATTAGCACAGCAGTGAAGTGATCAGCTCTTGCCAAGCCTAAGATTTCCTGCTGTTGTTTCACTACCATTTGAATGACAAGTTGAGGTGAAGAAGGAACTTGCAAGAGTGAGCAGGTGAAGCCGATGTCACATTACACGATTTTTAGTGGTGGGGTATGTCAGACTTGTTGGACCATGTCAGTTTATACAACTGAAAGTTGCTGTCGATGACACATTTACTGACTGAATATCAACCATCGAGCACAATCCTGTCCACCCCTTTTTGTGACAGCCAATAGTTTGCTGTCTGACAGAGCTGGCACTGTACGAATGGTTAACAACTATGGCAAGTTCAATTGCATTCTTGGCCCTTTTTTTCTTTTTCCATTTTATTGTTGAATGTAAAACATGAGGCATCAGACAAATGAGCTTCTCTTCTGTTTGTAAGGTCCAAAGTCCCTATGTTCCTTTTATTCCTCATCACTATATTATGCGATTTGTATCTCTGGATGAGTATTCATTGGTTGTCAGCACTCATGCACACAGAGCCTTGCTTGAGGGCCCAACAGAGCAGAATCCCTTTTGGCATTTACAGGATTCAAACTGGCAACCTTCCGATTGGCAGTGCAGATCCCTAGCCTCAGAGCCACCACTCTGCCCCAGTTTTCAAACTGATATACTAAAATAGCTTTTAACAAAGAGGGCTCTTATTTTATTTCCTTATTTGATTGTTTTCGATATTTGTGTGTTCAAAATGTACGCAAACATAAAATCACAAATAAAGCGATACCATTACTATATTTTAATTCTATATCTAAATGGTCACTTCACTGTACTACTATATATTAAACACATAAGTATTAATTAATTTAACTTTGAAGTGTAACATGAAGTGGGGCATTTTGAGGATGTAAAGTGGGAGGAGATGGTGGGGACTATACGTAAAATGACAAACAAGCAAATGTAAAATATGTTTAATGATGCACATTATTCTAATGTAGTGTAGCTCATTAAAAGGAGGCACATGACTGTGGCAGGACCACTTGTAACATCATGCTATTCAGATGATGGATTCAATATCCTGGGCACTTAAGGTTTTCAGAGTAGAGTAATATTTTGCAATTTTTTTTCTGCCTACTATAAAAACTGCTTTTCATTTGATCCTGTGACTGATTTGGTTTACTTTTGCAAACAGATTGTAATATTCATGAACTGGACCATTGCAGTGAGCTCAGCTCAAGCAAATGGCATTTTTGTTCAGTGAGCTTAGGTAAATAATTAAAAATCAAGTTCTTAGGATGTGCTGTTTTTCAAGCAACTGTTACATTTTTAGCCTTCTGTTTCAGATTTAGTTAACAGTTAGTTGTAGGTGCTCTGTTTTACTCCTATTAAACTTTTTCAGACTTCTGCTATATTAGTGATAAACTGCTTCTGACCTAACAAGATATTCTATAACTAAATTCTAAAATTAAACTATGAAATCCTTCCCTTACTGCCAAACTAACTAGTTTGCTAAAATATTCACAGTAGTAATAAGGTCATACTGAATATTTTAACCTGATTACTTAATACTGGCCATTGTTACATCTTTATTAAATAAGTTAGACTAAGATACAAAGCATTTTAAGAAGATTTGTTCCATTTCTCTCAATACTTTGAGGAAAACTGAAATCTCACAAATCCACTTATCTTGCAAAGCAGAACCTTCATGTCCTAGTTATACAGTAGCTCAAAAACAGCCTTAACTAATCCTGCTAATTATATTCTAATACTGTATTGTCTATTGCAAAAAACAACATTCATAATGTTTTGAGACTTACATACAGATTACTTGCTCTTAAACAAAAGACAAAATAAATATTTTAAGTGAGCAGGCATTCTGCAAATAGCAAACAATGCTGTCAATTCAAACATACTGTATAGTTTACCTTAATGTGCATTAAATATATGTTAGCTTTAACATATGACAATTACCTAATATGATGAAAACCTGCTAAATTCACGACATTTCACAGAGTTTTGCAATCCTGATGATGGAGTGCTGCAGCGGTGACCATTTTATATGCAGTAATAATTCACTTAATAAAGTATTTGGGCTCCTTGGCTCTGATTCATTATAAGAAAGTTTATTATCAGAGGAAGATATACAATAGGGGGAACATGGATATGTACTGCTATGACAGGGGCGGAGGGTTTACCTCCAACGCTGCTACTAGCGTCACAATATTCCATGGCTTCTTCCATGTGAGTCCGCATGCCCATCACCTTGCTCATTTGGGGTCAAGGGCAACAGCTTTGCCTTACTTTCCCCAACTCTGTGAGTTGAACCTTGCCAGGATCCCTGAGGAGACTAAATAAAGCTTTATATTTTCATAGCAGACTGGGTAAGTTATATGTATTACTTTCTAAACATATTAAAATAACTACAGCATATATGAAATAATTAAGTACTCTTGAATAATAGCTTTGTGTTCTACAGTATGAACAATATAACCATGTAGAGAGTGTCCATAATGCTCTGGCAGATAGGTCTAAACCCGAGCATGCAGCGCAGTCTGCTTTATGCCCACATTATTATAAAGGAGCTTTATTCTCAGGCAATTTGAGGCATTTAACTGCGGTATTACTGTACATTTAAGTGCTACTATGCTTCTGAGTGGTTTAATATGAAAATGGAGAAGAAGGATTGGCATCATCACTAGAAACATCACTCCTTGTTAGTATTCCATCACAATCACACTCCAGTCACTACTATACTGTATTGTTTTTGCCCAGGTTTAGCTCAGAAAGAATGTCTTTTTCAGGGGCACTGTGGGCCCTAGAGGTTTTCCAGAGTGGACTGAAGACTTGGTATTCTCTCCTCCTTTGATAGTTGGTCTTAGATTACTGTTCTTGGAAACTACCATTTACATTTGAACTTTCTGGGATCTTGAACAAGGCAGACATGTCTAAATAAAATTGTTTATATGTACTGTGCAATGTTTTGCATTTTATGGCATGATGTTACTGATTAAAATCAGTATTTTGCATTTTATTTTGTTAAATTATTATATACATGTTAATTGAAAATGCTCTCAAAATAAATTCAATTGAATTCAATGTCTGTGATCAAATTAGAAAGCAAGTGTTTAAATAAAAAAGGCAAATACTTGGAAGTGCTTTATATCTGACAATAATAAAATGATTTGTCAGACTCATTAAAAGCAAAATCATTTTTTCTTTTGTCAGAGAGTGTTAAGATTGTTTATAGGATAGAAGTATTTACATATACCAGATTAGAGAAGATGGCAAATAACCAATTTAAGGAATGCCTTGTCATTTTTCATTTCAGTTAAAGCTATTGTTTGAGGTCATGTGCTATGTCCTCTTAGAGAGCTGCCCGACTTGAACTTGACTTCAATGAACTCTTTTTCTAATATTGTGTGACTACGTAAATAAGACTTCACAGTATAAATACATGGCATGTTTTTTAAAATGAAAGTTGTCATATAAAATGGATGGATTTATCATATAAAAAGTTTTAAGTGATTTTGTCAGAATCTAAGCTGATACTTTTGTCATTCCCCAAACCATAGTTATTTCATAAATTGCAATTGATTGACAGCTTAGCACGGCAATATGAAAAGAACTTTTACAAACACAGCAAGTCTTATAAATGCAAAACACTGAGCATAGAAAAAGCCAAACTTGTAGGAAAAGCAATCAATACATTTGCAGGTAGGGAGACAGGGAAAGACAGCATCCACATGCAACGGCGATTTAGAGGAATCCACAGACATGGTTTCTTTTTTATACAGTACAGTATACACAAGATACAGGAACCAGTACAGAACAGGGTTCTTGCACAGGGATGGGTAACTGAGAGAAAGGGGTGCTGCAAGAAAGAGGCAAAGAAAGAGACTGAAAAAGATTACTTGGGAGTAGAGACAGATGAGATATACCTATAGTTACTTTCCAGCGAAATGCTTTGAGAGGAAGGAAATCAGCCATAGACAATTGAGAGAAGAAGAAGAAAAAGAAGAAGGGAAAAAAGAATATAGTGAAAATTCAGAGATCTTATGGTGGTGAAGCATGCACAGTGTTTTCCTTCTGGCAATGTTTTTGACTTTTTCTCCGATTGACTAATAGTATTAACTCTTCTTGGACATGTTTCCATCCAGCTTTACCACATGTTTAGGAGAACAGTGCCCATCTCCTGTCAAAATGCTTTGATTAGGGACACAAAAAAGTGTCGCCTGTGAATGTTTTTATAAAAATTAGTTTATCACCAGGTAATCTAAATAATTTTTCACAAATTAAGACCTGAATATAATCTCCAGAAGGAAAAATTCTGTACATAAAAATTTAATTATGAAAAGGGCAGCAGGAGAGCATAATGCAGCCCTGGTCAGCATGGCTTCAGTATATAGAATAAGAGAATCTCACACCCCCCAAAAGCCTGTTCTCCATTTTTTTAAACAAATGACCCATATCCCCAGATGGACCTGAGGTGCTGAACACCCTTGTCTTAACCTGCTGCAACAGTGCAGGCTGTTGGAGGGCAGTGTTCTGTACTGTTTCTAAACAAAAGAATGAAAGGAAAAAGAGAGATGGCATTCTGCAAAGACACCAGCTGCAATTCAATCAGGTCACACCAACTGTCCCTTACCACTCATTTTGGAGAAGAAAAGCTGCTGTTGTGGTAATGTGCTGTACTCTGCTACCACTTACTGTTGACTGCAGGCAATATACTGTACAGTAAGTGCAATATACACTAAGTAATGTGTCTGCATAACTACATATTTTGTTAGTATACAGTATATTACTCTAGAAAAAATGCACATTATTACATAAAATAATTCTCACTTGGTTTCATTTGTGATTTAACTGGCTTTATAGATGTATGCTCTATTTATGAATAGCAAACATTTATATTCATAAAAAAGTATTTAGCTTGTACTATATAAATAAAAACATGATTGTAGGTTGTATAAGGTAGAGAATGAGGGTGGCCTGTGAGAGTAAAGGGGCAAGTGTCATGGCCTGCTTTATGATAAAAAAATTAACATTATGATTATGTCTTGCTCTTTTAGTGTTTTTCATTTTTTGTAAATCTTGTAATTTCCCCTCTCATTCATGTTTGCTATTTATTCATGTTTTTTTTTTTACTCTTATTTTTTTTCCTTTGCCCCTTTCCCTGTAATGACGTATTTATGACTTCCAGATATAACCAAAACATCTCAAAAAATTCTCCAATTTTGCCTCAGCTTTTGTCTGAGGTATTAGCTAACTTACCTGCACATGTTGTTCAGGTCCCTTCTTGATTCTTTACTTCATAAATCTTGTATATCTAGTTGTTTTTTATTGTTTATTTTTGCTTAGATTATTTGGTTTTTAGAATTTTTTGGGTCTGCTTTTGGATAATTATTTTTGGATTGATGATTTAATTTAATCATTTTGAATTCCATTTCCTGATGCCTTTGTAATAAGTTTTAATTTTTGTTGCTTTGGACTTTTTCTTGAAATCTTATTTTTGTACTTTGCATCTTAATTTAATAAAATAAACTGAGCAATTAAAATGTTGCTTTTTTAGGCCAGAGTTTTACAGTTCTCCTCTGTAATATTTACAAGTGTGTATTTTCATATTAATTTGGGTTTTCATACTTGCCAAATCTAGTTCTAACATTTATTTTGTATTTTGAATAGAAATATATAAGTTCATTTTTTATTGTTCACATGACGCATTTGTTTTGATCATGTAACTGTGATGGTTGCATCTTTGATGCTACTGAGTTATGTATAAATATGGCAGCAATCACAATATTTACTTTGGTAGATTCAAAGTCCTGACTTCTTTAGTATTAGATTCAAATCTAAGAAGAGTCTAACTACAGATTTTGATTTTCTGGTTTTGAACTTCAATCCCTTTTTGACTTTGATTCTTGTTTGGCCTTCTGTTTTTGAGAGATAGCATCTGCAAAAATTATTATGAGATATAGGGAGACCCGGGTATATCACATCAGGCAGGCTCGTGATGAGGGTTGGGCAAAGGTCAGAATCGAATGGAATGAGGTAACCAGCAAACAAAACAAGAGGGTGAGTTGATGTCATGGAGAGAAGGAAGTCAAAACCATAACTAAATCTAATGCTAGGCCTGCTTGGAGATTAACTAACTATACTGTAAGGTTTTGTTTGAAAGACTTTATCCACTAAGGAATGGCTGTATTTTGTGAAGCCTTCATATTTATGGCAACTTTGTCCAAATAATAAAAATACACAAAAATCTCACAAAATAAATTCTGCACAAGGAATAATATTAATTTATTAATGTATTGAATGAATAGAGTAAGCTGTATACATGATTAAAACCTGACTAAAAAGAAATGAAATGTTAAAAACTATTCAAGACCTTAATGAAGAACTTAAAAAGACAGATAAAACTCTACAGTAATAGCCATTTTTGGGATTATTAATGACAGTTTTAAAGACCATAAATGCTACATGGCAGAAACTAAGGAGTATTTATTTTCCCTAATACAAAACACAAAAAGTGACAACTAATACTTTTTAGCCATTAGACCTACAAATGAAACAAAATAAAGAAGGGCTTCCTAGTGTGTTTTTCCCTTCACAGTAAAATGCTAGTGCCTCAAAAGGTAAAATGAGCCAGCCCTTGCACCTCAACCATAGTCTACAGTTCTTTCACCTGATCCCAAGTTTCCGGTCTTCATCGTAGTCTCTTTTGAACAACCTATTCCAGTGTTCACCACAGTTATTGCTGACTCACTGATTTTTAGTTCCAGCCTTTGCCATGCAGCCTAAACCTCCAGCCTTTGCTGCTATGTAGTTGTCCCAGCCAGGAGGTGGTCCTGCCATCCAGTTGTCTCAGCTGGGAAAATGTCCTGTCTAGCCAGAGTGCATCCAGGCAATTTATAGCTTTTTTGACTTTTTCTCAACCTGAGGCCATTCTTATAGTTGTGCAGTTTGCCACCAGGGAGCACTCCAGAGAGGGTGCCAAAGCCTTTGCTGCTAGGGGTACCCTAAAATAGGTGCCAGAGTCTTTACTGGCGGCAGGCTTACCACAGTTGTTGCCTAAGATCATTTTAGCAAGAAGCACCACAGCCTTTCAGGTGTTTGGATTTTTGAGGGGCATTTTTTTTTTTTTTTATGAATTATGTTGTTATATCTGTTAATGAAATTAACATTTCTATTTGTT
Organism: Polypterus bichir lapradei; assembly: GCA_026402145.1. Classification (NCBI taxonomy): domain Eukaryota; kingdom Metazoa; phylum Chordata; class Cladistia; order Polypteriformes; family Polypteridae; genus Polypterus; species Polypterus bichir. Next base: position 122,461,552 of record JANRMT010062854.1, on the reverse strand, counting down.
TAATTTCTATCTATTTAATTTTTTTCCATTAAATGGTCTTCCTTTTTAATCATTTTGTAATTTTTCTTTCTCTTTTATGTTAGTTTAGTTTGTAATCTGGTTTGAACCCAAGAAGGTGGGGCTTACTGATACTGATTAGGCAGCTTATGGCAGACTACAGAAAGGCCTTGCACACACCAGGCCAGTGCTAGGGCATTAACTTTCACTGCTCATGCTGTTCAGCTCCCCTCCCAATTCTTTCTAGAATTAATAGTAAGTCTTGCTAGTATTCTAGACCCTTTTGTTTGAATCTACTGGCTTCTAATTAATGTGTCTCTATTTTGGATGTTGTATTTGTTACTGTATGTTAACGCATTGCATTGCATTCAGCATTAATCATTTTCTTTTTCTTGTTTAATAAAATATATAAAAAGGGGGATTATTAGTTTTAATTTCTTTGGCCAGGTTATTATTACTTTAATTTCTTAGGTTTTCAATGGTTGACCTCTCCCTAGAACAAGATGGGCACAAGCCTGTGTAGTTTCAGGCCTAAACTTTTTTGAAGTTTACAGTTTGCAGTTTTATGGTCTAGTCATAGCAGCCTATACAATAAAATATAAATAAGAGGCACGGTGAACAAATTAAAAGTCTCAACATTATCTTTCCTTGCTGAAGAACACAATGTTTGGATATGGTTATTAAGATGACAGACAGCAATACTGAAATGTGCATAAGGAGTTGAGTTTGGCTCCTGGATGACAACATTCTGTGTAAAGTAAGAGCTGTCACATGTTGTGCATAAAAGGTGGAGCAAAAACTTTCCTCTCTAAGTAGTAAGAATATCCTGTGTGCTCCCTCGCTTGACATGAGAAGAACATTGTGTTAATCCATTTTTCTCATGAGTCCCGTTTTCTCATTACAGTGCTTTCTGCATGCTATAAACATTGCATTGATGGTTCCTCTTAGCTTACTACAGGTATATGGGAAACATCCCACCTGCTCTCATAGAAGGCAGTTATTCACTCAAGTGTTAAATTTAATGCATAGCAGAAGGAATCAACTTAGCTAACTCTGAAAGGGCCTCATAGTAGATTATTTAGAGTATCCATATATAGATATTTAAACAATGAATATTTATTTCATGTCTTGAAAGTCAATAGTGTTCTGAATTTTCAAATGATTGAGGCAATTATGTAAAAAAGTCTTGTATTCTCATTTCCTTTAGTCTTACATTGCTCAAGATGACAAAGGTCCTGTTTTGTTCTTCTTAAATGCACAGTGTCAGAGTTTAGGTACTACGCATTTCACTACATATAGGAATGTATGTATAATTTTATGTGACAAATAAAATTTGACTTGACTTGTAATGTTTCTCCGGGTTATAGCAATACATATAACTTTCTGATACAGTTAAGACATGGTGTGTGATTATCCATTTCAGAATGCAGTTAATGAATTTACAGAAAACAGGGTAGACAGAAATGTGTCCCATGTATCTGTGATACATAATGTTGACACTGTGTACCACTGTTTTCAAATTAATAAGAAAGTTTTTGGTTTTGTCAGAGACGGCTGGGGAGACAACCCGTCCGGGACGCCCAGGAGGACCGGAGGAGGGCTTGCGCCTTCCCCAGACCATGTGAGGTCGACCGCCCTGGTTGCTTTGGGGACCACGGGTAGCGAGCTTGGAAGCTCAACCCTGTAGGGGCCCGTGGTTGCTGCCGGGGGCACCCCGCTGCCTTCAGAGACCTGGACCTCAGCACTTCTGCCATACCTGGAAGTGCTGGGGGGAAGAGGAACGGGGACCCCTGGAGTGCTTCCGGGTGTGCAGTCGCCACTTCCGCCACACAGGGGAGTGTCAGCGGAGGAGTGTCGGGAAGCACCTGTAGCTCGTCTTGGTGTGGATATAAGGGGCCGCCTCCCTCCATTCGATGGCTGGAGTCGGGTGGAAGAGGACAGAGCTCGGAGGAGAGGAGTGAAGGCGGACCATAGACAGGAAAGGCATTGTGTGAAGGCCTGGATTTAAGGGGTGATTGGTGCTGCGGCACTGGGTTGGTGCACTTTATTGTATAGAAATATCTATACTAATAAAAGGCAAAGCCCTCACTGACTCACTCACTGACTGACTGACTGACTGACTCATCACTAATTCTCCAACTTCCTGTGTAGGCAGAAGGCTGAAATTGGGCAGGCTCATTCCTTACAGCTTACTTACACAAGTTGGGCAGGTTTCATTTCGAAATTCTACACGTAATGGTCATAACTGGAACCTATTTTTTCGTCCATATACTATAATAGACTTCTGCTCGATGCCCGCCCATATAAGACCGTCCATCAGCGGCAATCCAATAGAAACACTGCCGCTAAATATTCACGGGTGAAGGACTGTGCTTATGCAGAGTAAGATGAGATGGTCAGGGTGGTGTTTGGCACAAACTCAGCGAAACTGTGAGAGAAACTTTTAAGTGCCGGGTCTTAGCTAACATTAAATACAGCCGTGGACATCGCACGAGATGGCACCAGCACAGCTGGGAAACTTCGATGCATGTACATCGAGCGGCTCATGTGAACTGACGCAGTGCACAGACAAAAAGCAACAGTTCCAAAGAGTGCTGAACAAAAACCGAATTACACAATTGAGAAGGCAGCAAAAAAATATGAAGCGTCTGATACATACAAGCATATTCATAAGTGCAGCTACTGCGGAAACAAAGCACACGGTGGAAAAAGTCAATGTCCCGCTAAAGGAAGACAGTGTAAAAAAAAAAAAAACCTGTGCATGCAGTGTGTCACGTCTCAGATAAAGAGGAAGACGAGCTGTTTATTGATGCAGTAAGAAACGAATCGATGAATGAAACCTGTTATCTTTACAACGATTGACAAACACGGAATGTAACTTGAACAACACATCCTACAAATACGAACCTGATTGAAAGAAATAATGATAATCAAATCCTTGATGACAGCAACACTCGTAACACTCACAAAACAATTACTGTATATTGACAATCACGTTACGTTATTTTTAAAATGTTCCCTTTTCTTTTTCATAACTTCTTTAACACACTACTTCTCCGCTGCGAAACGCGGGTATATATGTATATATATACCCCGATCTACATACTCTAAAATAGACAAGCCACATGCCGTGGCGCAATGGTAGAGGCTTCGCCTCTAGTGCCGACATCCAAAATTTGATTCCCGAGAGGGGATGCACTGAATATGTACGCGCGCTTCACGATTTATTTTACCCTCGCATCCCCTTGGTTTGAAACGTATGAAAAAATATGCGGTTAACGCAGAATCATGTTACGTTATTTTTAAAATGTTTCCTTTTCTTACAACAAGCACAGCTGAGAAGCTTCGATGCATGTACTCCATAACGCGTTAAAAAAATAACGCATTTAATCACACTTTGCATTCCAAGCAAAGGGGAACTTTTGTCAGTGCATGATTTCCTGCCAGACTAAAAGATTTCCTATCAATAAGGATCTAATGACAATTTTAAAAAGGGGTGCTGCAAGTACAGTAGCTGTGCTTTTTGCTGACTTTGTGTGGACTGGATTTATAGGACAGGTGGTCGGTTTCAGTTTAGAAAACAAGTGTAGAATGTCCAGTTATGTTGCTAAAGTGAAATTACAATAGGGTGCACATGAGTGTAAAATTTGTGACTTCAATATACTGTACTACATTTTGGAAATACTTTTTCAAATGTAGCCTTATGCTACCTAGTAGCATAATTACAGAATTCATAAATGTTTCCTTCTTGGAAATGTTGCAAAGTTAAGGTGGTTTCCCAGCAAGCTGGATCTTAAAAAGATGTTTATTTCACTTGTATGAAATAGACTTAACTGTTGTCAGGTTGTTAAAATGTCTTGATTACTACTCTTTAGTTAATTCAAATCACATCAACATTATAATTAGAACTAACAAGTATTAACTCCCTTTTTTCTCCCTCTCTTCTGCTCTCAATGCACAGTGTCCTCTTGTCTTACCCTGCTTGTAAAAGTGTTTGGCATAAGAGAAAAATACCTGTTCTACCTGAATAAGTACAGGTCTCTCATGTCTCACTTCTTTGCATCTCTGCTATCTGAAAATATATCATTCTTTAAAAACTTGATTTCATTCTCTAACTCTTCTCTACCTTTAAGTCTCTCTCTGCTGCAAAACCATCATCCATCTCTCCTAATGATTTCACCTCATTTTTCAGTTCCAAAGCCACTAACGTGAAAACAGTTCAAGACTCCTAAAACATCCTTTGACTTAACACTGTCATTCTTTTCTTTCCTCCTCCTCTTCTGTAAATGATTCTTGACATTTCCTGACCTGCTCTGTAACTACAGACATACCATCTGTGCATTGGACCCTACTCCTTCACATTAGTCCATCTCTCTTTTCTTGATCCTCTACATCTCTTCTCTTTTTAATGACTCACTGACCTCCAGTATCTTGTCTACTGATTTCAAGAAGTTACATGTGATCTCTGCTCTAAAGAAACCCACTCTCAATGCATCTGCCAATGGGAATTACTGCCCTGCCACCTTTTTACCATTCCTGTCCAAGGCTCAAGAACACACAGTCTACAAACAACTCAACTGTTATATCTCCAATAACAATCAACTAGATCTTCTTCAATCTGGATTCCATAATGATCACTCTACCAAGACTGCACTGCTTTCAGTCACAAATGCTCTTATTTTAGCTTTTCTCTCCTCTGTCCTTATCCTTCTTGACTTTCATTAGCTTTCAATTCAGTTAAAAACTCCTTACTTAGCTCTTTCCTGGTTCAAATCCTACCCATCTGACTGGTCCTTTTGTGTGTCCTAGTTTAACTCCTTAACTCCTTTTCCACAAATATTCTCAACAGGTGTGCCTCAATGATCATTGTTGGGTCCATTTCCCATTTTCTCTCTACATTTGCTCCTCAGACAGTGTTATTTTTTCTTATGGCTTCTCCTACCACCTCTATGCTGATGATACACAGACCTTCCTCTCATTTCCCTCTTACAATCCACAGGTTGCAGCCCAGACTTCCAGCTTTCTCTCTGCAATCTTGTCATGAACGGATGCTCACCAACTTAAACTTAACTTTTCAAAGTCAGAAATGCTGTACTTGCCTTGTGATTCTCCTTCCTCAGATTTATCTCTAAGCATTGCTCTTGAACAGTGTTTCCCAAACTCAATCCTGGTGACCCCCTGTGGCTGCAGGTTTTTGTTCCAAACCGATTCCTAATCAGTGACAACACCTGAGGGCACTGATCTTATTTAATTAGATGATATTTTTTTTTCTCTTATTCTATATTCAAAAAAGCACATTCACATGATTTTTACATTTATAAGAAATTTAGAAATATTTCTGCTTTTTCTATAGATTTAAATGCTTAACACTCTTTTGTTGATTTCATTATATTTTGCTCTTTCTCTGTGCAGTTTTACCCCTTTGTTGTATCTTATTAATGACAATTAAAAATGAGCAGAGCAGACACACTGGCAAACAACACTGAATAATCAAAGGCTACAACTACTTTAGCATCAGACCTACTGATTAGTAAACAATGGATTAATTAAACAATTAGAACACCTTGAAAAGTAGAATGAAAATCAAGATGAAAATATTGTTAAAAAGAAAAAAATGCATTATTCCTATATAACTGCTTGGTACATTTTAATATATATATATATATATATTTTTACCAAACTTAGTTTTCCAATTTCTATATTGTTCCTAAAACACAGAACTTGGGAAATAACAGCTCACTTAATTAGCCCAGGAGTCCAATTAAAAACAAAAGCTGGTTGGAACAAAAACCTGCAGCCATACTGTGCCCCGAGGACCAAGTTTGGGAAACACTGCTCTTGAAGATGTCACTCCTTCACCGTCAGTCAGGGTTAGAAATCTTGGCTTGACTCTTGGCTCCTCAATTTCATTAACCAAAAATTTTATTTAATGACCCATTTCATTCTTCATAATATTCAGAGTTTTCAACCATTTCTCACTAATTACACCATGCAACTCCATACTAAGGCACTGGTTCTCTCTTGTCTAGATTATTGCAACTCTCTCCTGGTGGAGTTTCTTCATCTGATATCTAACCTCTCCAATTCCTACAGAATGCAGCTGCTTGACTGGTGTTCTTGGTTCCACATTTCACTCCTAATACTACTTTGCCTAACTCTCTACACTGGCTTCCTGTTGCTGCATGTATCTTGTCCAAAACTTTTGTCTTGACTTACGTTTCTCTGAATGGTTCTACTCCTCAACATCTCCAGCCTTTACTTTCTTCATATGTCCCTTCAAGATGTCAGCCTCTGACTGTCCCTTCTCTTGCCAGACATGCCAAGACTGGACAATGCTTCTCAGTTTTTGCTCCAAAGTTGTGAATTGTTCTCCCTTTGGCTATCTGAACTGCACACAATTTACTCATGTTTGGGTATCTTTTGAAATGCACTGCTTAGTGTCTCCTTTACAAGATTGCTACTGTTGTACTGACAGATAGTTTGGGGTAGTGTTTTTGTTTTAGTCTAACTGTATGTATAATTATATAGTAGCAGTACTACTCCCTCTTACTCTTTTTTTATGTTATTCTCTTTTGCTTTTGATGCTTGCACCTTCCAAACATGTGTATAAGTATTATAACCATCTTTGTAAGTTGGCTTGATTAAAGGTGTCTTCTACTGTAAATAAATAATAATCATAATAGTAGTGCTCATATACAGTATAATGTAATTCCTGTTCATAAATGACTGAGTTGGCTTCCTGTTAAGAGCTCATTTTAAAATACTTCTTTTGAAGTATGATTTAGTTCCCTTTACCTTACAGAATATATTTATCTTTGTATATCACATCAGACATAAAACACAAGATGCAATTTGGCTTAAGTTCCTTAGACTACTGTAAGAGGAAGAACTTTTAGGTATAGAATCACCAAACTCTAGGACAATCAACATGTCAATATTAGAGAAGTCTGTAAAAGGTTCAGCTTTTAACTCAAGGATGAACAATCAGTATGTACTGTAAGTACACCATATATTTGTTAGTGTCTCTGTTGAGGCTGTTTATATTGCATTTTATTAATTGCAATCTCACATTATTTGGTTGTTTTTAAATCTTTCCTATTCTCTTTTTCTTATTATTCTCTTGTGGCACTTAGGTGTCACTCAATGGAACCTTGAACTGTATGTGTTGTGATCAGTGACAAAACCACTGTCAGATTTTTGATAGGCGGTTGATGAATTATGGACTTTACATTGTTTTCTTTGGGACTGTTGGAACCAGGATCTCAAATTTTACTTTTCTAATTCTTTATTTGATACTTGAATTATTTAAAATGAGAAAAAATGTAGACATGTATACATACAGTGCAACAGAGGACATACAGTATGAGATATATGTGTAAGCTATGATTCCAGTCAATCCCAAAAAGATACACATTGCTATATTCCAGATCTTGCATAGATTTTGCACTTCTGATCCCATGAGGCACTATTCAAAAGTAGACAAAGGTACACCCTCAGTAATGGGAGTAAAAGTTACTTATTCAAAAAAATTCACAAATCTTGGCAAATTTGGAATATTATTGTTTTAGATGTGTTTTTATGACTTTAAACATTCTTCTGAAGGCTTTTGTACTGTAGGTACCCCACTTTCTATTATTTCGAATGAGCATAACATTGAATTGCAAGAACCTGTTATTAGGCTACCATGTGTAAGTTCAACCACTGAGCATACAATGATTTAATTAGCTACAACTGAAACTTAAGGAAGTAAAGATCAATACCATCTGCATCAGCTATTTCAGATGTCTAAGCCTCTGTACAGGAAATCATGAAATAAATAATGTATCTGGTATTAATGTCACAGGTAATTTACCTACCTTACATTTTCAGAATAACTGGAACCAAAGATGTATCAGGAAAAAGCATGGTAACTTTGGCCTGAGGTTCATACAAAGGCAATTGAGACTTAAATGAAATGCTTTTCATCTACCAAAGTTAGAAAAAAAGTTTGCTACAATGTAGTGTTATGAACCGATATATTATCAAATAGAATGATACAAAGCCTACATTGAGTGTACCACTCTACATATTAATCTTACAATCAGATATCTGAAAACATATTTTGTATTGTACTTACCCGGTATTTAATTTGCTTAATTTGGAATAATATCTACTACATTGTTAAGTATGGATACTTGAATTTTATTTCTTAATTTTTTTCCACATGTCTGATTAGTGCTGGCATTATGAAATATATAGCCAGTCCATCTAACAGACTTACCTAATTTGCACATGTACAGTACATCCTGACATGGGAGTCTACATTTATAGCTTTTTACACTCCCTGTTCTATTGTATGAAGATAACGAAGCTGATCTTTCTGAGCTTGCTTTCTTTTCATTCTGAATCAAAATACCCACTGCATGGACTTCCCTTGGCAGTTGTTATTTCGTTTCTCATATAACTGTAGTTGTTCATGTTTGCATACACCTGATATATAGAACAAACCTAGTGGAAGATGGTTGGAGAAGCCCTTAACTACATCCTATAGGAATCTACAATAGCTACTCTGTTCCTCTTTAGGATATAGATAACGGCATAGCATTGCCAATCTCATTAGACAATCTACAATGCTGTTTCCACCTGTAGTCTGATGTGGTTAAGAAATGAGATATTATGGCAACTGTGTCAAGCACACTTGTTTTAGCTATTAAATAAAATAAAGTCCTGTGCTTAAAATACATCTTTGTTTATCCGAACATGCTGCACATTGATCACACATGCAAATAAATGTCTGTACACGAGACAATACTACTACTACTATTACTACTACTATACACATTCCACTAAAACTATTTTCATTTAAAAACTACCATTATGATCTAATAGTTGACTTTTAGAGGAGCAGGAATTTATAACATTAATTAAATGTAAATAACATTTAAAAGGTTCTGTGATTCTGATTTAAAAAGTATTGCAGCATGATTTCTGAATTTTAGCAGGATAGACAAGAAAAGATTACATGGAAATAACATAAATGTTGCACAATAACAATTGAATTCAAATGATTCATACTAAAATTTAAATAACACTGTATAAATAATATGAATCTCAACAATGTTTTAGCATTTTTATCAAGAATTTTGTATGTATTATTTTTATAACAAGTATCTTAAGGGAGAAAAAGGAAAGATAGTTTATTTTGTACATATAGGATATAATATTTACTGCATATGTAATTTTTAATAGAGGTCAACAGTGATCAGTTTAATGTCACCAGTTAACTTCATCTTCAAGTGTTTGGTATTGTGGGAGGAACACTTACACAGACACAGGGAGGGAGCACTAGTTCCAAGCAGAGAGTTTCCAGATCAGAAATCAAACCTATTCTACTCAAGTTGTAAGGCAGCGGCACTAACCACTGCAAAAAACGTTTTAGGAAAATTAAACCACCATATAGCAGAATCAGTATACGTGTACCTCCCTATCATCCACTTTAGGAACTTATATTGCAGTGCTTTAGAATTGAATTACTTGTATGATGACAAATTAATGGTTATTTTGTAATGTGCTTTTTAGGGTCCAGTATTAAAAAAAAAAATGTAATGTGCTTTTAGGGTCCAGTATTAAAAAAAATAAATTTTATATATATATATATATATATATATATATATATATATATATATATATATATATATATAGTGGACTAAGCCCTGGACACAGACAGGCAGACATGTTGTAAAACACCACCACATATTTATTTACCCAATATTTATACAGTCCAAGTAGTGCCACACAACCCACTTTACCCCAAAGTCCAGGCCTCTCACACTCTTGCCTCCTTCTTTAGACCGCCTCCACTCTCTCTCTCCAAGCTTAGTCCTCTCCTCACCCGACTCCAGCCTTGAATGAAGGGAGGCGGCCCCTTTTATACAAGCCCAGATGGGCTCCAGGTGCTTCCTGACACTCTTCTGCGGACACTCCCCTGCGTGGCGGAAGTGCCTGCTGTGCACCTGGAAGCACTCCGGGTGTCCCCAGTCTTCTTCCCCCCAGCACTTTCGGGTGTGGCGGAAGTGCTGAGGTCCAGGGCTCTGAAGGCAGTGGGGCGCCCCCTGGCGGCAACCACGGGCCCCTACAGGGTTGAGCTTCCAAGCTCCCTACCCGTGATCCCCAAAGTAACCAGGGCGGTCGCCCCCACATGGTCTGGGGTAGGTGCATGCCCTCCTCTCGTCCACCTGGGCATCCCGGCTGGGTTGCCTCCCCAGCCGTCTCTGACAATGTATATATAATTTTTATTTTTTTTAATACTGGTATGGATGGTACTGGATGGTATACGTATGTATATATGTATACCATCAGGCTTTGTTTTAAAAAATAATTACTTAATTGCCATGAACATCCTTATAGTGTCTTTTATGATGATTTTTGTTCATGGTGAATGGTGATTTGTATATAAAAATTATGTTTATTGTATTAATGGTGAAAATGTCTCTTATAATTTCCTAACTCACAGTGCTATCACTTCAATACTCTTCAGTGTAATAGATGACATGAAAGCAAGTAAAATGATGTTTCTTTGTATTTTAGTGTCTTCACTTCATCTACTGTTGTATTTTATATTGGGCAGAAGTCCAGTCTTCATTTCTTCTCTTTACAATACCTTTGCAATATGAATTTAACAAGTTAATAGAGTGCACAGTAACCTTTCTTTCCTGAAATGTTATCTACTGAAACTATATCTGTAGCTACAGCTTTTAAGTTACTAATTTGCAGCATTGGCAGGTAGTAAGATGGTAAGATGTTGATTGATGCCTGCTTTCCCTTTATGCAGCACTGCAGCCAAACCATAGCCCAAAAGCAAAGCACATCATGCAACTTCTAAATGCTAGGAATCAGTTCACCATCAGCCCAAAGTGCTACTTAAAGGAAGGTCTTTGCAGAAAATGCCCTCACATTCAACCAAAAACCCAGAATAATCAGAATATAAATAAGGAAAAAATAAAGAATGAAGAAGATAAAAATAAATAAATAAAGAAATTAATTAAAACACCAAAGCAATGGCTGGGGGGTTGGGTGAAAAAAAATTAAAACTAAATACAGGAGAGGAGAGGGGGATTTGTAAATAATACCTAGGCATATCCGAATCAAGAAACTGTCTGCAAAAACATAAAACAACAATCTGTTAGTGAATTGAAAGGAAAATAAACTCAGCAATAGCATGTTAGGTGTAGCTGGGGAGGCTGAGCAGCAAAACAAAACTCACTTAGATAAAGACCACCATTGTAGATGTATGTAATACCTTGTATCAGAGAGTGCTCTCCTCTGTAAAACAAGTGCCAGGACAGAAATGTCCTCTTACAGGGGCCGAAACTCAGTTTTAGTCTACTGACAGACATACCAGTGATGAAGCCAATAGTCAAAATAATATTTTAATAATATTATTATTCACAAAATAAATTTTAATTAGAAAAATACAGTATACGCTACTCAGCCCCTTTTTATCATCTTTCATACCTTGTACCGCAACCAAAATGCAAATTCAGCCAAAAAGCTAGGAAAATGACCTCAGGCAGGGAGATTAACAGTTCATAGCAAAGCAGAGTGGTTGAATAACTTGGTAAGGATGTCACTACATGCACATACATGTCAAAAAATCTGTTCACAAACTTCAAAAATGTGTCCTTTCATATTCATAAAACATTGTAATAGCATAGTATGCCATGTAATTTGTCAAAAATATCAAAAAAAAAGAAAAGAGGATCATCTGAAACATTATTGCCCTATCTGTCCAAAGAAATTGTTACTCCTGTTGAAATGGAGAATAGAGATTAATCAGGTTTGATAAATGAAATACTCGACTCAAAAATTAAAAATTTTCTATATGTTACTTACCCCATGTACTTTGTAGTGGGTGGGAGAGAAAAAATTTAATCTTACTTTTTAGTGAAGAAAAGACGCAATGACCAATTCTGGACAACTGCAAACGATGTAGAAAACATCCATGGAAAATGACAAGTAATCCACATGTCTGTTATCAGTTCATATGGTCATAACACATAAAATGTGAGCATTTTTTGATAAAATATTACTAACAGTTAGTTCTGGAAAACTTACCGTAATGCTAAAGTTTGACACAAAAGACATCTTTCTCGCAATACTGTGTGTTTGAATTGAAGACTAATGATGAAAGGGAGAGGCCAATCTTCAATTCAAATACAATGTTAATCTTCAAAACTGAGTTTTCCAGAAGTAGTTGTTTGTATTATTTTAATAAATAAACGGCTATATATTACATACACACTCTGACCATATGTATGGATAACGGACATGTTGATTGATGTGACATGAGTTGACGTGAATTTTTTTCCTTTTTCCATGGACATTCCTTGTTATGTATTTCTCCACTAAATCATGAGATAAAACTTTTCTCTGAAACCACTAAAAACTATGATGGGGTGACTAACATAAAAATCATTTTGGGGTGGAGTGCTCCCTTAATTCTTAATTATTCAAAAGAGCTCTTCACTCTTCTGAGGCCTGTGCCCTGTCTGTCCTATTTAATGAAAACAAAACACTTGGGTGCACGGCTTAAATGCTGGCCTAAACTTCCTCCAACTTTGTATTAAACAGTTGCAGTTGCTAGATTTGTTTAAATCAAAATGTAAACAGTTTTACTTTATTAATATTTAAATTAAATGTTATTATATATTGCTTTACAATCTTCTATGTAATATATACTCTTCAGTTTAGTTCACTTTATTTTCTTTATGATTTGCCATACCACTTAAGTATTTATTTTGGTAGTTCTGCTGAAGAATAAACATTAAAAAGGCAGCAACAATAAAACAGAAGGTGGTACAATAGTTAGAACCTAATTAGGCTTTTGATTTTAATTTTTTGCAGCTTTTCCTTGGCCTTTAAACATTATTTCTGTATAGTTTCTGGAGTATTGATGGTCAAGGAGTCCATTGTTTATATTTATTTTGTGTTCCTATGTGTTTTTAATTTTCTTAAAAAATATTTATATTCACTCACAGAGCTGGGTAGCTTTGTTTGCAGTTGCTATGCTGTTGCTACGTCTGTTGACCAGAAGTGTCATGACTTAAAGGTCAGCATTGGGCATTTCATGGTTGTCCAAGATTGGATTTACTAAAGAAAAGACCTTAATGTCACTTCTTATTATTAGCTTTGAGTTTCTGTCCTCTGACTATGAATTACATCTTGAATTTTTTTGGCTCTGATTACATATACCCTTTTTTGGCTTTTGATTTGTGTTCTATTAATTGAGCATGATTTTAGCCTCACCTTGTGGGCTTTATTTAGTCTTCTATAGTGGTCACAATCTCCATTTGAATTTAGACCATTTCATGCCATTTTCATACACCATTCTCTCTGAAAATTGCTGTTGCCCTGTGCGAGAAGTGCACTACAGTTCCAGAAGAATGGGTTTGAATCCAGACCTGTCTGTGAGGATGTTTGTGCAAATTTTAATATCTGTAGTCTTAATTTTTTCCACATCCTAAAGATGTTCATGTTAAGAAAATTGGTCTGAAATAAGTGAATGTGAATGTGCATGTGCATGTGAATGAGCACTACAATAGACTGGTGTTTGATTCTAATGTTACCAATGTAGGGTCTGTCTCCATGTGACCCTGAAATTGGGTTAAGCTAGTTTGCTAAATAGATAGGTTTAGGTAAGTCTGTTTTCACTCATTGTATGGTAATTGAAATTACCTCTTTTTTTCCAAAAATAAATAAAATAACTCTAATTCACAATGTTTCTATTAATTTTTATAGTTAATTTAATTTAATTAATTCACACTAAGGTCCAATAAAATAATCAGGAGTAAATTGAGGGTAGGACTTTAAGGAAGGTTTTAATGTCATTGCCATCTCAAGTTTTTCAGAATCTGTTTAACTAATAAAAGTGATTTGTGCTAAGACTAAAGGAAGAAGTACCAAATGGTACACCACGGAAACTGATCATTACACAGTCAGGGTTTTCAGCTATAGCCAATGCACATTTGTAGAGGCTAATCAATTCTCTCATTTTCAATGTTTTTACAATATTTCCGAGTTTCAACAGATTTCAGGAGATTGTACTTACACTGGTACATTTTATGGCATACTAAACTAAAATGTTGTAATCCTGTTTTCTTTTTAAACTACCTTATGATATCTTGAATTCCTTCTAGTAGAAACATGAAAAGTACAAATAAGCAAAATGTTTTGGTAAAGAGGCTTATATCCCAGAATTGAATAACTAATTGGTTGTTTTCGACCAAATGAATGCACTATAACAAGAAAATGCATCAACTGCATGAATAAATTTGGCAAAAATTGAAATCTTCCAAAACAATGCATTAAAGCAAGGGTGATGGTCCTGGAGGGCCACAGCGGCTGTAGGTTTTTGTTCCAACCCAGTTGCTTAATTATTGTCTTAGTCTTAGATAGTAAATCAATTACATTAGGTAACTGGCAGCAAAAACTGGTCACTAGCTAAGAAAACAGTTAGAATGAAAACCTGTAGCCACTTTGGCCCTCCAGGATCAGAGTTGGGCACCTCTGCCTTAAATTGTCGTACTAGACTTGGTAAGTTTACAGTTTTCCCTAACTAGAATACTATTGCCTCAGTATTTTATAAGTGCTGCGGTGGGCTGGCGCCCTGCCCAGGAATTGTTTCCTGCCTTGTGTCCTGTGTTGGCTGGAATTGGCTCCAGCAGACCCCTGTGACCCTGTATTTGGGATATAGCGGGTTGGATAATGGATGGATGGATTTTATGAGTGACCTCCTTTATCAGGTTAGTTCAAACCTCAATGCAGGGAACAGGGTAAGGGAATGGTTAAGAAGCCTGGGTAGAAAACAACATGTAATTTATATTCAAGCCGCACAATGAGTCTTTCACATGTACAGTATGTTATTTTTACTATTAATATATGGAATGTTTTATTTATCTAACCATAGTTCCAATGTATATACCCCAATATTTTCCTGTGCGTATTAAATGTCTCACTGGGTTCTGCCATAAATGTCTAAAATACAATATATACCTGAAGGAAAACATATAAATATTTCAGTGCATATTAAACATATTAAAGTATAAAGACTAGGGCCATTACCATCTGAAACATATCTAGGATTAATAAAATTGAACAGCTAGAGCTGATATCTTAAAGTGCATTATTGGAAAGACAGACTATTTATGTTTACAATTCTTGAGTGAGAAAGCACAAAGGATATAAGATATACAAAGGTATAGAGCTGTATATGTCAACCAACTCAGTGGTAACAGTGCACTGTTGCCCTTGTGTAATGATTTCTGATGAAAGAAGAAATTTACAATAAACAAATAAGATGCTTCAGTTTAGGGGAGTTTTCTAACTAATATCTGGTATATGGAATATAGGTGGGTATATTGACTTTCTGACCTCTATAGCATATGAAATCGCAAGTACTGTGCGGACTGAATACACCCGAAGACCGTGGTTTCTAAATAACCTCTAAAACCAGGAGTGACCAACCTAACAATCTCCTGGTGACTTGAACTGAAGGAAAGGTAAAGAGAAAGATCACAGAGGATGATCTGAAAACTATAGCTGCTGGACATTAGTTGCCCTATTGATGTTTACTTGAGTTTAGTTTAGCGATCTGTGAGTACAATGTGAGAGTGCTACAAGGGTTCAGAGATCTGAATATAGCTTTAATGAGGCACGGCTATGAGTGAATAGCATACAAACTTGAAATATGCAACAGGCAACAAACCAAACAGCATATGTGACTGTCTTTTTTTTTGTATTAAGGGGCATGAAGCTGGACATATTTATAAATAATCCAAGACTATATATGGACAGTTAAATTACAGATATTACAAATAAACTATATGGAGCCAGGCAAATAAATTTATGTGGTTTAGCTCAATTGCTGTCCAATTGTTTAGAAGCTAAGACTGAGACAAAACAGACATTGTTAAACGTTAAGTGGCAAACTCTTCATGAAGAAAACAAGATCCCACACATGTGAAAAGTGTTTTAAGTGCCTTATCACTCTCAGAGAGAACAAAAAAATACCTGCAGTCAATTTTGTATAAACTCAGCAGTAAACTATTAGATATGTGGTTATTCCAATATTCTGACTTCCTTTCCAGTGGTATTAACATCAGACTTTGCTGACAGAATCTCACGTTTGCACACAAACACATACAAAATAATACAGCATACGTAAATCTTACTCCATTAATCATATTTTTTTCTTTATCATATTTAAAAACAGTCACACAGATTATTTGAGAGGTAATGGTAGAATAAAAAATGTTCTTGAGCACATCAAACAATGTGTCAGTATGACCAGTAAAATACAATCATCAAAAAATGGCATAACAACAGCAGAAATAATGGTTTTCGGGTGACTTTATTGTGTGATTTTCAATGTAGTTGTGAATGGTTACTTATTCATAATAACATTCATATGAATTCAAGAAATTCTGAAGAATACTTATTTTGTTTATTTTTTTTTTTTGAATATTTGTCAGTAATATTGTATATATAAAAGTAATCCAGTTATCTTCACCATAAAAGACGTGCAAAAAGGAGAAAATTATTTGATGCATTACACATCTTACATTTTTAGTAACTAATAAAAGTAAGAATACAATATTTAAACCTCAAAGAAAAGGTTATCAATAACAATATATAAACGTTTAATTTCAGTTTAAATTTATGAAAATATTCAGGTGGCACAGTGATCTACCCATCCATCCATCCATTATCCAACCCGCTATATCCTAACTACAGGGTCATGGGGCTCTGCTGGGGCCAATCCCAGCCAACACAGGGCGCAAGGCAGGAAACAAACCCCGGGCGGGGCGCCAGCCCACCGCAGGGCGCGCGCACACACACACACCAAGCTCACACTAGGGACAATTTAGAATCACCAATGCACCTAACCTGCATGTCTTTGAACTGTGTTAGGAAACTGGAGTACCCGGAGGAAACCCACACAGACACAGGGAGAACATGCAAACTCCATGCAGAGTGGACCCGGGAAGCGAACCCGAGGCTTCTAACTGCGAGGCAGCAGCGCTACCCACTGCGCCACTGTGCCACCAACAGTGATCTAATAGGCAATAATTACAAAAAACAGCATATTGGCCACTTATTATTGTTATACTAGACAAGCAGTCAACACTCCATGACCATGGCCTACCTGTTTTCATATGAGTTTCTCCCCATACTCAAAAGTCAGTCTTTGTTGTTAAAATGTGTTTTTAAATGGATCTCATTTGTGAGAGATGAGGAGCTCTGCACAAGTTTAACAACCCATTTTCAACATTCTGCTGATCACTGTCTATGTCAAAATTGCTCATTTTAATCAAGTCTGTGTGGATTTTATAGGAGTGTTATTGTTTTTCCTTCACATCTGGAAGATAGATATGTTGTGTTTATTGACATATCCAAGTCAGTTATGTGTGTATCAGTGTGGGTGTGTATCTAATTGCAATGACCCAGTGAATTGTCTAGGGATGGTTCCTATTTTGCTTCCAGTGCTGCCAAATTAGCCTTCAACCCCTTGCAACACTAAAACTTAATTACGTGACTTCAGATAGTGGACAGACAGATGATTTATCGTAACATCTTCAGACTCATTTAATCCAATTCTAGATTGCAGGGGACAGAAACTATCATAGCAATACTGGAGCAATTAAAGAAACCAACCCTTAATAAGTCACTGGCACACCCCAAGGTCCACTAATATTAATACAAGACCAATTGCCATATAACTCAACATGCACATCTTTGGGACAGGGAAATCAAAAATAAAAGCCCAGCTAAAACCCCTATAGACACTGGTAAAGCATGCAATCTCCATGTGGTTGGCAACTATTTGCAGTATATACAGGTAAGTTTTTTTCAACATATTAATCTTTTCATGACTTGTCTTTAAAAGTAAAAATAAAGAAAAACTATGTCTTATTTTTAATCTAGAAATCATTTAGCACTGCCAACTAAAGCAACAAAAGAGTAAAGGTATGTGAACATTTTTCCTATAGTTACCTAAATTGATGGAAAAAAGTAAGACCACTGATTGGCAACCAATATCTTAGGTACTGTGCTCTGTTTTACAATGTTTGATAAACTGTAAACTGTTTCATTTATATTATAAAATCTTATTTCCAAACTGTTATTTATGCTGTGATTATGCCGTTTTTATAGTTGTAGATATAAGACCATGCTAGAGCATTGTTTGCTGTTTGTGGACAATATCAAGGAAAAAGAGAAAGAGAAAAAATACAAACTACATACTTAACACTCTAAAAAAATTCGGCTCGGCATTAATATTTTTGAGGTACCTTAATTTTGTGCAGAAATCAATCTCCCTGTGTTCTTTTTTATCTATCCCTATTGCCATCATAAATTGTATATTCTGTATAAGCCAGTCACTTCAGGCAGGTGACAAAGTACATGAAAAAGTATATGAAAAAGTAGTGCTCTGTTTTAAAGAGAAGAAGTACCTGTCATCTTCTGGAGGATGAATGTATTCTGATGAAAGGATGTTTAAGGAAAGAATGTTTGGATCAATTATTGTTTCATTTGCCTCAGGTGTGTTACGAATGCGACCTGAAAGAGAACAAACCAACTGTTATTTGCTTTATATCTCTTTTGAACTCTCATTGTTATTATTTATACAAAAGAATATTGTAGCAACCTCCGTGTCAGGCTTGAAAAGAGAGAAAGTAAAAAAAAAACCAGACAGACGTAGTAAAGTCTCACAAAAGTTTGCATGAACAATCAAGAAAAAAGAATGCTGATTTCGTAACCCCAACACACTACCCTCTAGCTCCCTCTCCAACCCCTCCTCTCGTTCCAGGTCCTGCCCCCCCTTACCCTTACCCTTACCCTTAGCACAGAAACTGCACTCGTTAAAGTAGTAAATGATTTGCGAGTGAACGCAGACAGAGGCCATATATCTGTTCTCATCCTCTTAGATCTGAGTGCTGCATTTGACACTATTGATCATAATATTCTTAGAAATCGCCTTAGTCAATGGGTGGGCCTCTCTGGCAGTGTCTTAAATTGGTTTGAATCCTACCTGACAGGGAGAAAATTTTTTGTTAGTTGTGGTAATTACAACTCAAAGACACATGATATCCGATTTGGTGTTCCACAAGGCTCTATCCTGGGTCCGCTGTTATTCTCAATCTACATGCTTCCGTTAGGTCAGATTATCTCAGGGCACAACGTGAGCTACCACAGCTATGCTGATGACACACAGCTGTATTTATCAGTAGCACCTGATGACCCCGATTCTATTGACTCACTAACACAATGTCTGACTTGTATCTCAGAATGGATGAATAGTAACTTTCTCAAGTTAAATAAAGAGAAAACTGAAATCTTAGTGATTGGCAATAATGGATACAATGAGGCTATTAGAAATAAACTGGATACATTAGGATTAAAAGTCAAGACGGAGGTAAAAAGCTTAGGGGTAATTGTTGACTGTAATCTGAATTTTAAATCACATATTAATCAGATCACTAGGACAGCATTTTTTCACTTAAGAAACATAAGTAAAGTTAGACCTCTTATATCACTGAAAGATGCTGAGAAATTAGTTCACGCGTTTGTTTTCAGTCGACTAGATTACTGTAACGCACTCCTCTCAGGACTACCCAAGAAAGACATAAATCGTTTGCAACTAGTGCAGAATGCAGCTGCTAGAATCCTAACTAGGAAAAGAAAATCCGAACACATTTCTCCAGTTCTGATGTCACTACACTGGTTACCTGTGTCATTCAGGATTGACTTTAAAATTCTGCTTATGGTTTATAAAGCCTTAAATAATCTCGCCCCTTCTTATATATCGGAGTGTCTGACACCTTATATTCCAAATCGTAACCTCAGATTCTCAAATGAGTGTCTCCTTAGAATTCCAAGAACAAAACTTAAAAGAAGTGGTGAGGCGGCCTTCTGCTGCTATGCACCTAAAATCTGGAATAGCCTGCCAATAGGAATTCGCCAGGCTAATACAGTGGAGCAGTTTAAAACACTGCTGAAAACATATTACTTTAACATGGCCTTTCTATAACTTCAATTTAACTTAATTTAACTTAATCCTGATACTCTATATGTTCAATTTCCTCATAATAACTATTCAGGGTAGCTCTACAATCCGTACTGACCCCTACTCTCTTTTCTGTTTCTTTTTCCGGTTTGTTTGTGGTGGTGGCCTGCGCCACCTCCACCTACTCAAAGCTTCATGATGCTCCAACAATGATGGATGGACTAAAAGGCAGAATTCTACGTGACCATCATCATCAAGCCTTTCCGTGAGAACCCTAAATCCAAAGAGGACTGTTTCATTTATGTTAGGTAGAATGCCCAGTGGGGACTGGGCGGTCTCATGGTCTGGAATCCCTACAGATTTTATTTTTTTTTCTCCAGCCATCTGGAGTTTTTATTTTGTTTTTTCTGTCCCCCCTGGCCATTGGACCTTACTCTTATTCGATGTTAATGCTGATTTATTTTGTTTTCATATTGTGTTTATTTTTCTATTCTTTATTATGTAAAGCACTTTGAGCTACTGTTTGTATGAATATGTGCTATATAAATAAATGTTGTTGTTGTTGTTGTTACCGCATCAATCAATACCCCGCTGTCAGTCTTCTGTGTTGTACTCCGCCCTCCCTCAATCGGACCCAACAGTCACTCCAAAAAAAAAAGAAAGGTTTCAGCCTGGCTGGGATGCTACAATATATTTCTTTTCCTGTAACATTTTACTGAATTGTGATTATTTTATAGCTGGCATGATTCTCTTATAACTTGGTTAGGTTTCATTGGTTGGAGAAAGAAAAAAGCTTATGAGGAAACAATGACAGGCACATGGAAATGCATTGTCAAAATCAAAATAAAATGGAAAATAATTATTTATTTTTAACAATCCATTCAGATATTATTACAGATCCTTTCTTAAATAGTGAAAAAGGGGTGTCGTGGGAGGGGAAGGGGGCTCAATATCATAAATGTCATAGACAAGATAGCATTTTTTGGCTTTGTTTGAGGTTTGTAAGCAATAAGTGTAAATCAAACATTCAGGCTGAGTTTTAGAAGAGTCAAGAACACAATCCAAATTGAAACAGTGAATATGGCTGTAAAAATCTTTTTCAGCTATCTAAATATCAAATGTAGACCATGAAGATGTGGTACCTTAAACAGAAATTTGCACAGCAGCACCAAAGCCTGATTCAGAGAAAAGAACTCAGACTGATATGTATTTTATCTGTAGCTTGAGTTATATTAGAAGGACAGGCATGATAGGTTTAAGTAATGTGGATTCCATTTCTTTGGACAAGTTGTATTTGGGATGTTGCTGTTATAGAATTTTTGGCTACTTCTGTTGACTGATATTCTAACATTGTTTGAAAATCTAAAAAGAAAAAAGCCTCCAAGCACATGGCCTCCCAGTGCTCCAATAGGAAAACCAAAAAGAAATATAACCAATTGCACCATAAAGGCAATTAGGCAATTTTGCTTACAGTCTAAAATGATTATTGCTTGATTATATCTATTCTCTGTTTGGATATTTTCAGAAAATGAACAGAACTGTAATGACTTTAGGTCACCTCTGTGCATTTCTCCCAGAAAAAGACAAAGTCTTCCACATCTCCTGCCCTTAGGGAACCAAAGTGCTGTACGATGTCTTTAGTATCATGTTAGTAATAAGATCATACATTTTTATACAACCAACAACACCTACTTACCAACAACCAACTCTCTGACTTCTTTCCATTCAACTTCATTGGTTTTCTCATGCACTATTGTAACTGTAATTCTTCTCTGAATACCCTGTTGGTCAAAGAAAAGAAAATCACTTCCTTAATGACATCACTTCAATTTCAACTAAGAGTTGTGAGAAAAAAGGGATCAGTGTTGCTGCAGTAAAAACATTGGGTTTATTTCATAATTATGATCCAAAATTATTATTTAATGGACTTAAACTGTTGATGATGATGATAATGAAATACAGAAGGACTAAATCAAATACCAATATAAGAACAATGCTGATGAATAATGAAAAAAAAAATGAACAATTTCTAATAATATCTATAGCATTAGAAACAGAATTACAAACAAATTTGAAGAGTGGGGTTTGGTGTTCTGAAATGTTTTGCGGGCAAGGTGGTTATGATGATGCATCACAGCTACAGTACCTCAAATTCAGCTTACAGACTAGAAGCTTTTGGCATAAGATCCATACAGTAACATTTTAGATTAAAGTAACTTAAATATTGTTTCTCATTTGATGCATAATTTTTAAACTTTCCCAAATTACAGCTTTCTATTTTGGATGGACTCTGACAACACTTCCTATGTATACAATATACATCATATATTTTAATAATAGGTAGCAGGGCAGTGCAGTGGTAGGCTGCTGTTCTCTCCATGTCTGCATGGGTTTCCTCTGGGTGTTCTGGTTTCCTCCCATAGTCCAAACACATGTAGGTTAGGTGGATTGGTGTTGTTAACTTGGCCCTAGTGTGTCTATGTGTTGATGCTGTAAAGGACTGGCACCCTGTCTGTCCAGGGATTGTTACCACCTAGTGCACTATGCTTGCTTTAACTTTACTGTGACCCTGCCCTGTATAAGTGGGTTAAGGAATCTCTCAGCCATACTTTCACATATACTTTACATAAATAATTTATTTCAAATACTACTGAAGTGTAAATGTGAAACTAACCTGATGCAGAAGGAAAGTACCATGACAAGGCATTCCCCCTCGATGGTCGACAACTGCTGGAATATAGCTAGAAACAAAACATGCAATAAAGACACAGTTAATAGAATAAAATTAATAAACACAACTCCATGCTTTTTGATTATTTGTTTATTTATTCTGCCCTGCTTGGTGTTTGATTTGTCTCTTAACCTGAATGTATGTCAAATAAGCTCATGAAACACTACCAAATATTTACCACATATGTTGCTCATTTTTTTTCCAAAAAACTATATTTTGAACAGAAGTTTATAATATAACATTAGCACCATAAATACTAATGCTATAATGTATACATAAATTGAATTTAAAACACACAGAAGCTTAACGTGTTGCCATACAACTGTTAAATCTTTCATTTTTTATTTCATAATAAGTTTTTCATCATACAGTTTTACATATTTGCAAAACTCATTTGATCAGAATTTCTACCATAACCATCCATTTCAACAAGGAAATAAATGGTTAATTTTGTTTGGTTTACATAAAAAATAGTATTGTATTTGGTTCTGCACTGCTTGCTAGTGGAAAAGAAACAGCTTAGACAGGAATTATGCAAAATGTGCACCATATACAGTAAATATCAAAATATTTTTATGAATCACAACATTCATATAAATACACTTACTCTCCATTGGCTTCCAACTCGCAGATTTCGAAGAACACCATCAGGTCATATTTGCAGTGACAAGGTCCAGCATTTGGCCGGGTCAGAGTGCTCAGCTTGGTAGCAGGAACTGGTAAGCACAAGACAGAGGAATAAAGTGAAACCTCAAGCAAAGCTGTACCTTGTCTAAGAGGCGGCTAATACACAGACTTAAAGGGAAAAAAAAAACAAAGACATTTTATGATTTAATGTGCTTTCCAATCTATAGAAAAGAAACTGCAAAAAAATCAGCTGGGTCTTCATGTCTCTGTCACTGACTTGCCATGAAATTTGCACTGTCCATTATCTCTAGTTATAAAGCTGTTTAGACACATTGAATTTCAACTATTGTCGTAGCAGTATTCAGAAACAGCAAAAAAAAAAAAAAAAATCAACATGGCTGTTTTTTACATCTTTGTTATTTTCTGGGAAGAAGACAGACTGAGGTCCAGTATAGACAATTTCTTTTGGAATGTATAACATTTTAATTTTACCAACGTATCTTGATGAATGAAGACACCCTGATTAAGAATGCCACTTATAAGGATACAAAAGTCTATACAATTGCATTACTTTTAGGAATATATTAAATACAATGTAATATTTACTTTGAGATCTTGACAGAGAGGTTAGGATCATGCATTGACAGCGCATTGCCACAACCACCACATAATGAACCACCTGGATTATGACCTGAGTGCAGCAGGTGGCATCTCAACACCACACTGGAGCAATGTGAGGTTTATTTTTCAGTGGCTGGAGTGCCAATCTTGCTACTAACACCCAAGTTTTCCCATAAGTTAGATGACCTGCTTGCAAGGCTGGATGCATTTAATGTCATACCCAGAATGAAGCAATTGAAGGTTAGGCGCCTTGCTCAAGGGCCCAACAGAGTAGAGTCACTTCTGGCATTCACCACATTTGAACCAGCAACCTGCCGATTACCGTTGCAGATCCCTAGCCTCAAAGCCACCACATCCCTTGACAGAGATGCAGGGAAAAACAAACATCAAGTCATAAAATAAATCTGACTTAAAATTTGGATGGAATCTCAAAATCACAGGTGACTAAAACTTTGATTGTCAGCTCCCAGCCACAATCAGTGACAAATGTTAATAATCATTCATTATATTTACGCTATTCCCATTTATTTATGGAAAATGAACATTGATAAAAAATATAATGTAAATTACTTCTAAGAATACTCTAGCAGTCTCTTTTATTAGGCTGAAAACAATAATTTATTGCTGTTTTTCATTAAAAAATTGGTTGACAAGACATAATCTCTTAAATAATTCCAATTAGTACATTTCTGCAATAAAAAAAGAACCGGATATGATTGATTGCCAATGAAACCTCAAATTTAATTTTAATAACAGCAGGACATTTAGCTCAATGTCATTTACAGTGGTGGACCAATTCTTGTTCAGCTCTAGTAGTGTTTCCAAAATAATACTGTGATGATATTTGAAGAACTGCAAGGTATTCGTTTCAAGAAAATGGTTAATTACCTGTTTTCATGTACCTGAAAATTTATTAGAGAATAAATAGCCTCTCAAATTTATGTAAATTTAGAATTTATACTGTTCATCTCCATAAAACTCTGACGTCAATGAAGACTTCATTTAATGTAATGTATTTTATACTTCTATAGAGTTTTCTATGTTTGCTTTGCATAAAAAGATTAGACTCCTTCATTCATTCCACTTTTCACCAAACATTCAAGGCTGGAATAAACAG
This sequence comes from Polypterus bichir lapradei, assembly GCA_026402145.1. Lineage (NCBI taxonomy): Eukaryota > Metazoa > Chordata > Cladistia > Polypteriformes > Polypteridae > Polypterus > Polypterus bichir. The sequence goes on along the minus strand of JANRMT010062854.1, from coordinate 122,436,418 downwards.
ACTTGTTCATAATAATTTAAAGCTCATTTGTTTTTCTAATCAGACATGTGGGCAGAAGTCAGAACACTAGAACTAGAAATTGTAATTCATAGGGTCAAATGGAAACTCAGAGATTTATTATATCAGATTAGTTTAGATTAGATGCATTTTATTAATCCCAAAAGGAAATTTAGAATAGTTATAAAATCCTTCTTAATTAAGGTTTCTGATATTTTAATGAATGTAGTCTTTTAAGCCTCCAAAGACATTCCTTCAAAAAATTTCAAACAAGCGCTGTATTTGAAATTCACTATTTTATAAAATGGCTATAATGGTGCTGTCTGACAATAGACTTTGTCCTGGGCAACTATTAAGATGGAAAAAAATGTCACTATAAAAGCACAATCTACATAATAAAAAGGCTGTGTGTGGGTGTGTGTGTGTGTGTGTGTCTGGTCTGCTCCCTTGGAGCAATATGATTGGTCAGGTTGGCTTTTGACTGATTGGTCAGTTTTATTGTGGTTTGTCTGTCAAATGCAATCAAGACAGGAAGCACCAATCAAGGAAAGACATAGGAAGATCACTGAGAGTTGGTCTAAAACATGATATTTTTCATAAAAGGTAACGGGGACCCATCTACTATTGGTGGTAATCAAAAAGCAAGGCATCTTAAAATGACCGTGCAAGACAGGTTGGGACACATGATACCAAAGAAAGGCCCGGGATGAACAATGACAGTATAAGTAAGGCAAGAGATATCAAATTTCAAATATTTAAAAATTTTAATATTACCTGCTCTTGACAGGTAAAATAGCTAGTATTTAATAAATGAAAAAGTCAATCAAATTAAAATATTGATAAATATTCAATATTAAACTTGATATTAAACGGACAGAAACAATAACCACACAATAACAGTTATATACAGTGTATGTATCAGTGAAAACCAGTACCTTTAGCTTACTGGACTAAAATACTAAGAAGAGTAAGAAACTTAAAGTGGGTGTGCACCCTGTTTCAAAAGTTACACTAATATAAGGGATTATTGTATATTATTCTAATTTCAGTACATACTTCTAATATGCATTTGAGTTTTGGTTGCAGGCTGAAAAATGAAAAGTTTGACCACGCCGTATTTCTTGGTAAGAATTCACATAGGCATTGCTAAATCACTTTTCCTGAATGTGTCAAATAATATTACCAGAAACAATGGAAGTACAAAATAAAAAATATATATATATCAAACCTAAGGAAAGAGGTGCAAATGTTTCTCACACTGTGACATTTCTCTCACCTAGCTTCAATCTCTCTCTGTACTGTCTATATTGAAAGTAAGGTTGTAGAAATAAAGTTTGTAATAATAAATTCTAACCTCTCTGGAATGAGACACTTTTTCAAGTGATATAAGTCTTTGTCAGGAGGACATTTTTGATTTAATTAAAAGTGATTAGGATTAGCACTAATTAGTAGGTGTAACATTAATCTTCTGGGTGTTAACAAGCAGTAAATGGGTGTTGTAAATGTTGGTTGAATCTAAAAATTCAGTTGCATAACTTTGTTCTTAGTTCCTAAATATTAGCAAGAAAACTATCATTACTAGCCTCATATAAATGAAATGTGTATACAAATATATGTTAATAAAAAAATAAAACTAAATAACAAATAATGTTTTGAGTTGGAAAAAGTATTCAAAATATTGAGGTTTGCATATTTCAGTATTAATAAATGAAAAAAAGATTTGCTTAAGTCTAGTGATACTTGTTATTTTTCTTTGTATATCAGTTAAGATACTGGAGATATAACTAGTAAAGGTGGCATTCTTGTGAAATAGAGAATAAAGTAAAGTTTAAAATGTTGGAAAATAAGTTTTTCTAATTTCTAAAAGTTGCTTTCCAGCTTCAACAGATAAGGTGTGATTTTCTCACTCTTCCCTTTCTGTTTTAGTGTTCCTTTGAGAATTTGGGAAATATTCTCATTTTTGTTGCATAAACAACTCGATACATTATCTTGATTTTTTTTTTTTGGCTGTATTGATTTGGACACAAAAAGTGTTTTATATCATCTCCTTTTACTGTATTATGACAAGCTGCATTGTCCATAGTAACTCTAGTAACAATACTGCCTGGGTCCAGTGAGACATTTTGTTGCTAGTGTGTAATTTACAATTAAACCGTGACACTTAAAGTTCTTCAGGAAGAATACCTTGCCAAACAAAAGCAAATGAGCTTTAATATTTTTTGTAGAGAATAAAGGATTTGCAAATAACTGTGCAAAACCTATCCTTATTTATTTTGCAGTGAAGTTCTAAAGTGTGACCTTGAATATAATAACTAACATCCACTTAATTGATATTTTCTACAAATTTGAAAACTTTGCTCTGGTTTGACCTTACAACTAATCATATTTAAGGATGAGCTGAAGGTTGTGGTGGTATAACCAAAACTAGCACCAAAAGTATTGACAAAACATTTTTAATACTGTGTGGGTTTGTTTTTGGAGTGAGTGTGTGATAACTGCAGTCCATATATAAACAGAAAATTCATAACAAAATAAAAATGTAATACTTTCCTAAGCAACAACAAAAACATTTATTTCCGTAGTACTTTTTACAAGACATATAACTCAAAGAGCTTTACAAGAGGTTAAAGAGAAAATGCCTAGAAAAGAGTTCTTAATTATGGATTTCTTAGGAATACAATCAGATTGTTGCATTTAAAATCAGGTAAGTTTTAATAGTCCCTGTACAAATTCTGAAATATTTTATATTATAGAACTAAGATATTACTTAGGGCATCAGAGCGCAGAAGACTCCCTTCACCTTTGATGTGTGTGGCTCTCTGAATATGCATACCCCTTCAATAACAAACATTGCTGGGGTCCAGATTGTCTAAAAATGATTTACACCAGATGGGATGAGCACAACATATGTGTTTGTTAACTGCATTAAACACAAGTATTTTTGACACTCACTTTTATTTCCAAAATTCTTCCTTCAATTCAATCCTTCACGAGGGAAAACTGTTTTGGAGACTTTAACCTGCTCCTTGGCTATTATATTCATTAATTAATAGCATTTAAGTTTTATAATTTCCTAAGGTCATCCTCTAGAAACATAACTCCTAACGGACTAAGCCAATATCTTTTAAGTGTAAGCAATATAAAATTCACTTACACATGAAAAAAAAACAAAAAAAAAAACAAAACAAAAAAGAAACAAGCACAGCAGAAGAACAAACTGAGCAATCTCCACCACCACAATTCTTAATCTGAAATTCATGCATGTGCTTGCAAGAGTCTACGAAGAAAGACTTTTCAGTTAGTAGAATGGCAAGAATTATGAAATTGCTGTCAGGACTCAAACCTATCTTTATAAAAAAAGATACACTGAGAAAGAAAATAAAAGAATGAATATATAAATAATAATAAATGAATAGGAATAAAAAGTATGCACCACACCTCATGCAGCTAAAAATAAGTAAACTCCCACCAGCACACCATGAGAGCATTAGAAAGTTTACAAATGACCCAAAGTCTCATCCATTAGTTTCCTAAAATTCATCACGATGCAGTTCATAAAACAAGACTGAGAAGGTTTTTATTTTGTGTGTGTGTGCCCAGTACCCTTTCTCAGCTTGAGTTATACAGGTTTACATAAAAAAATTCTAAAAAGCTTTCCACAAGTAAAAATAAAATCTTATTTACACAGTGATAATCAGCACTTCTTTAGCAGTTTCATCAGAATGCACAACATTCACTCTCGAACATACACATTTTAGTACAGTAAAGTAAACCTACTGTTCATTTCGTGATTGGAAGGTTTGATTAATAGATTCTAAAAATGACAATCATTAGCCTTTCACGAACACGTTGCTGACTGATTCCCACCATCTTTACAGGTGAGTCTTCTAGAACTGACATGCCCCATGCCTGCACCTGGCAGTCCTCAGTTCTAATTTTAAGAACTGTACATTTATCTGCTCTAGCTGTCACCTTGCTTAGGTTAGTTCTTTAGGTGGAATTTCTTGTTCAATGTTTTGTCTAGCCTTACTTTTTCTTTACTAAATACTGGATTCATTAACAGCCACAACTACATATTTGTTGGAAATGGGAAATATTTTAATGATGTGCACCTCACTTTTTTAAGAAGGGGAGGGGGTAACATTTTCAAATTCAGTTAAGAATGCCTTTTCTGAGGTGTTCAAACACTCACACATAAAAGACTACAATCCATTGTTTTGATAAGATTGATTGTCAACTCGAAACTGGACCAAATTAAGGATAATTGTAGCCAGTATGCTCCATGGTGGAATGAAATTAAGTCCAGAGTGAGTTCCTGCCTTGCATTTTTAGACCAGTACATGTCTCTACATTGGGATAGTGTAATGTCTGCTGTGGTAATTGCTAGAGGGAGTTACTTTACAGATATTAGAGAAGAGAATCCCTCTAAGGCAAGGCTGGAAAATGCAAAACAGCTGAAAAAAACTAGAGACACACAAACACACTCTACCCAGTGGAAAATCCAATAAACTAGCTCAAGATTGTTAACTGGAATAGTGAATAGTTTATAAATATTTTAAAAAGAAGTTTTATTTCAGAATACTCCAAAATTTCTATTTTTCAAACACAAATGAACTGTTTATGGGATTTGCCTTCCCTTGTTATCAACTTCTACAAACCCGGTTTCTGTGCTTTGAAAACTGCACAGTTAGTAACAGGTGGGGTTGGGAGAAAATTCTGCTCCTCTCCTTCAGAGAGGAAGGAGGAAGCCAGGGTGGCAGCAGACAGAGCATGCCCAGACAAAGAATCAACAAGTGAGCAGTTTAGCACTTCTGGCACCAGGAATCGAATCAGCTCGATGGTTTTCTCTCTGTCTGTAAGGGACAACATGGTGGCATGGAAACAAAACATAGTACAAAGAAAAAGCAGTTAGAAATAACACAACATTTCTACTGATTATGTTAACAGTGACTGATAGAAAAAAAAAACATAACTGATATTATACTTGATCAAAATAACAGTGTACATTTATAAATCATTTTAGTGACTAATAAAGTGCTCTGATTAAAAGAAATTGGACAGGCAATTCATCATTGCAGGAATGCCACGTATTGTTTGTCCCCAATACTTTCAGCCAATTTATATAATGCTTAAGGCCACAATAATGCAAAGAACAGAGAAAAAATAAAATAATTATGTTTATATGTAAAAATAAACATTTTTATTTATCATATATTACAATCCTGGTTCCCTAATAAAAGAAATGAGACTCTTGAAGTTATAAGCAAAACATGAGGAAACAAGTGTTATCTGTTTGTAATGACCATGCTATTCCAAAAAATGACATGTAAACAGTTATGTAATTGTGTCTGCTTGCACTGAGAAACACTAATCCTTTATAGTCTTTGAGTGAAGGAAATTAACAAACCTTCTTAAAATATTTCAACCATTGTCAATCAGTATACCTACACAATCATCTCAGAAGTCTCAGTTTTCGATCTAAAGTGTTGCCCAATCAAATATCTACCCATTTTTTCTCAATGCCATCTTTATTAAAATTATGTTTGCTTTTAACAGGTATGCATCATTCTTCACACATGCTGAAACACCCCAGAATGTTAGCATACTTTGCAGTCACATCCATTTTTCTGCAATAGGAAGTCTGTCACATGAATTCTGTTTGAATGGTGAATATCTTAGATTGCTTGCGTTATGCATCCATAACGTTTTTCATTTTGTTCACTTTTACAGCTTGGTACAGTGTCAGAATAAAGTGGAAGCCTAATAATTTTAATAAGACTAAAGTAAATGAACCAACAAGTGAAAAGAAAAAGTCAAATAAATAGACATAGACCTTGTAGAACATGGTAAGACAGAGAAGAAGAAAACAAAAAACTTAACATAGGTAAGGACCATTTTACAACATGGTAATAGAGTAAATATCGTGAAGTCTGACTTAATGGTTGAAAGAAATAGAGTGTACAAGTCATCGAATTGTATAAGATAGTGTCACAAGTATATGAAAAAGGTCTTAAAGTATAGTTCCAGGCTTAGTCAGGGATATGTGTGATGGACACTTTATACAATATGATCCTGCCTGATCATAATAACAGATTTAATAAAAAAAAAAAAAAAAAAAAAACACCCAACAAGTTTCTTTTTAACTCACTGTTGAAATGATTAACAAAATATTTAATATCATATGAATAAGGTACATTCATCCTACTTCAGTTTGATTTGCACATTAACTAAAAATTATCTAGTCCTAATCAAGCCAGACAAATGAATAAATATAACCTCAGTTCATAAAAAGCAACACACACAGTAACATTATCTTTTTCACTATTTGCTCAACAAAAAATACGACAACATGTGGAAGATATTTGTAAAAGTTTAGTATACCCTAACTCTTCCAACATCACCTAAGAAAATAATTATAGCCAGGCCCTGCTTATCAAGTGGATGTTATTAGTAGATTATCAGGAAGTGCTAATGCCCCTGAAAGAAGAACCTTTCACAGTTCAGTCTGGAGCATTAAGGTTTGTGTTAACACTATGTCAAGGGAGACAAGGATAATGTCACTGGTCTTCCAGAAGCAATGGTGGATGCTTATTAGTTAGGGAAATTTCACAAAGCAATTTCTAAACAATTTTAAGTTCATCATTCCACAATGTAAAGCAATTTTTGTAGAAATGCAGAACATTCAACACAGCTGCAAATCCTCCCAGAACTGGACGCCCCAGCCAAATCACCCAGAGATCAGACAATATGATCATAAGCTACATTCAGTGATCCTCAAGTGAAGACAGTGACTTTCATGTATGGACAAACAGGAGAAAAGCCTATTCTCTCTAAAATAACATGGTAGTATGACATACATTTGTGAAGCGGTTTCTGAATGAATTACAAGACTTTTTAGACAAGGTCTACTGGAGAGAAGAGACTAAATAGGAGTTGTCTGGTTGTTATGTATAACGCCATGCTTGATGAAAACCAAACAGACTGTATTACCACAAGAACTATATACCAAACATAAAAAACATTGGTGGAGGGTTGATGTTTTTGGGCTTGTTTTGCAGCCATAGATCATTGACTCCTTGCAATCACTGGCTTCACAATGAAGACCTCTTTATATCAAGAGCAATACAGAAGAACATATAAGGTCAGCTCTTATATAGTTGAAGATTGCCTGAAACTGTATCATGCAACAGAACAATGATCCTAAACACACCTGTACACCTAAAGATGAATGGTTGAAAAAAATGAGCCACTGAATCATGCAGTGATCGTACTTTTCCACACATTGGATTGTTGAATAAAAAATGAAAAAGTAAAATCTTTTAGGATGCGTTTGTCACCTGAGGTTGGATTTATCTAATTTAATGACATGATGATATGTAAAAGCACTGAAACAGTACACATCCACAAGAGGAAATATCAGGAGAGTGGTTTATTTGCTTTATAAGTGTTGATAAGAGCCTGAAAGGAAGGAGAAGTGATGATATAACCATCATAAAATCTGACTGCATTAAGTATCCAGATGTGAAATCAGAAATTGACAAATGGAGTAAAGGAAAGAAGTTCTAGTAAACTCTGGTCAATGATACAGTGAGGTGAAATAGCCAAATAAATATCACAACACAATCACAAAAAAATGAAACATTAAGCATATTTTTTTCAGTGTTACAAAACTGTGGTGATTCTGCTATCCAGGAAACAAGCCAATATTGGGGATAAGAGTGTCAGCTTTAAGGTGAGTTACGAGAATTAATTCTACTCACTTCTGTAATGTGGAACTGTCAGAAAAAATATCTCATATTGGCCTGTCAGTTCACAAATTGATAAACAATCAGCCTCTTAAGTTTAAATAACCATTTTAAATAATGTAATTAAATTCCAGAACTAAAGGTGTTTGGAAAAAATAACACAGTTAAATAGTTTTTAAATCAGTGCATTCTGACCCACTGATTTATTTTAAATATTTTGGGGAACAATATAGCATGTCTCAACATAGCATGTCCCTTGGAATATTTGAGAAAACCCCATGCAGATATGGGGAAGCCAAACAAAAACTCAGACACAGGATTCAACACCAGGATGCTGGATCTGTCAGATACCACCACTGACCACTGTGCCTCTCACTAAAATACCATTCTGTGTTCAATGATGATGTAATCTTCTAATAACAGTAATAATACAACCAGCTACACAAAGTGATGTAATTCATTAATTAATAACCTCTAAAAGCAAACACAGTGATTTTCATTGGATTTTCTAATACTGAGATTTTGTTCTTTTGTTAAATCAACTTAAGAAATCAATAACCTGTTTGTTACATCACATTTGTAGAGATATATTATTTGTGGTAATTACTTGAAATTTTTTTGTGCTATTTAACATCTTACAATTGATCAGTGGGCATTCATTCTGTTCCCAATAAGCTAATGCTGTAGTAGTAGTAGTAGTAGTAGTACCAGCAGTAGATAAAGTCATTGTCAGTTTGTCATTTTTATTTTTTTAATTTTTATTATTGTAGCACTCTTACCTGGTCTGGACAAAGGCATCACTCGAGGGAACTGTCGTCGTGTTGGCCGCAGTGGACTGTCAAAAAAAAAAATACATATAATTACATTTCTTTTTATGCCTAAATCCAACTCAGTTACAACTGTGGCTTAACACTAGAATCCCTGAAAATTCCTTTGCACCTCTCCATTAGTGTCATTTGTTTTGCAAATGTGTCGATCATTACAAGAAGCAAGCAGCCTGGTATCGCATCCCCCCATCGCCGCAGTTCAACTCGGACAAAAAGTTCTCCCAGCTCAAGTCTGTTTGTCTGTGCGTGAGGTGCCTGGAGTTGTTTACGGTAAATAATACAGTATATCATTATTTGGAACACATGCATTTCATGTGTGTTCCATATCTACAAAGATCTTGGTAAGTGTAGGATGAAAGGAAATAATTGTGAGGCAAGAAATGCTGAACACACACCTAAAGCAAAAACGTTTTCCATGTTATACTAATAATGACGTGAAGTGTATAATGTGTGAAGACTTTAGTCCAAATATCAAAAAAAACATGCATGCTTTTATTCAAGAATTTAACCAAAGTAAAAAAAAAAAAAAAATCATTTTTCATTCAATTTACATATTGCTATCAATGAGTTACAAACCCAAGCTCAAATGTCAATGGACAGAAAGCTAATATGTATTCCTGGATGGTGCAGAGGTATAAGCTGCTGCCTTATAACTGAAAGGTTGTAGGTTTGAGTCCCGGCATTCCTTGTTTTGAGTAGTGAGCTGCTATTATTACTATTATTACTATAATATAATAAAAACATACATTTGATTTGAGTCTGTAACACCCATTGTAAATTTTGGCTACTTGTAAAACTTAGTCTGTTTCTTTTATTATTCAGTTTAATTCTCCCAGTGACGTTCATGTGTTACAACGAACTTGCCTCTCCTTCTCTCAGTTGATAACGTTTATCTCCATTCTTTTCACAAGAGCAGTGATGATCACAGTTGGTACTGTGATTGATGCCTGCTCAGAACTGATTAATGCCTGCTCAGAACTGACTGATGTCTGTTCAGAACTATGAACTATATCACTGCTCTTGTGAAAAGAATGGAGATAAACAGCATCAACTCAGAGAGGGAGAGGGAAGTTCGCTGCACCACGTGAACGTCATTGAGAGAATAAAACTGAATAATAAAAAAAGCGCTAACTTTTACAAGTAGCCAAAATTTACACCGGGTGTTAAAGACTCAAAACAAATGTAAGTTTTTATCATATTACAGTAATAATAATAATAGCAGCTCACTACTCAAAACGTGAGTGCCGGAACTCGAACCAGCAAACTTTTGGTTATAAGGCAGCAGTTCTTACCTCTGTAACATCTAAGAATACACATCAACTTTCTGTCGATTGACATTTGAGCTTGGGTTTGTAACTCATTGATAGCAGCATGTAAACTGAATGATTTTTTTTTACTTTGGTTATATTCTAGAATAGGGCATATGGTGGTGCAGTGGGTAGCACTGCTGCCTTGCAGTTAGGAGACCTGGGTTTGCTTCCCGTGACCTCCCTGCATGGAGTTTGCATGTTCTCCCCAAGTCTGCTTGGGTTTCCTTCAGGCACTCCGGTTTCCTCCCACAGTCCAAAGACATGCAGGTTAGGTGCATTGGCGATCCTAAATTGTCCCTAGTGTGTGCTTGGTGTGTGTGTGTGTGCGCCCTGTGGTGGGCTGGCACCCTGCCCGGGGTTTGTTTCCTGCCTTGTGCCCTGTGTTGGCTGGGATTGGCTCCAGCAGACCCCCGTGACCCTGTAGTTAGGATATAGCAGGTTGGATAATGGATGGATGGATATTCTTGAATAAAAGTGCACATGTTTATTTGATACTTGGACTAAAGTCTTCACATATTTTACACTTCACGTCATTATTAGTAAAACATGGAAAACGTTTCTGCTTTAGGTATGTGTATATATTGCTTTCATCCTACACTTACCCAGATCTTTGTAGACATGGAACACACATGAAAGGCATGTATTCCAAATAACAATATACTGTATTATTTGGCCTATACAACTCCAGGCACCTCACACGAAGATAAGAGCCCTTGAGCTGGGAGAACTTTTTGCCTGAATTGAGCTCCATCAAGGGGTTGGGATAGCAAGCTGCTTGCTGCTTGTGCTGATCGATACATTTACAAAACAAAAGACACTGAAGGAGAGGTGCGAAGGAATTTAAGGTGGCCCGGGATTACGAGTTTTTTCGTAGGCTTCAGGGATTCAAGTGTTAACAATGCAACACGGTATTTCCCACCCTTGATTTCAGCACATGTAGAATTGATTGGTTCATCTAGCAAGGGAGTGGATAGACTAGATTGTTTCATTGGGCAGTGGGGGATCACCATTTCAGCACTCAGAGACTCAATTGCTTTATCAAGCACTGGGTGCAATTGAATGGGTGAAAGGACCCTTGCTGTAATAGGCCCCTGTGTGTGCACCCAGAACGCCTTTAATGGTAGACCTGTCCCTGTGTCTTGCAAGTACCTCTGGACATCTTTGCATTGCCAGGGTACAGGGTCTCTGACAAAGATAAAATTCTAATCATTAGAACAGAAACCTATTACACATACTGTACTTTGAAAAAAGCTCAAGATTTCCCCATTGACAAACATTGTTACAACCACAGTTTTTTCATCTTTAAATTAGAAAGGTGTTTTGCTCATTAATCTCATGCCAAGTCATAAAAGCATTATAAGATGTCACACACATGCGCATTTGGGGCAGCAACAGGGTCTGATTAATTCTAAACTACTGAAATGCGGTACTAATCCTGTGCACTAATGCCTTCTCTCCTTCATTGCAGGAACAAATAAAGCCTAACCCATTTCCTTCCAGCTACAGGGCACACCCCGAAGAAGTAATTTCCTCCTCCTCGTTAGATGACCCGCCTCTTCCTTCCCCACCAGCACTATAAAAGGACCAGCACTTCTTCCCTGGAGCAGTTTTATCTTGGGCTCAGTCCTATGAGGCTACTTTGCACTAATGATCACTATTTTCTTTGCAGCAAAAGTTATAAAACACAGGGTGGATCCCTCCCAAACCTTCATATCTTGACCTTGTCTTTCTACAATGTATTCAGTGCTAAAAAAAGTAAACTAAACAGCTACACCAAGAAAAATGTTGATCAAGTGTGGACCTTTGTTAATACATTACATATTTTTTGTTTCTTATTATTAGTAAGACATGACTGATACCCTGTTACTGAGATGGAAGATATTTACCTGATTAAGTCCTTGCACATTGGTGGAAATGGCTGCTTCTGATAGTGCCCAAAAACTTCAAATACTATTGGCTGTGTTTTAATGTACTCTATAAAAGATTTTGTAACCTCCACAGCAATCTGGATAGGGAGAAGATCACAACACATTAACAACATTTAGAACAATTAAGCATATGAACATGTTAAATATAGCATTTGGCCTAGGAACTGAAACACTGTTTTGTTATCCATAGATTATTTGTCATAAAATGCTGCTTCTTATTTTCATATCTATGATATATGTGCTGGAAATAATGATTAATTAATTAATTAATTATTCTCTGCATTCTTTTTCCAAAAGACAATAGGCCCAATAAATATAAATAGTTTATGCTAAATCATGCATTGTTTGCAGCATTCAATTTTTTTTCTTTTGCCCATACAACTCAACAGGAAAAGAGCAATAGGTTTAGTCATGTTTTTGCTGGCATTTACTGTAAGTTTAAGTTAAGTATTCATGTGGAAAAAATAAAATCAGTATGTTTAATCACAATATTAAAAACCTCATTCATATGTTTGAAATAAATCATCAAGTCATTATTGTATCTTACATTTTGCACATGGTAGAATCCTAGTGGGGGCCCACGTCCAGTATTCTTCAGTGGCTCAGTGGAGAATGCTTCATCATGCCGATGAATGAAACTGAAAGAGACATTACTTAGCTCAGTCCCTGTGCTTGAAGAGAGTCATAAATATACACTACAAACATTATCACCCTTGATAATTCTAAGTTACTAGGGGGCTTTGCCCCCTGCTCACTTCGCTCGCAAACTCCCCTGGCCTGCGCTTCGTGGCAGCAACTTCACGTCTCTGTCACTCGTGTATGTGGATTTCATTTTCACCTGTCTTTTCACTTTTGCCTTTTCATCAGTATCACATTTAATTTTGATTCCGTGTTTTGAATTACATTGTGACAACGCAATGTACAACTGCCCGTAAGTAAATATCATTTCTTTCTCTCTACAAGAAATGTGTCTGCATAAATCTCTTTGCATAAGCTCTTGTCTTGTGGAGCTTGAAATTTTCTCTCGTGGGATTTCACTTTCACCAAACAACAAATCTTTTAATTCTCGCGCATACGCTTCTTCATTGGGAAGAAACACTACTTTTCTCTGATGGCAACACAAATTAGATGATCCACAAGTCTCCGACTTAAAGTTTAAATCCGAACAATATATTAAATCTCTTCACTGTTCCATTATTTCACCGAGTAATAATTTCCGTTTGTTTGAGCTTATGCAATCTTTACTGTCCTTTTTTTGAGACTTTCGAATTTTTGTACTTCCATCATCTCTAACCTGCTCTGAATGTGTACCACGCCAACATTTCTGAATTCTTTACGACTTTCTACTTTATCATCTACTCTTTGTGGCCATGGTTATATCTCTTGGCACAAAGACTCGTCTCGCGGGACGTGTATCTCTCTGAGAAAATCACGTCTAGTCTCCTTCCAAGATTTTTTTTTATAATAGAGAGAAATATTCCAATTTATCTGTCTTGCCATACCTACTCAAATCATATTTAATATATAAAACTACCTAATGATAAAGCTAAGTAACCTATACATATACATATATAAATATAAGTGAATATATATAGGGTGGTCCAGATCTAATTATGCAATTTACATTATGCTATAACTTATTAAGTTTATTACATAGAAAATCACCCGAAAAAACCTGGACCATCGAGAAGTGTGTGAACTGACGACATGAAGAATCGTTTTTGCGTCGAACTGGAATCATCCCCGCATAAATCAAAGTCATCCAGATGATCTGGATCTGGATAATTAGATCTGGACCACGCTGTAGAGTATATGTAGAGTAATTCTGCACAGTAAATACATTAAAGCTCTGCATAGTTAACAGCAGGAAATGAGCATATTGGTACTTTATTTTACACTTTCAAATAGAGTAACTCTTAAGAAACAAACAATATTAAGACAGTTATTTCTAAAACTGCCATTTTAAAAATTTATTTTGTGGTTGTAGTCTTCCTTAGCATTTCATGAATATTGCAATATTCTTTCTATTTTACAACAGTACATTTTTACTATGTCAGTTGGACAGACAAAGTACAAAGACAATTAAATAGAATTTAAAAATGGATACCAAAAGATGGGATCCAGTGCACCATCTACTATACACAAAAACAACTAGACTGAACAAAGAATCTTTACATGCAGTTAACACTCAATTTTTTTTAAATTTTTTGAAAGATACAAGAAACACATTAAAATTACAAGCTGAAAGCATTCCTACCAAGATTAGCAAAAAGAATATAATTAATACCACCATGTCAACAAAAAAACACCCACAAATTCCAATATAGTGTGGTGGGCCAAAATCAATTCATAATGGATGTTCCATAAATTAACATACTTGAATTGGCAGAATATATCTGCATATTCGGCAGAGATACTGGAGGCCTGTAGGACGGTCACCCGGAATGTGAAAATATTTCCAATTCTGAGGTGGTCCAGAGATCCTTCTGCTGGTCCATCAGGAGCTATTTTAATTGGGCTGTCCAGGTCTTCTTGGCTAGCTATAAAAGATCAAGAAAGAAGACTGCGTGATTATTGGGACTTACTGTTTTTTTAATCTGGTATTTGAAATCTGGGCCCAGTTTCTGTAGGATGAGATATTCAGTTACGTGCTTCTTACTAGTTTGTAACCATGCTGTTTTTCCCTCTTCTCAAAAACTTCCAAGAAGATTGGTGAGAAGAGAGAATCTCACACAGGTGATATGAAACCACATCTAAAAAAAAACATTCCATGGAAGTGGCATGTTTGCTGACAGGTTTATTGAAAATAGCAGTTTGAAATTAGAGATGCAATTTGAAGCAATTCAAATTAAATAATGAAATAATGGGGAATTCAAAATATCAGTATGTCATGGATTAGGAAGTTCTCCTCCATAATCTTCACAAGTGTCTCTAAATAGGCTGGGAACATTCCAGGATTCTTACTGGGGCCTTAAACAGACACATACTTAACTTCAGCCAGGTCCCAAAGCAACTTCCTTGAAATGGAATAATGACCACAAAACTATAAAGGCCCAAAATACTAGCAAATGCCAGCAACAGTGTTAGGATTACCTTAAACCTTTAACAGTATAAAAAAAAATCCAAGAAATTGCTCTATAAAAATGTTTCTCAACCTTTCTGGTGTCCTAATTCCATGTGTTTTCGTGACCAACGGTGGAAGAAGTTTCTCCCCAAGGTGAATCAAGCATGATTTTCAGAGCTAAATTTTTTTTTTGAGTTAAGTTTAATTGTCAGAGCTTCCAAGCACAATTCTCGATGCAGCATCCCACTACATTATAAACAACAGCAACTCGTAACCTACCTATGATGGCCTGTGACCCAACCAAGTGGTTGAGAAACAGTACTCTGCAGCACATGAATTCTCAAAAGAGAGCAAAAAGGTGAAATGGCAATCCAATAGTAACCAAAGTCAAATACGGAATCCAAAAAGAGCGATAAAAAACAGAGCAGAGGTCAGAAATTAAGAGAAAGTCAGAAATTTAGAGAATCAAACAAACTAATTCCAAAGAAAAAGAACTCATCAACACAAATGAACAACATTTGACCAGTGGGTCTGCTAAGCCTTTTTTGGGCTGGGGTTGACACAATACAAATACAGACAGGTGGTCCCACCTATTGGGGAACCCACCACAGAACAAAAAGGGACAAAACAGAACATGAATACACACACAGAAACATAATGAAATAAAAACTCAATTTTATACATATTACATAAATAAGCACAATGAACATAAGAAAAATAATTTAAATCAGACAGAAAAGAAATGAAAAAAGAACAAAAAAATAGAAATGCAACACATAAACTAATGAACACACAACACAGTATAGGAAATATTGAAATAAATTAAATATGCAGAAAAGGTAAATGAAAATTAAAGCAAGATTTTAAGATGCAACCATGAATGGATCCAATACATAAAAAATAAATACAAAATTACAGCACTACAGTGAGGAAGTTGATACTTGTAACACATTGTTAAAAGTGTATAAATAAATTCCGATGTGGGAGATGAGTGATGGTGAAAGAATGGCATAACCTTACATATATGCAGTAAAAGTGTTCAAGTAGTATCAAAGAGACAGCCCCTAATGAGTTGAAATAGCTCACAAAATGACTGTGAATTATAGTCGTAGACAGATAACCATACTTAGCAACATTTGAAAAAAAATCTGCAGACTGCAACAGTGTAATTAAATTAATATTAAGGTAATGGAAAAGACAGTGTTTGAAACCAGGTGGTGGCTGATATCCGGAGTCCACACTCTCAGACCAAAAAGACAAAGTACTGCACACTTTCCAAAGATGATGTACCAGGTGACACAGACACACTGCAGAAGGTGTATGGATATACAGAAGCCTAACTGTCTGATGGTACATATAAAACCTAAAACAACAGAACAAACTGTTTATTGATGGTATTGCAAATGTCAGAAATTCACTACGGGTGTGCCTGCTTCTGTCTCTCTCTCCTGCTACGTTTACCTTCAGAGGCATTGGCATGAAAATTTGAACACAAATTGCTGTTTTAGCAAACAGAGCTAAAGAGAGAATTCTTCAAGCCAGTTGCCAAAAAGTCTTTGGACTTTACAAATAGTAACATCATGTGCAGCTACAAATTCTTTAACCCTACCACACATGCTTGCAGTGGATACATATATCAAGTAACGCCATCTTAAATTCTATTATCCAGCAGCAGAGAATTACCCACAGCTGCAGCAGAGTAGCCGACCAAGTCACAGCAGCACAGCTCCTTAACAACTTAACAACAAAGAACAAGAGATGAAACTACAAATGAAAATGCTAAAATAACAAAATGAAATAACCACAAATGCCAGAGGCTCATAGCAGATATCTCAGAAAGCACATGATAGCCCAAATAAACCTTGAACAGCTTTCCAACCAGGTAGCACTTATCAGTATCAATCTAGAAAATAATAAATAATTGGACACTAGTTATAGTTCAAATTTATGTGTGATATGTTACTAATAACATGCATTGTAATTTGAAAAATCAAAGACATAAATGTATTTGTAAAGTATTAAACATACCAAAAATAGTATACTTGTAACACTTCTGTTTTTATTACCTATCTTAAGTGAAAAATTAGTATTATCTATTCACAGGTGTTTTTCCAGAAAGTGAAGAACACAAAGAAACATGAGAATTAAAAGGGCCATGTTATATAAAAATATACTCTGTTTCCACTGTATGAGATGTATGTTTTAGGTGGAGTGGTGGCTCTGAGGCTTGGGATCTGCACTGGTAATAGGAAGGTTGCCAGTTCGAATCCCGTAAATGCCAAAAGGGACTCTGCTCTGTTGGGCCCTTGAGCAAGACCCTTAACCTGCAATTGCTGAGCGCTTTGAGTAGTGAGAAAAGCGCTATATAAATGCAAAGAATTATTATTATACATATGATGAGGGAGGTGTGTGTGTTTAAGATGAACATACACTGTATTTATTTTGCTCAGATTACAAATCCTGGTGCATTTTCATCTGCTTCAATAATGTGTGGTTGATCATCCTCTGATTGTTATAACTCCATTTCCTCAGTTGGTGTGCTGCTGTGCCTGCAAATGCTGTACAGTACACAGGTGTCAGCAATCATATTTACACATTTTTTTGGAGAGTACAAAAGCAATCTCTTAATGAACTGTCTTGTGTATGCATGATCTATATTGTTTCTCTTTTTTGCCAAAGATGATTTATGTTTCACAGATTTGAACAAATAGGGAAACAGAAAACAACTGCTGCCTCCCAGATCAATCTAACATGAAACCTGTCTTCATCTGCCACGTGCTTGGCATTGTGACATTTCTCCAATATAACTGTATCATAGGTAGCTCCTGGCCACTTGAAAAACAATTTTCCTTGTAATGAGGTTGTGGTCACAAATGATTTGTACATTTAGGGATATCTTATTTTTTAAATACACTTTTGAGTTTCATCGATGGGCAATTCAATCCTAATACTGTATGCGTGTCATCGATAGCACCAACTGCATTTGGAAAGCCGCAAATTTCATAAAATCCTTCTTTGATTGTCTGCATTTCTTTGTTTCTGGGCCATGTTATATAACATGGTGTAATGGCTGTCAGGGAACTATGCACAGAGGTCACTGAATATCTTACAAATGAAGTACTTAGTCATAGTGTATCTCTTCGAACATTCTGAATTAAACCACTGGAAAGGCATCTAAATGTTACTAGGATTTATAATTTTGAGGTCAGTGTGCGACTTGATTGTCTATGCACAGATGGTTGGAATGTTTTCTCCTTGCTTATTTTGTCAAATTATATCAATCATTCTTTGCCCTTGTGGTGTCTTAAGAACACAGCATGTAATAAAGCAGGTATTTTCTGTCTGCCAAAGCAACACAGCCATATAGATTCAACCATCTTAAAGCTTCTCATCACATTGGATACACTGATTCTTACATAATATTACTCATTTTGAGAAAGCCAATAACGCCCTTGCAAGCTTTTCGCACTGCTATAAGCTATTCCAAAGCAGGGCCATGATCTCTTGCCAAAGTTGCTAAATACAGCACACTTAAATTCTTAATCTATAACAAAACTTTCATTTCACCTGCACAGGTGTTGTTATTGACTTCATCTGCTGAGGGTCCAAGCTCTGAGTTCTGTCCTTCCCCTTCCACAATTCGTAGCTCTTCCTGGGAAGTACCTGAGCGAGACATTCCCACTGGACAGGATTCTACCTGAAACTAGAAAGCCCAAGAATTCAAACAACTGTGGAAAAGTGAAACAGAAGAATAAAATTTGCAAACAAATGGTTTTCATGCCGTTTCTGAAAACATTAATCATTTATTATAAATATAGTGGAGCACATGTACTGAATAACCATTTAAAACTATTAACCTAGGATTAGTAAAAGAACCCAGCAGACTAACTTAAGTCTTTATGAAAGGTATCATATAAAATAAAAATAAATAAACATTAATTGATTACACCAACATATTCACCTAGAGTTGGCTAGATTTATTTCTTTAACACTCAACTACACTGTTCACTGCATGTAACATAACATAACACAGCATTGCCAAATTTGTCTAAGACAATTCAGTGTCCAAAGGGCCCACAGCCTCTACAGAACTAGGGGAAGGCACCATTCCTGGAGGGGGTGTCAGTTCACCACAGAGATATCTTATATAACAAGAGGTTTTAATTATAATACATTATCTTTGTAACATTTTGCACAGTTTTTTCTGGGGCAGATTGTCTGGGTAAAAAGAGCTGGGTAAATAATAGAAATATGTAATACATAGTAGCAAGGAAGCTTGCAGTTCCACTCTTTTATAAAGACAAAGAGAAAATTCAGTAAACACCTCAAGTTGCACATTCATCAACTTTTAGTGAAAAAGGTGCACTTCTGTATGGTAATCCAAAGTCTCACTTACCAGCAGGTTTTTTGGGTAAAATGGTAAACTATTGGCACCCAAAATTCTGAATTAAAATTGACTAATCTAGGTTATTTCAAATATGATATAAAAAAAGAAATGGTCAGATCAGGTGGGACTGTTGAAGCATAAAAATAATATTGAGTGTGGAGAACTAGACAAGAACTGAGGCTGAGAAAAATGAAGCAATTCTCTGGGTCAATCCATGAACTGTTCAAAGTGCAGATAGTTATGGTAAGAAATGAATAATTTAAGTTACTATAACTCTTTCATTTAAAGAATCATTCAAATTGGGAGTCAGAGCTGATATTTTAGAAGGATGCAGCTTGGCAGCAGAGCACAATTGAAAATCAGAGCATGATACTCTGTGAGTACCCTGAACTTGACATCTTTTAATGCCAGCTGTATCAATAAACATTGTTGTCTTTTCCTAAATAGCAAAGCTAAATATTATTTTATTTTAAAATGGTCCTCATGATAATGTTATTTAAAATTCTAAATGCACCTGGGTCTAGTCCATTTATATAGGAATAACATATAAGAAAAATAGCAGATTTTAGAATTTGAAAGTCATTCCCCGCTTCATATGCCACAATTTCATGCTACCTTTAGGCATGACATAGACTCACTTTTTCAAACTGCTGATCTTCAAATGAGATCTTTGCTGTTCCAGACTGCCGGACCCCAGACCCATAATCTGGAGCCTCTTCATCTGCTGTAAGAACAAATATCAACACAAACAAACAGAGTGACATTGAAAACTTTTAATGATGTAAACTTTTGTAATATTCTCACTAAAGAATATTTACTTTCATTAATTAAACTGTGCTTTTATAGTAATGTGTATTTTTTTAATTTCACTACATATACTATAGGTATAAATACTGCTGGAAAATAATGTGACAGGGTAAGAATTCCAACTTTATGTTTTCAGGCTCTTTATATGTTTAAGGCATTCTTGAAATGACTTGACCATTTTTGGAATGATGTCTCAGGGTGTATGTGGGTTTGTCTATCTGTCTCTGAGTCAGAAGTCTTTCAGAAGAATAGCTTTAAAAGCAATCATTCAATCTAAATTAAACTTTACAGTGAAATCACGCTACTAGATTTTGCTCTACACAGAAAAACTACAGTACATATCCATCCATCCATTATCCAACCCACTATATCCTAACTACAGGGTCATGGGGGTCTGCTGGAGCCAATCCCAGCCAACACAGGATGCAAGGCAGGAAACAAAACCCAGGCAGGGCACCAGCCCACTGCAGCCTACAGTACATATTCTGTTGGTAAATATATACAAATTATTGTGATTAAGTGTAAACGTCAACTTCAAGTTTTCAAAACATTTTGTAATTTTAGTCATCCATGAGCATGATCTACTCACTATTAAAATGATTTATGTACATGTACAGTATATGTGTGTCTGTGGTCAAGGATTAACTGTAACTCCATGGATATAACTCAAAAAAAATTTGTTGAATTCAAATGAAATTTACATAGTTATTAGCATTGTAAAACACAAGAAGTCTGTAGAACTTAAGAAAAATCTCTGAAGTACATTTTCCTCTATGGAGATGCTGATTTTGGATTTTATGTGCATACTACTATTATGGGATATCATCTACTGTTAAATTCTGCTCCATACTTATACATTTTTAATTTTTTATACTGTATTGAGGATTTGTTCTGTTCTGTGTATTGTATTGTATTGACCCCCTTCTTTTTGACACCCATTGCACGCCCAACCTACCTGGAAAGGAGTTTCTCTTTGAACTGTCTTTCCGAAGGTTTCTTCCATTTTTTCCCAAAAAAAAAGGTTTTTTTTTGGGAGTTTTTCTTTGTCTTCTTAGAGAGTCAAGGCTGCTGGGGGGCTATCAAGATGCAGGGCCTGTTAAAGCCAATTGCGGCACCTCTTGAGTGATTTTGGGCTATACAAAAATAAATTGTATTGTATTGTATACTAGTAATCTGTCGTTTCTCTGCACTGTGTCATCAACCAGTGCTGTCTGAGATGAGGGGACCAACTAAATTTTGGAATTAAACAAAGTTTGTGTTATTCCCCTGTACGAATGGAGAATATGTAAAAAATGTGGCAGCGATAAGTTCAAGAGAGTGGATTTGCATACTGGATATACACACACAGCTTTAAATATTGTATTCATGCCAAAACAATTTGCAGGACAAAACTTTTTTCCCTCATATTTTAGATTCAGTTTTGACAATTAAACCACCCAACTAACTATTCTGAGCAAGTTAACTGTTCTGGCTAATTTGCCAATACTAAAACCACAGCATCTGGGATTTAAACCCTAAAATAAAAGTCAATATAACTAATTCTGTTAACTATAAACTTTTTTACTGACTAGTAAAATGTACTGAATGTACATCGAGACAAGGCAGGGTGAAAAATGACAAGTCCCTTTACTGAGCCAGTGTTTCTAATTTATAGAATTCAACTTACTTTACACAGGAAATGCTTTAATAACAAAATGTACCAGTACTCTCCCAATAGAAATGTACAAAGCAGACACCAGGGGTAAACAGGGCACCTAAAATTAAATGAATGAAGAAATCTTACCAGAAATAGCTTGCACAGCAACCCTTAGAAATCCTTTGACTTCACCCTTCTCACTTACAATGGCAACACGATGTACTAATGGGACTGGATACAGCAAATTGCTCAGGTACACAAATGCCCTGGAGTTGTAGGTGAAAGAGGTAGCAGGGAAAAGGGCAAAAGAAAAAAAGACAAAATACACGAGAATGAACATAAAAGTGCAAAGGCTCTGATATTAATGAAAACTTCACAACACTGAGCTGCAAAGCAACGAAAGGAAACGAAGCTGTATCTGCTCCAGTGACAGTCATAGGCACCATTTAGTGCTGTCAATATTTGATTCCTTTTAGTTTCCATTACATTTCATTGTCCCCTCCCCCCAAAGTACTTTTTTAGAAGGAGTTCTGATGAATCACATTGGTTTCTGTAGCTGAGGTAGATGGCAGTAAGAGGACTTGCCCCAGCGACAGAACCTGCAAATTTTCCTCTTAAAACACCAGGTCAGCCTGCTTTTGAGTCCTTCACAAGAGTTGTTCAAATGCCTGTGTGTTTCAAAGATACAGGAATATCTACCCAGTTAAGCTTGTTTTTATTTCTCAGCAACCTATAAGAGACCTATACATTATTCTTGCTTATGAAACAATGTTGTGTGACCTTAACTTTAACATTTAACCGTTCTTCTGGTTACTAGGGATTTGAATCCATAGTAAGGCATAACTTTTGTTATTGCTAGGGGGGCATTCATAAATGCTCGTGATTTAGTTTTTCTCTATTGATATTTACGCAATCTTTTTGTCTTTTGTAGACATAATAAATGAAGATATGATATTTGGGGTTCTATTTGATTAACTAAGAATTCCTGGATCTGTAAACTAATTTTAATGCTAAGGCTTGTATTACAAAGATCACATCTTAAAGTGTTCATTTGTATCAAATTTAAAACAGAATACATATTTTTAAGGCAAACTTCTTAAGATGTGGTCCTGGAGAACCCTTATTATTGTTTGAGCGTTGCAAGAAAATATTACTTCACAAAGAATTCAAGGTGCTTGGCTTGAACTGTAATTCACATATCTTTAACCATGGTGAAAAACAATCTGTGAAATGTATACTAAATGATAAAATAAGAGCCAAAACTAATGTAAGTTCCCCATTGGAAGCTTGTAAAATTACTGGAAGTTAACATCACCCCATGTTGGATTTTTATTCTCTATCTTTCATTTGCACAACTAAACTGCAACTTTTGCTGGACTTTCGATTTTACATTGGTGAGAAGTAAGTTTTCAAATGTAAGGCAACAAGAGGCACTCTCTACTGGCACTATTTTAAATAAAAAATAAAAAAGACCTGTTGTTTCTGGAAATACATTTAAGTTATTTATCTAGAACGTCATTTATATTCAGACAATCAGCTATAAAGTTAAAGCAGGGGGTGTATACAAAAAGTTACTCTATGACTAATAACGGCGTAAAAAAATTTGATGACAAAGCTCTAAATATTTTGCCTATGTTTTTTATTAATGACAAAGAAAGGTTTTTTTTAGCATTTTTTGGGCATTAATATTTTGACTAACTATTGTTTTGCAGTAATATCTACTGTCTAATATCTACAGTAATATCTGTTGTCTAATTTATGAAAATGAAGATGAGAATAACTAGCAAGTTTACTGAACTCACAGCTTCTTCTTCTTTGTCTGGTGAAACACTGTGGCCGATGATATTAATTTTCAGTATCTTAATAAACTAATGATATAGCAGTTTCTAACTTTAGTCTATCTAGCTTAGTAGGATGACTTCTTATAGTGTGTACAATCATAAATAAAATATTCTTCATTTTTGAAAAAAATTTTGTTTCAAATGTTTTAAACATTTTCAAAAAGAACTTGTTTTTTTCATTTGACCATTGCAGGTATTGAACTTTAAAGGCTTCATGTATGTTAAAAGATATTATGATAAGATGCAAAGTAAAACAGACTGAATAAAAATGAATACATTCATGCAAAAAATAAGCCTTGTTCTAAAGATGAAATCTTGCATTATGGAGATTTCCTCTATTGAGTCATGTAAAGAAACTGAGTTGGTTGTTTTAAGTAAAATTGGGAATTTTTCTTAAGTTAAAAAAAAATGAAATGTAAGCAGCAGCCAGAAAAACACAGATGGGGAGCTGCAGGTCTGACAAACTGCCAACCACTGCTGATTTATGTGTCCTCATTTCATGCAGAAGGAGCCATACTTATGCTGTTCATAAGTGCAAGATCTCATTAAACGTATGTGACTCCATTTGAGGAATAGCAAACAAGTTGCATTTAACAATCAAGTGTAAAAGAGTTTTTAATTAACTTTAAAATTAGTTAAATGTTAAAAAGTTGAAAATCAAATGTAGGGAGTAAATGGGGAATACTTGCATAGCCGGTATGTAACAAATGGTCTTATTTCACCAATATTTCTTAAAGTGAAAATTTAAAAGACTAAAACATGTCAGCTTGTACTGCATGAATAAAACTTGTTTTGATACTTTCATATTTTTACTATAAAACACCACATTTTCTAAGGTAATTTAAGTATAATGCCATTTAAATTACATATAAATCCGTCACCGTGCATACTTTAAATAAAATTGTATTTTAAAATTTTACTGTAATTTTTAATGAGGGACTAGTTAAATATTCATATAGGAAACTACCAAACATGGTTTATCCGTTTTTGGTTTTTTTTTCTAGAATGTTTTCAAATGTGTGTAAATATTAGGCAAGTTAATTACAGAATGTTAGCCAAAATGCATAGATAGACAGCTTCTTTAATTTTGAATAATTCTGAGAAACAACAAACTGATTCAAGATCCAGAGGGCAATGCAGTAAGGGCATAAACATATTTACTGTAAAGATAATTATACTGTCAAAGGGTGCAGTTGATAGCAGTGTCTATTATTCATACCTATGATAATTTGCTACAGAGAACTGAGTAGGGAAAACACTGTTTTACACATACAGTATGCCTGTCTGTCGGAAAGCAGACAAAATGATGATAGCCTAAAGTCAAATACAGATGATGTTTGAAGCAAAAAAGAATTTTAAATGGGAACATAATTATGAACAAAGTACAATAAAAATCTACAAGTTGTAAAAGCAATTCAGAAGCATTCACGTTTTAACAAAGAGAAATAGACAGCCATAGTGAGTATGACATCAACACAGAGCTGAAAATTTGAGTAAAACAAAAACATATTTATGGGATGAAAGATATTCAGAAATAAAAAACATAATAAAAGATCAAGAATGAAAAGTACAATACCCAATAAAGGATAGAAAAGAAGGTGCAGTGACATGCTAGAAAAGGTGGAGTGGATAGAATAGATTACTTTCATACCCTTCCATCCATTCATCCATCATTAATGCTCACTTTGTCCAATGTGGGGTTGCAAGGAGCCCTAACCCATTCTGGAAGCATTGGGTGCAAGGCAGAAACCAGCCATGGTAAAGGTGCCAGTTCATGGTAGGGCATACTCACAAACATAACTATAACCACACATATGGGCCCAAATATGAGTGGCCAGTTAACATACATAACACGCATGCCTTTTGGATGAAGAAGCAAAACTGGGGTACTAATATAATGTAACTATATCTCTCGTTCTGACAATCAATGCTGAGCCAAAATGACTGCAAAACTATTTTACATTTGTCTTCTGTGTCTGAAAAGAATGGTTCACAATTAACAGACAAGATGAAATAAAGTACAAAATGTCAGTTCATTTTTGCATTATACAGAGTCATGGCAATACTATGACAGACGTTTTGAAGTAACATTCTACTTGCTAATCGCAGTGCCAGAGAGTGGTGACAAGTTACATGTTGATTAACATGTGAAAATATAATCCTATAAGCTTTTCCATTTTTATTTAGTTTTTTAACTTGATTTTCTTGTATATCTGACTTAAAATTTTGTATCTTTTTTTAAAACAGGGTTTCTACAGCCCTATTGTTCTAAAGTCATTCAAACTTGGAATAATTGGCTGTTGCACAATTTACCACCAGAAAATCAAATTCTCCATTTTGTAAAATTGGAATTTGATTGTTCGATACCAGAGACATGCTTCTTTTCTTTTTTTTGTTATAGAACAAGGCTACATTGTTTGGGGTATGTTCTTCACTTCCTTATCTATCTATATATTGTCCTTATCTCTTTTAAATATAAATCAGTAATTTAGAATCAATGTGGCACCATAAAGGAGATATAAAAGGCACTCTACATCAAGTCAGACACATTTTTCTGATGCTTTGCTCAATAGTTAAAACTGATTACAAATCGAAGGTCATTCAAAAAAGAGTTTTGGGTATTCTAAATATGGTAAAAATTACAAGGATTTATCTATTCCTATTTAAACAAAATTAAGAACAGAAAAGGGGTAAGATACATTTCTCTTGAATTTCACCTTTTTAACAAATATTGTGCTGTCATACAACTTCTATTTTTAAATAAAATGATTGTATTTTCCAATTTATATAAGACCGCAAATAACAATTAGGAAGATATTGTATCCTTAAATTAGCTTAAAAAAGTATATTTAATATATATAACTGGTATGGCTAGTTGTTATGAGCTGTATATCCATAATATCTTATTTGTTCATGATAACAATATGGAAACTGGAATGGATCAGAGTGGAAAAAAATAAATTGTTGTTTCAATATACTAAGTAGCATGATGGTTATAATGAAATACGCTCATGAGTCATTATTACATTTTAAAAAAAATGATATGTAGCAGAAATTAAATAAAAGTCATAGGGTCTTAATGAAGAATACATCTTATTCATTTAACTTTTTACATTTTGCACTATGCATTTTTGAAAAGGTCTCATAAGGCCTTTTTTGATTCCTGGTTGAGAACCTTCAGTGTGGAGCAACATTTGTTTGGATTTCCTCTAGTGTATTCTGGTTATCTACTACTTTCCAATATGCATTATTTATTATAATATTCTTGAGACTTTAACGCATGGAGTTAAGATTATAAACTATCTAAATATGAATTTCTGGTATATTTATTTCTGGACTTCACAATATGAAAAAGCGTTAAATAAAATTATTGCATTAAGTGAATATTATGCATAACTATGCATGTAAACTAAGTATACATAATAACATTAATCAAAAAAACTGTATTTAGTAACATGGGTGCTAGATCACAAGTGAGCAAATGTTGAAACAAAGAAAATTCATCATATAGTGTAAGAAAAAAAAAGAGTTCCTTGTCCACTCTAGCAATAGTACAGACACCTACAGTATGTTTAATATAAATGTCATTAAACAATTATCCAAATAACCATAAAAAATTGCTATGCCAAATTAAAAAATTATATTACTGGGATCTAATCTCATGATTTATAAAATATCAGTCTAGATGATAAACCACCCCCACCAAAGCAAACCAAGACACCAAAAAAACGAACATGAAAAACGTTAGGTTAGGCTCACAGGCCAGTGTACAGATGCTATGACCCAAGCCGGGCTGACACCCAGTATTCTAAAGATGAAAACTGCTATTTTTCACAATGTACCAAGTAATGGTACAGCAATGAGAAGCATAGATAACATCTTCCCTGGAGAGATTGGAGGTGGGTGTGAGGCAGCGGAAGTGGAGGGGGTGGGGATGGGGAAGAGGAGACAGGGAGGCAAAGGGATAGGAGCTTACGACAAGATTGGTGAGGTGCAAAGATGGCATGCTCAGAATAAAACGTCAACGCAAAAGCTTGTTTATTTGTTGACAAAAAACTAAACAGAGGAAGTGAACAGAAAAAAAGTAAATAAAAAAAAAAAAAACTCAAATACAATCAAGTAGCTAAGCTTTGACCAGTAAAGACAGCAGCTAAAATGTGTGAAATAAAATAAATATAACATAATTAAAAAAAGCACACTTCACAATAGACTGCTGTATTCACAGCTGCTGAGTGTGTATAGCCAATTCCGTAGAATGATAGAGAAATAAAAATATATAAATATATAAGTGCTCTGGCATGCCTTTTAGAGAGTGCTGCTGCAGAAACCAGCTCTTTCAACTTGAGATCCTGATGCTGTAATCAGTTGTTATTGTGCAGTTTCCATTCACTTGTTTCTAGATAAGCCTACAGAACATCTGAATTTATTGCAAAGTATGTATAGAAAGAATGGCAATAATCAATACCATATTTGTAATATGACTCAACATTTCATAATCTTTTTTTGAGTCTGACAGCCAGTTCATGTGAGCATCCAAAGAGAACAGACACCGCTGTAATTAGTAGGTGACTTTTTTCAACTGTTTCAAACTGTTATCCAACCTCTTTATAAAGCCATATATACTATGCCCACAAAAATTCTGGAATTCTGATAGTATGTATAATACACAATAACAATAAAGGCCATTTCATAGGAAACCCACTTCTTGTCACTTATACTTATGTCTTAGCATTAACAGCTCTTTCAGTTTCAAATGAAGAGTTCATTTCCCCTATAAAGCATATATCTGTGAAAAAAATACAGTATACAGAATGCATAAAAACATTTTTCGACATTAGTAAAGAGAGTCTAGAAAATAACACCATAAAACATGTTTGAAAATAATGTACATATATTGGTAATGTATTCTTAAAAATACAAGAAAAATATACATTGTAAGAATATATTTCTTAATAATATGCTATGAAAATCTGCCCAGAAAATAAAATGTAATATAGAAAACTACATTATGTATGTATGTTAGAAATAAACATACTGAAAGCATCATACAGTAAGACAAATTAAGATAAAAACATTTTTTATAAAGTTTGCCAATAAAAATATATTCCTAAGCGTTCTAATGATTTCAGACAGGATTATCAAATATATGCTACACTACATTTTACTTAATTTCTTTTGAGGATTTTCTTTGTCATTGTGGATCTTCCTAAAAGTGAAATTTTAATTCTCAATACAGACTGCTTTGTGTTCATGACAAAGTTAATTTTGAGCTTTATAATAGTGGTCACTACTAAAGGTATTAATAAAACAAAGGCTGACAGGTTTCACTGGAAATTGATCTAAAAATTTAAGTTGAATATGCTATATGTTAAATACCATCAGTTAAACTGTGTGTTGTGTATTAAAAGCCATTCACATGCTAACGTACTATATTTTGAATGATAAGATACTATATTAATGATGCTTAACAGGTTATTAACTAATAGTGACAGAACAAATATGCAGTGGCGAATGCTGGAACTGAACATGAATAGCACCATGGCTAAAATGTGGGTATACTTTTGGTCAAAGGCTACGCATCATCTCAGTGTGAAAGAGCTAGTTTCCTCTTCCAGCATACTCCTGAAACCTCACCAACCTTCCCACTACACTGAATAGAGGCGACCGGTCGTAAAAGGGGTCCTGGCCTTCACAGGACACTGGGCAGTGCTCTCCCTCGTCTCCCCCCAGCTCCGAACAGGGCTCGTCCAAAAAGATTTCATCTTCCAGGTCCTCCAACTCCTCCTCCTCCTCCTCCTCCTCCTCCACTTTCCCATCATGCCGCTCATCTGCGAGCTCAGTTATGTCAGAGTCAGGGTTGGAGAGTGTGGGGGAGGGGGTGAGATCTGCCATGCGTTCGCTCATGCATGTGTTGAAAATGGGAGTGCTAGTGCAGCCAAAGACATGGGAACTGGGTTAGTACGACAAAATAAACACACACACATGTTAACTTAATTTGATACAAGCACCTGTTCACAGCATTGACCTTGTCTTGATTTCTATTGAATTTTATAAGTGAGGCATGTATTATCAATGGAGACTCCTTCAAATAACGCACCCAATTAACACCTATAGCCTAATTGTTCAGTCTCTTTTTTCCATATACTTTTGTTTTTATAAGGCTACTGATGATTACTCATAAGAGTTCACTAATACCAAATAAATTTCTTTCCAGGATCCATGAAACAAACTGATCTGAAGACAGTGGTGTAACCTGTTCTACATTATAAAAACATTCTTGTGCCTCCTGAGACTGTCATAATGCCATTGTTTCTTGTAGATAGAACTCTGGTACTTCAACTTCTTTACAATTTAATCAAAGTTTTCAAGTCAAGTGTATTATACTGATGACAACAAAAAAGTCTGATTTAAAACAGAACTGTGTAAAACAAAGACTTGATTTAGCATTTAATCCATTTTTTTCATGAAGTACTACAAAGAAGCAATTTAATTATTAGCTGACTTTGCTTATGACTCCCTTTGTTGAAAATTAAAGGCTTCCACTTCAGTGCTCTTTACAGCTGTGTTAAGAGTGTCAGGTTCGGGCTTAGAGAAGAAAAGAAACAATAAAGTAAGCATTGTCAAAAACAATATACATCAACAATGTGTGGAACACCATCAGGAGGCAGTAGGATGTGTATTTACAATAAGAGTTCCAAAAGTAATTACTATAGGAGCATATAGGTAATGATGTCTGTGGTAAGTAGGTTAATCAATAACAGACTCATAGGTGGCAGCAATAGGTTTCCATGCACAAAATCTAATATCCTTCTATAAGTTATGAGGAGCAGGCTAGCTGGGAGTTGCCTGGCCTTTTCTAGATAAAATTGGTTTGCCTTCCTTTTGTTGTGTACTTTATTACTACTTCTAATAAGATCCCCTTGTGTGTTTTATCAAAAACAGACCACTTTTTGCATTACTTTTATCAACTTGGCATTCACTCTGAACATGGGATAGCCTCAGGAGTACCCATAATCTTTTACAGGGATTACCCACCTATGTCTATTCTGGAAGAAATATTGATCTGTCTTGAGGACTCAGACAGCATTTCCATAATATATAAAAACATTTTAAAGTCCCTCCCTTTCAAAAATCCCAGAGTACAGTGGGAAAAGGATCTCTCAAACAACATTTCAGAAAAGGAGTGGAAAGTAGCAATGCACAGAATTCATTCAAGCAACATTTGCGCAAAGCATACAATTATTCAACTTAAAATTATATATCAATCGCATATGTCTCGTTTAAAATTGTCCAAAATGTTTCCAGGGCAAGATCCAACCTGCAACCGTTGCATGCAAACAAGTTCGAGCCTCATTGGGCCATATGTTTTGTGTGTGTACCAAATTAACATCACACTGGACCAAAATTTTTAAATGCCTTTCAGACAGCCTTGGTGTCACAATCCCTCCTAATCCACTAACAGTCATGTTTGGTGTTCTTCTAGATGGGCTTAAAGTGGAGAAGGACAAACAAACTGTAATTGCCTTTACAGTACTTCACTATTAGGCTTAGGCTTATTTTGCTCAACTGAAAGAATCCTAACTCACCGTTTTTTAGTCAGTGGATAACTGATGTTATATATTATCTAAAATTGGAAAAAATCAAATTCTCACTTAGAGGATCTGTATAAAATGTTTTCAGGATCTGATCAATAACATTTTAGAATAAGCATTTAAATTGAGGAAGCAGATTCTCTCCCCTCTTTTTTATTCTATTTATTGTTATTCATTTATTTATCTACGTATTTTTAATATTATTAAAGTTTTACTTTGCGGACCTAGCTCTCTTTTTCATGGGTGGGGGTTGACTTGTTTTGAACCTAGTTTTGTTAAACTTGACTTGCTTGTAAAATGAAATATTATTTAATTTTAATAAAATAAATAAAATGTAAAAAAAAAGAATTCCAAAAGTATTTTACATACATTATGTTTCGCCAAGAAAAGTGTATGGAACAAAAGTGCATGAGAAAAAACTCACAGTAACAAATGCAGGCAGAGAAAATACTGACAGCAAAAATGCACTCAATAATGTTTAAAACAACGTGAACCTCCTTTGGTAACACCTTTCTCTAAGCCAGTGTTGGTAGTAATACATTAAAAATAACATTTCTTATGTAGTCAGATGACTTTTTAAAGTAATGAGTAACCTAATACAATACTTATTTTATTGCAGCAAAAATACCTCTGTTGCTTAAAAAAAGGAACATTTGTGAACTAATGTGTTACTATGGAAATTTATTCCTGCCACTCCAAAAAAGAATACTGCATTATTTCAAAGAATTATTGCAGTTTTTCATAAAGACATTGCCCACTGCTATCAGTGTAATATCGTGTATATGTGCACTCTGGCCATCTGGTGACAGATTAAAAGAGGTTAAGCATGTGTGTAGCATGCAATCTGCTAAAAAGAACTGGAAAAAAAGATTTAGGTATATATTTAATCCTGCATGTGCTGAGGGCTAAATTTAATCTGCTGCAGCACCACTGGGTGTAAGGCAAGGAGCAAACATGGTGGATGGTACGCTGGTCCTATGCAGAAGTCAATCGTATGCTCAACCAGAAAAGAGTGTACATCCCAATCTAGTAAAAGAAACCTATTAAGAAAGTGTTAGTGTAGTTTTAATACAGTTTCTTGCTATAGATATTTTGAAACAGTGTGATCGGGTAGCACAGTGGGCAGTGTTCATACTGCAGATCTCTGGGGGCTTGCATTGGGGATGGATGTTATTTATTTCACATCACATGAAGAACTAAACATATTAATGAAAAGAAGAAAATTGTTATGTATGGCTGTGTTTCTGGTCGGTTTCATGAAGGTTTTTATATGCACTTAGGATTCAGTAACAAATGCTGGCAAGTGAAATATGCAGTTCTTCATTCAAAAGAAGAACAAAATAATGCACTTTTTTAGCACATTACATTTTATATTACATATTTGGTTATTTTTGTAAATAATGAATAATGTAAGTAAGTTACTTTTAAAAGTAATTTTCCCCAAAACTATCCATTACATATACAGTTTATACATAAACATAACTAAAATGTTTAAATACAAGGCTCTGATAAACTGTGATTTTAACACTGAAAATATTTATTTCCAGAAAAGACGTTATTTTTTATAAAAAGAATAAAAATAAAAAAGTAGTAAAACAAAACATATAAGTGAGGAGAAACAATATACACAAACGAAGAAAAAACACAGAACCAAGTTAATAAAAGGGTAGCTGTACAATTCAATTTATAGCTGTTTTAATATAACCAGGGTTTGTTCTTTGGCTTATGATTATTTACATTTAGTTATCCTTTGTTTATTTTAAGTTACTATTTTTCATATGCTTATTGTAATTATGTAGTTTTTTGTTAATATTGTTCTATTTATTATTTATGTATTGTGCTATGCTCTCCTGTCTTCCTTATGTTTTGTGGGTGGAACCTCAAGAACCCCAAAATCAATGCATTCAGAAGCTGAGAGTGGATCCTTCACTTGTTCATTGTTTCTTGATTTTTCTGGCTTTTTAGATTATTTTCACTATTTTAGTGACTCCTAGTCAGGACAGTAGGACCGCATTATGTGCGTTCTCCTGTAAAATGTCCAAAAGTGACACCCATCCATATGTCTACAATAGGTGGCGGTGACCTGAGCATAGATTGATTTGGACACCTCTGGATGGGTTTTGCTTGCCTGGTGCTTGTGATCTTGTTCTTGGCAAAAACGTGAGACCAGTTTTGAAACTGAAGAATGATGGTAACTAGCAGGTTTCTGAAAATGTTGATGCTAAGCCTCTATAGAATTCTTAGTCCATAAAAAATCACCCATCATCCTATTATACTTTTATTATACTTTTTTATTACACTTTTTCATTGCAGACCTGGGTGTCAATCATCACTGATTTGGTTGCTTTCTAGCATATCTTCACAATGGTCTAATAACAGTTGCAACTCTTCTTCAAATACAGCAGACATTTCTTCACAAGGTACAAAACCTACAGCTAATATCATTTTGGCATGCTAGTAAACATTTTTGTCATTTTAGAAAGTGTACACTAAATTAAATATACTATTCTCCACAGTGATTGTCCGAGATGGAAAAGACAGCCCACTCCCTGTGCCATTATAAGACAGTATTGCATGCATTCTAGTAAACATGAATTGTGAAAACCTGACAGAAAGTGTGAGGTAATACCTTGAATGTGTGGACATTTGTTGTACATTTGTCACCATATGCCTTTCTCTACATGCCTTTGTCCAACTCACGTTAGTGCTGCCATCTTACATTATATTTATTTTAATTCACAACAATATTGGTAACTTTACTTTTTAACAAAGTTAAAAAAGATAACAAAGAGATTACACATGTGCTTACCCAAACAAAATTAAAGGGTTAATAAAATATGTTGGAGTTCTCATAAATGATGAAAAAATGTTACATCATTCACTTACCAGTAATTCACTAGCAAAAGAGTATTATATAGAAAAGTAAAAAATTAGAAAAATAGGCTTTCAATATCATGTGTTCATTTCACCATTTTCTAAACATAATTTTTCTTGTGCAAAGTTATTGCTCCAGATCAAAGGAGCAAGGCAAAAATAAAACTGTTATTGTCAGCAATACATCATATATTCATTCCCACAGCATAGGTTTTGGAAAGGAAAAAGAAGGCGTGACAGAAATTCACATGAATATATAAAAAACATTCGTGCTGCAGCACTCAAAGGGTATCCTAGTCAGGAATCAAACTGGGTTACAAGAATTTTGAAGTAGCAATTGCGTTATCTGACTTTTGCAAATATAATAGCAACTTATAATGTAACAAAATCTATCCATTTTTACATCAATTGCCTATAGCCTACTAGCAGCTATACTGCTGAATTGCTTTATTTTGTGAAACCTAAGTGGATCTGAAGCACTCTGTTGTAACATATACTGTAGCTTAGAAGTGATCCATTAAAAGGCAAGATGTGGAGATCTAAACTTTAGACAGAAAAATGGTATTTTGTGAGTATGTTTTTCTTTTATTAAATACAGTACAAACATTTATAAGCATATCAGAAATATAAGTGTGACCCTACATATCCTAAATATCTCTTAGAAATATATTGTCTTTTATATAGTAAGACCTATCAACCTTAACACTTTTGTCACTTTTGTCTCTTTTTCTCTGTTTTCCCTCAAAAAGGGATAGAAAGAAAGACATGTGGAAGAATAAACCCTATCCAGACAAGCCTATAAGGGCACGAAAGCCCAAAATGTCTGGAAGTTCATAAGGTCATTACTTGAGTAAACTTCCAATGCCACACCAAAACAGACTGTAAACTGAACACAAAACAACAACAACAACAACATTTATTTATATAGCACATATTCATACAAACAGTAGCTCAAAGTGCTTTACATAATAAAGAATAGAAAAATAAAAAACACAATATGAAAACAAAATAAATCAGCATTAATTAACATCGAATAAGAGTAAGGTCCAATGGCCAGGGGGGACAGAAAAAACAAAATAAAAACTCCAGATGGCTGGAGAAAAAAAAATAAAATCTGTAGGGATTCCAGACCATGAGACCGCCCAGTCCCCTCTGGGCATTCTACCTAACATAAATGAAACAGTCCTCTTTGGATTTAGGGTTCTCACGGAAAGGCTTGATGATGATGGTCACGTAGAATTCTGCCTTTTAGTCCATCCATCATTGTTGGAGCATCATGAAGCTTTGAGTAGGTGGAGGTGGCGCAGGCCTCTCAAAAGTGAGAGGTCCCACCATTTTTTCCATTACAGTCTGTTTCACCAAATATACAATAAATAATCATTTTGAGATAACTTGAAAAGAGGTTTCAACATTTAAAAAAATGTGTATACAAGTGTTAATTTTATTTAATATTTGCTTTTAGAGAGTCTTGACAGTAGTGAAGACCTGAATACCAAAATAAGACCAAAATAATTTACTGTTTGACCAATGGGAAAGCCATGCTGTTTACACTTTGCATTGTGGGTCAATTTCAAATCATGTACAGTACCTACAGAGAAGCTTACAGTACATATACTCTTTTTAATGGCTGTGTAGTCTCAAATTAAGAGCATAACTAGAAACATGCAAACTAGATTGACTGGTCTTATGATGCATTAACATATTTCTCAAACTCTAGTACTCAATTTTCTAGCACACACTGTGTCAAGGAGCATATTAGCTGCCGTCTTTAATATGAGAGATAAAAAAGGAAAAAACACAAATTGACTACTCAAATAATTTCTGCAGTGCAGGTTGTGATAATAAAGAAATCTGATCAGTTAAACAGCAGATTTACATGTGTTTTCATAATTGTAAATTAATCATTTGTACAGTGAAGAGGCATGTATTCAACCTACTAATATACACCACATAGGTTAGGTTTTATGTGGTAGCCAATAGACTAACTCTCACTTTAAGTACTGCTTTGAAGGACAAGGAACATGGAAAGAAATTAACACACAATCTTCCAGTTTTTTCTTGCCATCAATGAGGTATTTGTCATAAATAATGAGACTAGCACATGAACACAAAACAACTGCAAAATGAATATGATGAATTTGCACTATAAGATATGAGAAAATTACAAATGCACAATTTCATTTTCTGTCAATTAGTAGACATCATTATTCTTTCATTTTGAAATAGTTAAGTATTAGAAATGGTAGAATAATAAAACTACAGTTCCATTAAGACAAAGATTTAACAAACTGAGATCATGTTATTTGGTCAGTCGCAATTATCAAAAGCATCTATGAATTCCCTGAGACTGATGATTTGGGATGCTTAAATCATTTTGGAATAAAATCTTCACTTATTTATGAGATAGTCGTGGGATCACTGCACTAAACCTTTAAAAGTTTTATTAGGAGTACCATGCAAAGGAACATTTCTAATTACTGAGTCTATTGTAAAAACCTTGCGTGTAATAATCTGTTAGCACAGCATCCCATTTTGTTCGATTGGAAGAATCCTAATCAGACTCTCTTAGTAAAATTACCTAAAATAGATAAAATCAAATACACTTTATAAAGAAAAACTAATAAAATCTGTAATACCAAGCAAGTTTCAGCAATCACTGAACCACTATCACTATCACTTATCACTGTCCTGAACCATATCAGAACCATTGCTCAGTATTTAAGCATCACTGCATGACTACTGCATATTAATTTTAAAAAATGTTTTTTATTTTATTTTTTTCTTAGCAACTTCCTGATTGGTAGAAGAAATGTGTTTGGGCTAAAATAAATCTAGTATGTGCACTGTAATTAAACTATGAAATAAGAATATGCAAAATAAATACTTATGCTAACAATGGCACAATATTAATCCATTATACTGATCTTGCCAATCTATGATTAAATCATAATTGGTTACTACAGATACTGTTTAAACCATAATGGTTAATACAGATATGTGCTCTGTTTAGATTGATTAATATGCTTGCATTACTTTTCTCTATTTTGTAACTACTTTAATAATTAGTAAAAAGAAACAAGCTGTTCCTTGCAATAAAGTATACATTCATCCTCAGCGGTGCAGTGTTCTCCCTAGCGTCTTTTAGCCGGGCGCTCCGCCCGGCTAATTTAGTTGAGCGCCTGATTGCCACCTCGCATGACATTGTGAGATGACAGACGCAGATCTAATGATTGATTGGTTATGTGGAGAAAGAAAAAAGAAGGATAGGAATTGGGGTTTTGGTACGTCAGATAGAGACAACACGCATGCAATAAAGAAAGTCCGCTCAGAAGAACATCCATTTAATCCTGTGTTCGTGTCTCCGACCACCAGAGCACGAACCCAACATTTACACAATATTTAAGTTAAACCTGTGCGATACCCATTCATACATTCAGTTTTTTGGAGCCTCGTCACACCTGCCATAAAGTTCTCTACACTGAACCTGGACATGGGGACCCCTTACTGCGAGGGAGCAGCACTACCGCCACACTACTGTGCATGCTTAATACATGCTTTAATGCATTTCATCATGAAAATGATATCAAGTATTTATCTTAGCATTGTAAATGTTCAGAGAGCAGGAATATCATCAAGTGAATGTATTTTGTGCGGCGATCCCTCCCAGTGCCTTCTCAGTGCAAGAGGAAGTCCGTTTAACGCGCACAGTAATTAACAACTCAATCGGGGTACACTTAACACAGCATTTAATGTACTACATTACCTTATGACGGGGTTTGAGAAAAATGTAGTAAATTAAACATTGATTTTAAGATCAAGTTTAGTTTACGACATTCTACTTTAATGACAAAATAAACTATGAGAATAAAGTGGAAATGTCGAGAATAAAGTCGACATGTTGACTTTATTCTTGTCATAAACATCGAGAGAAAAGTGGAAATGTTGAGAATAAAGTCAACATGTCGACTTTATTCTGGACATATAGTTTTTTTTCTTCACTGTGCCTGATTTGTTTTTTTTTTTTACCGTGGCCCTAATACGCTTCCGTTGTTTTGTTAAAGTGACCCATTTACCATTCCTTTTTGTTCATATCTTGCCCTGCAGTAGTGCAAGTGTGCACTGAATACCAACAGGCTCTCACTTTCCCACTCAAAAGTCTTATTTTTCCAGAAGTTTTACCAACATGAGCAAAAAAAGTGTTCAGAAAACAACACTGCTCAGTTATTTCAGTGCAGAAATGAGACGCCACAAACTAATGAAGGTGCAGCGTCAACTCCTCATGTGGCAGTTTCAGACAAACACATTGCAGAAGCTGGTCCTTCTGGGGAAATGTCTTCAGCACACACTCTGCCAATCGGTAAATCTAAGCGCCGCTTTTCCGGCATAAACAAACAATGGTTTAAAGATTTTGATTGGCTAATGGTCAATGAAAATGGTATGTGGTGCTCATTGTGCATGAAATATTTAAACAAACATCCTCCAAGGAAAGAGTTACCTTGGGTAAACGTGCCATGCACAAGAATTCGAAAAGAAGGCAAAAAATGAGTTGCTACATACAACGTTGTTTGAAAAGCTGTTGGGACACTGTAAAGAAATGGGCTGTTCCTTTTTCCAATATTTCAATGTTGGTAAAAATGCACATTACACCTCTGAAAGAATAATGCAAGAGCTGCTGGATGTCTTAGCATCAGAAATAAAATCTAATATACTGAAAAATATACATGCTGAAAAATTTTTCCGTATTCTCTGTGATGAAACTATAGACATCTCAGTTGTAAAACAATTAATTATTTACATTAAATATGTTTGCCAGGTCATTAAAGAGGTCAGAATTAGTTTTGTATCAACCTACAATATGATTGATGGCAAAGCGGAGACTATAACCAACCACTGAGTGAGACAATGGACACTCTAGGCTTGAAAACTGCTAATCTGGTTGGACTAGGATCAGATGGAGTGGCTGTTATGACTGGGAACCAGAAAGGTGCTTAAAGATAAAACATCTGGACTCTTGGTCAACTGCCACTGTGTAAACCACTGATTGGCCCTTGCAAGTGCCCAAGGTGCAGCTGCTGTACCTTATTTAACAAAACTGAATGACATCTTAAGGCAGCTGTTCTGTTTCTTCCAAAACTCTTCAGTTAGGGTGGCTGGTTTAATGGAAATTCAAAATATTCTGAACATTCTCCAGATTAAGCTGAAAATGGCCAGTGACACTAGATGTCTATCTCGTGACTTTGCAGTACAGTCACTACGACAGTGTATGATGAGTGTCATAGCTGTACTGGAAAGAGAGGCCACTGAACGAAATGACATCACAGCTGAAGGATTAAGCAGATGTATTAAAACGTACAATTTTGTTTCCTCTTTGATGATGCTTTCAGACGTATTACCTTTGTTGTCCAACTTATCTAAGGCTTGGAAAAGGCAAGATGTCAATCTTACCGAAATTGAGCCAATTTTGCTCGACACATAATTGCCCATCATGGAGTTGAAAGACACTCCTGGGAGATATTTTCAAAGCCTTCATCATTGTCTGGCAGAAGAATGGTCAGATCCCCACATTGTTTATACACAGAGTGATGTAATGTCATTCAAAACTGCAATATACAGTATGATAAATACCTAGAGACAGTTGTCAAGCACCTAAATGCAAGATTCCCTGATATGCCAATTATTTCCAGCTTTTCAAAAGTTTTCAATGCAGAAACTCACGATTCAAGCAAGTCTGCTGAAATTCTTTTCGATCATTACTCCAAAAATGGTAACCCTCCAATTTTAAAATATGAAAGTAGCAGGCAAGAATGGACAGTTGCGTCAAAAATGATCAGAAGTCAATCATAGAAAGACTTCAGTCCAAAACAGATTTTACTAAAAATGGCAACGACATCAGAGCTCAAAGAGTCATTTCCAAATTTAGCCAGACTAGCTCATAATGGGCTAGTGATCCCAGTAAGCACAGCTGAATGTGAAAGGGGGTTTTCTGCCCTTAAAATGATCAAGACATGTTTGAGAAATTGCATGAAACAAAGCACGCTAAATAATCTCATGCTGATCTCCTTGGAGGGCCCATATCCTTTGATTATGGAAAAGCTGCAGACAACTAGGCCTCTAGGAAGAGAAGAAGAATAAATATTTAACTGAAGACACCTTCTGCATATGCAAGTTGGCTTTGAAGAATATTTTTAAATTTTTCTTCATTAGGTTTCCCAAACTTTTTTCATGGTTTTCACTTTTCTTCCTGACAGCGACAATACTTGTATCTCTTGGATTGTCATAACAATTGTTATTTAAAATTTTTGTTAGGGTTGCAGGATCCTGAATTGGATACTTCTTAAATTTAATAAAAATATTATGGCACAAGTGTCAAACCTTAAAAAAGGAAGTCATATTGAGCATTGGAAAATAATTAATAATAATTTAACTAATAAAAAGAGTGCAAATTTCCCCGTCCTGTCCCACCCTGCTACTTTTTCATGCTACCCGGCTGGAAAAAATTTCTGGGGAGAACACTGCAGTGTAACACATTTATTTTTGCTTCTTACATAAAATAAGCAATTTCAGTCTCATCTGAACAAATTTTTTGCATCCATCTCTCTATTATAAAAAAAATCTTGGAAAGGAAAAGCAGGGCGACAAGATGTGATCTTCTCGGAAGTTCTCGGAAGACACTTAAAAGACCCGCGAGACGCAAACAATATCAAATAAGAGCACGGTCAGCAAAACACTCAGTCGTGTAAAAGCACGTAGCACACACAGATCGTGTGCTCTCAACACATATAAAGTATATAAGGACAATACGTTCTAGATGAAACATCAACGACTAAGCAAAGAAGAAAGAGCAGAGAAAAGAGACCCAAAAGTGTTGGAGAGAAAAAAAGGCAGATAAGAGATTATGAAAGCAGTGGAATTCGAAAGGGTCAAACAAACGATGGCGCGATACACATGCAGAGAAAGGTAAAGAATATGAAAGCAGTAAAATTCAAAAGTATTGTAGCGTCCCAGCCAGGTTGAAGCCTTTTTTGTTTTAAGTGACTGTAAGGTCCGATTGAGAGAGGGCGGAGTACAGCACGGAAGACTGATAGTGGGGTATTGATTGATGCGGTAAGGGGGGGACAAGACCTGGGGGATGAGGGGTTGGAGAGGGTGCTAGAAAGTTGTGTTTGGGGTTATGAAGTTGGCGATTGTTCAAGTAAAACTTCTGTGACACTTTACTACGTCAGTCGCTACAGTATCAAAAAAAAAGATAGTAAAGATTGCATTAGCGCAAACAAAAGGATAGTAATCATCAGGACCAGGTGTAATTGAAAAAATAGCAGGACAAAGTGAGGTCAGAAATAAAAGGCAAAGAGCAGAAATAAAAGGAAAAGAGCAAAAAGTCTTTTCGCCTTTGCATCATTCAATGCACAAAACGCAGATTTACACAATAACGGACCATACGCTATGAGAATCTGTGGTCCCGCAACAGTTAAAGCAACGACAAGTTTAATTTCAAAGAAAGCACAATTCGTTCAGGTGTATATTTATGATCATGGAGAAGTGATGCAAATTTTAACAGGAGACAAGAAAGGTAATGTATATATTCCGCGAATAACATTAGCCACCAAAGGAGATCTTGATATGCTATTTATATTAAAATTTTTACAGTTTCCCATGAGAATAGCTTTTGCTATGACAATTAACAAATCACAGGGACAAACATTAGAAAAATTCGGATTATTTATTAGAGAAACAGAAACAATATTCACTCACGGGCAGTAATAAGTTGCGTTGTCACATGGTGTCTCCAAAAACGGAATCA
Source organism: Polypterus bichir lapradei (assembly GCA_026402145.1). Lineage (NCBI taxonomy): Eukaryota > Metazoa > Chordata > Cladistia > Polypteriformes > Polypteridae > Polypterus > Polypterus bichir. The sequence goes on along the minus strand of JANRMT010062854.1, from coordinate 122,394,609 downwards.
AAATTTAATGCAATCTTAAAGAAAAGGTAATTCCAAATATTATTTTTAATGAAGCTTTAAAGTAAAAGTGCAAATAGTGAAATTGAAACAATTCCAAAGAAAAAAAATTGTTTTTAAAATTGTATATCCGATTACCCGTGTGAGACACTTTAACTTGCTCCCAGCTCTTAAAACAATGACAAGCGACAAGCAAAACACGCAGCTCGCAGCAGATGATCCGACCACTTCTGCTTGCGTGCGTCCAGCCACTCTAACTCCCCCTCTTCACAACGCGAGCAGCAGAGACACGAAGTGGCAAAAAGGACAGCGACTGTACAGGCTTTAAAATGATCAACGGGCAGCGCAACAGCAGCTGCCCCCCTTCACAACGCGAGCAGCGTTATACGTCCTGCGAGAAAGAGATTTAACCACGCCCGGGGCTGGAAATAAAGGACAAGTATTGTTTTTACAACATCCCGCGAGACAAGGCAGTGAGCCATCATTTAAAACAAGTCCACGGACATCTAACCTAGCAGTTGTTGGATTGTTTTTGGCACACACGTATCATGTGCTCCCAGCTCTTAAAACAACGACATGCGACAAGCAGAACAGGCAGCTCACCAGCAGCAGAAAGACAGCAGATGATCCGACGGCATCTCCTTAGCGTGCGTTCAGCCGCCCCCCCTTCACAACGCGAGCAGCGTTATACATCCTGCGAGAAAAAGATGTAACCACACCCGGGGCTGGAAATAAAGGATAAGTATTGTTTTTACAAAAGTTTTTAAAGTGAAACTGAAAATAATGCATATGTAACAATTCCCATGAAAATAACAATCTCTTTAAACTGTATATCCGGTAAACCAAACACGGGAGTGGGCGAGCGAAGCGAGCAGGGGGCGGAGCCCCCTAGTATTGTAAAAAAAATAAATACAGCCTGTTTCTGGTTTGGGACAAGAAGTTTTTAAAATATATTCTAAAATTACTTCCCAAAGCTGTCATTTCTTTTCTTATCTCCAAGTCAAATATTCCATTAATTCTTGCTTCAAGCTCTTTGCACAAGAAACATCTGTTTTTCTGTTCAAAATCCCATGTCCTTGACATGTTATCTAAACATATACAATGAAACAGTTAACAGAAATGGTACAAAGCAGATGCTTAAATAAAGAAACACTCTTAAATATTCTTAATATTTTGACTGCTAATATTAAAGAAATCCAGTGTAAGGTATATTAAAAATATTTATAAAACATCAGTTATGTGTCATTAGTCAAATAAAATGATTTTTGAAACTGTAACGGTTTTGTACAAAATAAGCAAAAAAAGAGTAAATGAAGGTAGATTCCCTCATTTCAGAGAAGATGCCCTTCTGTTCTTAAATGATAGATATTTATTAAAGTCCATGCTTTTGACTGACTAAGATACTAACTGACCGAAGAGAAGGGCTGTTTCATGTAATAAGACTGCCTGCCCATTTATATCTATTCTTTAGTTTGCAGCATGCATGGTTATGGAGTAATATAGCTACCGTTGCCAATCTATCAAAATAAAGGACTTGCATTTCTTTAGTATCTTTAGCCTGCTATCTAAAATTTTATACATTCCGTATATTTAGTACAGCTGTGTATTTAATTACTTAATCTATTGTAGTGTTGTTTGTCTAGTATGTTGATGTTTTATTAGCATAACAGTAAATTTTATTGTTGTATGGTTCATGAATGAAATATAGGAAATTACAATTCACAACAATATATTTTTTGGTTTATTCTTACCTCAGTATTTGTAAAAATGAGTTACAGTGTAATGTATCATTATATAGTGAAACGTAATCCCTGTTTTCTACAGTATATTGTGATTTAATTATTTATATGGTACATCTTTAATGTAGTTTTAGAGCTAGTACTGAAAAAATAGCACTTAAAATTAAATGGTGAACCATTTCAACATTTTTAATTGATATGCCATGGGAAAAAAATATTGCTTCTGTACATACCAAACCAAAATATTGTTTGAAATTTTTTTTGAAACACCTTATTTTTGCACACTAAGAAATGTACAAGGAAATTTCTGGTTTTAAAAATAAAACTGCATAAAACTTCAGTTGACAGAACTCCTGTCTCCATTTCTACCTACTATAAACTTGGATTGTTTTATTTAGCTTGGTTGTTTAGTGCACCATTCCCTTAAAATTCCATGTCAGTAGGTGGAAAGATTAGCAGGCACTATTAGCCTTATTACTCATGAAGACTTTGTTAAACCGCAAGTTTTACTATGTTGATATCAAGGTTAGGTTTTTTATCAATTGTGTCATGCTGCCATTTACCCCTAGACAATTGCTTGGCTAATGACATATTTTGTAATTTTATTTAAACAAGCACATTTTCTCTTGTGCCTTACAACTGCAGAGAATGGGGAAAGAGTTAAGGTGTGAAATACATATTACAGAATATGTTTGGTTCTTAGCAGAGAATGTTATTGCATATTCAGTCAGGTTTTAACAAAAGTTCTTCCACAAACTATACATTGCATTTTTATTTGATTCTGTTTTATATCAACAGCCACATAGTTTACAGGTTACTCATGATTTAGTTCTACAGAATATTTTAATTAGCTATGTTGCATCCCGATTATATTTACAAGAAAGTTCTGTCTATGTTACTCATTGTAAATGGAAAAGCAGCCAAGAACAATTTTCTTAAAATTAAATATTTCCAGTTTTATTTTTATGAAACAAACTTATTTCTAAAATTCAAAAGAACTGTCTAGTTTCAGTTGAATGGATGCTTTGCCTCCTTTGCCTTTGGAATAAACATATTTGGTAAGTCCTAAGTCTGTCCTTTTATGTTTGTCTACACTGGCTGCAATTATATGTAGCCTGCTCAGTTAGTTGTGTGTTATTTTTTGTTTTAGAAAATTAGTAAATACAGCCTTGCCTAATAAGACAGATAGTGGCAAGAGGCATATGTTACAGATATCACAGTTATGAACAAATAACTACCATTTCAAAAATTTCAGTTATTTTTTATTTTTTTTTACTAGACGTAGTTCGATTACAGTTCGATTTGTTTTCGGGATATTCAGTATAGTTTCAGAATAGGAAATGAAAGAAGGTATGCTCCCCGTATTAATCGTAGGTACAAAGTGCTCAATAAAACTTAACGGTAACTTAACTAAATTCACTTTAACATTTTGTTCTGCTTTTGAGAAACAACCTGTGGTTTTTTACAAAATCCTGTAAATAAATGAAAATTGAACAAAAAGAACCTTCTCTATTTGTTGACACTACCAACTGTGGTTCTCAGAAAAAATGTATATTTAAATTAAATACTATATAGATCATGTAATCAAGTAACAGAAATGTAATTAACATTTTCAGAATCTTTTGTCTTAATGAATGCATATATTAACAACTTAAAACATTTAATTAATATGTAAAAATTTAAAGGAAGCACAATATACAGAAAAGGCTGAAACTGAAGTCAGACAAGGTCAGTGCTGTGAGTGGTTTTAATGGAAGGTTACAGAAAGCACATACACATAGTACAACCTGCTAAATAAAAAATAAATAAATACATAAATAAACGAATATGCAGGTGATAAACAGAAGAGGAGATTAATTAAAAATTCAGAACATTTATCTGAAATTGTACATATCTGAGAATAACGTCAAGTACACATTCTTTCACTAACATAAGGCTACTGCAACTAATAACATACTTCTATATGAGAAGCATAAAAACATTATATAAATATCCTAATAACTAATAACACTTTTCTGTAGTCTGTTCACTAGACAAAAACTTGCACAGGCAAAAATGCACATTGATACCAAATATATTTTATCTTCAAAATAACTATTTGCTTAGTTAACTGAATTATATTACAAATAGAATGCAACAATGTCCTGGTCAATAAAGACTCATAATTGACTCTCTTGTGCTGTGTTCAACTTCTATTTTTGCATTGGTAATTCTTATTGCCAGCTTAAATTTCCTGACATTATTCAAAATATTTTCTTGTTTTTCTCTCTCTGCTTGCTTTCTTGACTGCTACTTTTTCTTTTTAATCTGCATTTTCTGACTTTCCAAAAATGTCTCAAATGCTAGTGACATCACATACCTGCCAACAAGCCGGAACCATGGGAAGCGGTCATAGAAAGGGTCTCCTCCTGTCATCACATTATCACAGTCATCAACAGCACAGCTGGGAACTTCAGCAGCACGGTCATACATCTCTCTCATCTGGTCGAGGCGCTGTCTGCGCATAATATGGGAAATACACTTTTTAATTCACTACTTCTACTTAGTTTTGGTGTATTACATTAATCCATTTTATATTAAATTATCTTAGTTTTATTATTTACAATAAGAAACTTGTGTTTATTTCTTATGTCAAAGCAGGATGTTTTATTTCTATGCTATACAGAATTTTTTGATAACCTGTTAATATGTTGATCATCTCACTGCTAAATTCACAACCAGGATGTTAGTCATATAACTCGAGAAAAGCATTGAAAGGGACAATGTGCTTGTTCATCTTAGAATGGAAAAATATATACCCCCGTCCCTACAAAGCTTAAGAAATGGCCTACTTGTTCTTGAATTAATTTACTATTCCACTAAGAAACACCTGACCTAAGTCCTGTGGGACCACAGATAACATATCTATCACCCATTCTCTGTTCTCCACAGCATTTCGGAATTGTATTTACTAGCAGAAGGGCAGTCTGAGGGTGAAGCATATGTGCCTATAAGTTGACTTCAAGCCAGTAAGTGTTATGATTGCCATGAGTGAGTAACAAATTATTCAATCATGTTGACCGTGTCTGCCTGGGTGTGTTGCCAAATGGGATCCCGAGTTGTTTCATCGTGTAGTGGTTGCAGCAATGCACCGTACCAGTGCATGCTCCCCAACTTGACTTGACTTGACTTGACTAAATAATACAGGTGGATTGGTTGCATATTACCTAAATAAAGAAGGCAGATGGACCTACCTCATTTGTGATACATATACTACAGTATATTCCCTTTAATAGGCAGTTAAGAAACAAGGTAAAGAATAACCAGGGAGCAAAACTGGCAAATAGGAAATGGGCTTTCCCAAACTACATTACTCAGTTTTAGTATTTACCTGAGTTTTTCTAGTGTCCAGTAATGAGTTGCTCCATTTTTCTGGTCCTGCACTTCAACTGCAACAATTGTGCGAGGGAAAGGTCGCTTTTCACGGTCTTTTGCAGCATCCGGAGGTAAAAGATCAGGTGGCAAAGGTGAGTAAAGTGTATCCGTCAACAATACAAACTGGAACTGCACCTATAATGAACAACGGTAAACACATCTATTAAGAACGGTTGAGATGGCAAGAAAAAAGGCAAGAAATAATAGTCAATTATTGTAAAACTTCACTTTTTGGTAAAAGGATGTGTCTATACTAAAACTGCTCTGCCCAAAATTGCAGTTCTAAAATGTCAGAATACTGTTTGTATTTTTTATCCATTGACAACAATGAACAAATAATACACTATGCCAGTGACCTCACAGTATTAAACAGTACAGCACAGTTACAGGTAGTCAGACTTTATAGATGAAATAAACATAAACATGATAGCACAATAAATCCATGCCAGAATATATTTTTCAAGTAAAGATGAGTGATTGACAGACATGTGACTGAATAAGTCATAATTCATTGTGTGCTTAAAGTACACTATTATTTCTTCTCATTTTGTGATCACTACTAGAGAAAAGATGAAGTTAACAAATAATGACAGCAGCATGATATATATTTAGACATTTAGCAAAACATTTGACCACCCCCCACCCCCCAAAAAAAGGATTATTTTTTTACTTTTCCTGGATGTAACACAAAGAGTTAGTGCAACAGAAGAATCCATGAGAAGAAAATGTTAACAGAAATGGAAACCCCTGATAAATCATTCCTTCTCATTTTTAGTAAGTGGGTAAAATTAATCAAAATTTGAGGAGCAATGTCAAACACTTGGTATAGTGTCTAACACCTGGTTATAGAGAAATCATCAAAAAAATGTTCAAATAATTACAGGGTAACTGGAAATATCTAGTCAAATGAATTTGACAGATGAAAAGGCCACCAAGAGTAATACGTACAAACTGACCCAGACATGTGAACAGACATGCACTCAGGCAGAATTTTAAAGTATAAAACTGAAACAGTAACCTTCACCCACTGTGACCAGAAAGTTGGCTAAAATTCTAAGAACAGATATATCCTAAATTTTCATTACATACAATATAAAGTTTAAGAACTTATACTCATGTTTACTAGACTTTTTCTTGAACAAATTCTTTATTGTCCGTTTTTCTTCCATATAATACATTACAGTTGGCAATTACTGTCTGTACTTGGCTTCCAGTTAAACTGAACATGCAGATATTCTGCTGTACCAGTAATTTGTTAATAGGGAAATTTATTACCTAGTAATTGATTACTAGCTGTTTGTACTGCACATTTTTTGTGATTTATTTACGAGAATAGATTTGTTCCATTAAACCTATTTAAGGTTTTACTATTCTTTCTTTAACATTATGTATTATTAAAACAGCTTCTTGCAGATAAGCACAAAAATTTTAATAGATAAGAAATAACAGAACATCTTTTAGGAAACATTGTCACTGACTGTAATTTCCAGTTTGTAAGGGAAAGTAATATGGACTGAGTTTTTGAAACACTGCCTTAGCACACAGGCTCTCTTTAAACTATATATTCATTTTTTATTTTAAATGTTAATTGTAATGAATTAATTAATTGTAATTAATTAATTAATTATTGTATCAAAGTGACTTTTTTAAGCTCAAAACCCATGGAATTATTTTAAATGAACAAATTATTGTAATAATTAAACATATTTTATCAAGTTCAATTATTAGGGTGGCAATGCCTTCTTGTTAGCTCTACAAAAGGGGTACAGAGAAATGTGTTAATTCATTACTAGAAACTTTTACTTTGGTTAGATAAATGTCTATCTTCAGATTATTGCCTCTCTATGTGCTCAGCACCAAGGCATCAATTTCCAACAACCAGGTAAACCTAAATAACTGATAATTGATAATTAAGATTAGCAATGAAAGGTTGTTTTTACCTATTCATTCTGGTTGAAATCCAAATAAAATCCAATTATAGTGGTGATGCTATTTTATATGTAATCAGTCTATATGAATTTAACCTTTAGGTGTATCTATTATGTCTTTATTGTTTTGATCAAATATCTTCAAGCGATCATGGCAGTTGAAATCAAAGGAGACATAATGTACTAAGTGAAGTATCGGTGTAGTTTTAAATAAAGAACAGAGATTGACTCACCTTCTTCTTGAGCTCAACACTGATGGCATTGGCCTCCTTAAGGAAGATAGCATTACCCCACAGTAAATCCCTTAATGAAGTAAACTGATAGCATTTCCATTTGCGGAATGCCCACAGGGCAAGCTCAAGCTCTCGTTCTGTCCATTGCACTGTCAGAATAACAAAGTATAGATTAGGATCTGATGACTTTGGGAAGCACTGTTCTGGCAGTAGGCACAGTGACAAAACATTTTGAGATAAAGGATTCAAATCCAGCAGGTAGCTCTCTGTGACTATGGTTGAGACCTCAAGGTTTATATTTAAATTGATTTTTTCCTCCCTCATGGCATTTTACATATCAATTAATTTTAAGAGGAAAGATGCGATAAAAAATTAAACCTTTTTTGTTATCAGTACATGGGGAAAACAAAATTATGCATAATCTGTGATTTTGTCATTAAAAAGACAGGTGCTGATTAAGCAAGGCCAGCTGCTGGATGAACAGTAGGCATTGGGAGAAACAAAAACTGCCTATGAATACTGGGACAACAAAACCAGACATTTACATGAGGTCAAGTATAGTACAAAAGGAAAGGTTTTCAATGTATAGTAGCAAGACCTCTCCCTGAAAATAGGGAGCTAGTTAGGTTAAGCAAAATTTTAGAAAATAAATCAGGTCAATTTGCACCACTGAGACATATATTGAATTTATAGAAATATGTGAGGGAAGAAATAAATTATAATTTAATCTAAGAAAATTAAGTGCAGGCAAGAAAGTCATTTGGAAGATGCATCTTGTGCAACTTTTTGATTTAGAGATAATTAAAAATAATGAATAGATTAAAAAATCTTTAAAATGTAGAAAAATAAATCAAGTATCAAATACTAAAGTAATAATTCTCCTCAATATATAAGAAAGGTTTATATATCATCAGCAGTTAAACAACATGTTAGAACTGTTACAAGATACCTGGTTGTTTGTAATAAAGACATTAAATACAGAAATATTTTGCAGGATGAAGAAAATATGTAAAGTGGAAAAAAGCCCAATTCTTTAAGATACATTAATATGTAAGGACATAGCATTACAGAAGGATGCTGATTAACACAACTTTTTTAACAAGTTCTAGTAAATGTTTATTTCCAAAGGAAATTTTTGTAACACATAATGAGTTGCCTAGTAATATTTTGACACTGTACTTAAACAACATAATAGAGTACCTTGTGTACTAAGTGTTGTTCTATTAATTGGACCTAATTTAGGTTTGATGTAGCCATAAATAAGATTTTCTCTCATTTGGCCTTTGTTTCCATATACTCCTGTTTCAAATGCTTTCTCAAGATATCTTCTTGACCTACTTTTATTATCCACTTTTTTATTGGCTTTACTAAAACAGTACTACCTGTTACTTGTGTGCACATTCAAGACATAATTGGCTTGACAACTTCTAGTTGGTCTAAAGCCCACTGTGTGCTATATATAGCAGATTAAAGATTGATATTCATTATTATAGTGAGTTGGGGTTGCAATAATTCTGAGATTTAATCTATTAATATGTAATTAATGTACAATCTATTCATGTATACAGATTAACTTTAGCAAGAGCATGCAGAAGATCTCTACTTTTGAATAGCTAATTATACTTAAGCATATATAAAGATATGGCTTTAATAAGGTTTAGATTTATAAAGAGCCCCAAAAATATGCTGAATATACTGTTGTTGGTCCTGCAGAGACAGGCATTCTAATAGTGCTGCATTTTAAACAGGATATACTATGCCGCCTTGCAGGAGGGGTAGTTTAATGATTATGGTGTAACATTTAATACCTGCAGTATCTTTGCTTTGACAGACATTTTCACGTACAAACATGCATGACAATGAACTTTAGAAATTAATTACAGAAAATAAATTTAAATAAATGTCAAAGTAGTTAATTCTGTTCATAATGTTGTATGAAACATTAATTTGCACTCAAATACAAACAAATAAAAATGGAAGATCATTAACTTTTCTTTCTAAATAGAAAATGGAAACAGTTTTGTTGTGTAAATGTCTAAGTAAAGATGGACACAGAAAAAGATAATCTTTGTTTCTCCCTACCTTCTTCTTCTGGCTCTTCCTCTTCTTCATTTGTCTCAAGATAGTATCTTGAGTCAACCTGCTTCTGTAAAGCTTCCAATTTGCTTTCATAATCCTACACAATAATAAGACAAATCAAATTTAACATTCAGAGGAAAGCAGAATCTACATGCCCTCACTATTGTTGTAAATATTTTATTTATTTATTTATTTTGTTCAACACATTACTTACAAACTGAGAGAAGATTATAAAAAGTACAAGGTTGATAAAATCCAATTTTTTGCTTCTAAATAGAGGTTACTAGTAATTAAACTGATTTGGGTGGTAGTCAGACAGCATTGTATATTGGAAGAAGGGCACAAGTTTTTTTAATTTGTGCCAACATAGAATCCTGTTTCATGTTGCTTAACAATGGGAGGAGTAGAGTATTTCTAATGAAAGCTATACAAACTCAATAAATGTAAATGTGAAGTATGGATCTCAGCTTGTGCTTCTACTTGTACTCATTCTTTCCCTAAGATTTATCTATGAAAAGTAGATTGTGAAAATAAACCTCCAAGTTACTTTTGTACTTATGCTCTTTAGTACTGCCCAATTATGGATTGTCACATGGATTGGGATAGTATGTGCTTATAATGATACACTTAGGCATGGTTAGATAAGCAGCCATGACATTTTCTTATACCCACCAGTCTTTGCTGTTCCAATAGATTGCTTGCCTCTTCTCTTTCTTTGCGATATTGATCCTCCAGTTCCTGCAGTCTGCGGAGCAGCACAAAAAATAATAATTCTGATGCTATAGGCCACTTAGGATAATCCTGATCTTCTGAATAACTGAGTTTGTGACTTCAAAACTAAAAAGTAGTAGTTTGTGTACATGTATTTTATTTTAAATGGCACTGAAAATCATTTAAAAGGTACTGATGATTATTTTTAAATAGCAAAGTTAAAGATGCTAAGATTTGCATTGGCTGTGACAAGGATGGATAGGAGTACAAATAAGTACATTAGAGGGTCAGCTCAAATTGGACGTTTGGGAGACAAAGTCAGACAGGCGAGATTGCTTTGGTTTGGGCATGTGCAGAGGAGAGATGCTGAGTATGTTGGGAGAAGGGTGCTGAGGATAGAGCTGCCAGGCAAGAGAAAAAGAGGGAGGCCTAAGAGAAGGTTTATGGATGTGGTGAGAGAGGACATGCAGGTGATGGGTGTAACAGAACAAGATGCAGAGGACAGAAAGGTATGGAAGAAGACGATCCATTGTGGTAACCCCTAACGGGTGCAGCGAAAGAAGAAGAAGAAGAAGATGATTATTTTTAAAAGTTCTAGTGCTCACCATGAAAGGCTCACAATTACAAAGTGCTGTACTGGTTTGTAAATGACTTTTTCATAGTGCCTAGCATGAAAGAAGCCACATTAAAACTTAGTATATTATTTCATCACAGTAAAACGCTAAGTATCATTTTAGACAATGATTCGTGATGGTGTTTATAAATACTAATTGACTGACAATAATTAATACATACTTAGTGTAAAAGGTGCTGCATATAGTAAATTAATTGATTGACAGTTTTATAAATTACTTTATTATGGGGAAATGTTGGGAGCATGTACTGATAGTGTGTGGCCGCACCCACCACATGACAAACCATCTGGACTGAGACCCAAGTGCAGCAGGTGACACCTCAGCAGCAAACTGGTACAGTCTGAGGTTTTTTCATCATGGCTGGAGTGCCAGTCATGCCACCAACCCCTAAGTTTTTCCCTGCAAGTTGGAGGACCTGCTTGCCTGACTGGATGCAGTTATACCCAGGATGAAGCAATTAAAGTTTAAGGGTCTTGCTCAAGGGCCCAATGAAGTAGTGTCACTTCTGGTATTTACAGGATTCAAACCAGCAATTGCAATTGCTGGTGCAGATCCCTAGCTTCACAGCCACCACTCCTTTATTATGGAGTTTGTTTTAACATGCCCAATGTAAAATTATTTTCTTATGTTTTTGTTAGAATTCTATTTAAGTCACTACACATAAATTAAACAGTTTGATTTATAAATTATTTTATGACAATGCTGATTTTGTAAGTGCTATATAGTATTATAATCTCATATCTATAGCTGAGCGTTTATTTGTATGTGTGTTTGTCCATTATGTAAATTTAATATGTTGAACCAACCGCAACCAAATGTTGTACAGATTCCCTGTTTGTACAGGGTGTCAAACAAGTGCACAAGGGAGGCAGCTAAAGGGCCTGAATGAAAGTAATTCCACACCAGCCCAGGTGATCGTGGAGTGCACTAACTCTTTCTCTCGCTTCTCTGCAGACCAGTTACAGAAAATTCCGCCTGGCCCCGTTGACATCAATTCCAGTTCCAGCCTTGATAGTATAGAATAAAGAAGAATAGCTCACTGCATTTTATGATTATTCTAATTATGCTTTTGTGCTTTACAGCACTTCAGCATATATCCCTTTTAACTTCAAGAGCCCTTTCTTCTAATGAACATTTATATTATTACTTACCTTTTCTCCATTTCCTGCTTCATGTCAATGCCCTGTTTTTCAAGCAGTTCACGCTGTGCAAAGGCCCAGTCTACAGGTTCTGCCGGAGTTTCAGCACAAGGAGTTCTTTCCCTCTCTTGTCGAGCTTGTTCTGGGTGATTGAATCGAAACACATGACTCTTGCCCAAGATGATGCGATTCCCTAGAAAACAAAAAGTGTGGCCTATAAAATCTATGATTAAACAGATGGCCTTCTATACTTTTCTTTCCTTTAACATTTTCAGTTAATCTAAATACAACATGCACAAGATACAGTAGCTTAATCTGTTACCTTTTAAAATATTTTTAATCATTTAATATACATTTTTTCCTATGTGTCAAGCAATTGAAATTAACAGAGCCAGCTTTACTTGCTCTTGATGCTAAAAATGCCTCTGATGATTTATATGTGTCTGAACTCCTCTGTGTGAGATATGGAGACAGATTTGTCTTTTATAATTAAGACAATGCACTCTTCTCCCACTGTGGTCATTCAAACAAATTCTAATATCTCCTGTCTTTTTTAAATCTTCATATGGGCTAGGCAGAGTTACCTTCAGGGTGCTTTTCAATACCTACTTATTACTATTTGCTTGTGCAAGCTAATTTCCACTCATGGGTTTCCACACAAAAAATCTCCTATTCAGAGAACTTGTTCCATAGGCATTTTTATGTTCATCCTGAAAGTGTCCATTCGGCTTCTGTTTTTGACCTATTTCAAATCTTTTCTTTGCTGTTCTCACTATTAATAACACTTTTGTTTTCAAATTTATTTTCTGTTAGACCTCTCCTCTCTGTTTCTATACAGCAGCGATGGATATTGTCCTTCTGGGAATGATTGTTACCAAATCAGATCTAGCCCCACACCAGAAACTGGATGATCCTCTTTCCTTTTCACTCTAGAAAGTTTTACTTTTCAGTTTCATCCTTCTTGAACTTTCAGCAGGGAGGATAAATGTGTCGATCTCATCAAATATTACTTTTTTTTTTAAATTGTATTAACATTAAATAACATTCCATAGACATAACTCAAGTTTTATTAATATCAAATAACATTCCATACACATAACACAAGTTTTATTAAAATCAAATAACATTCCATACACATAACACAAGTTTTACAAAAAAAAAAAGTTCTTAACAAACAAATCAACCCCTACCCCTGAGAAAGAGAGCTAGGCCAGCAGTGTAAAACTTTATGCTAATAAAGATAAGTGAATAAATAAATTAATAAAGGAATAAAGATAAATGGAGTAAAAGAGGGGACAGAACCTGCTTCCTCAATTTAAATGCTTATTCTTTATAATGCTTATAAAGTTTTGTACAGATCCTCTAAGTGTAAATTTGATTTTTCCCAGTTTCAAATAGTATATAAATATTACTAAATGGCAAATCATGATGTAGATGATCTTCAGGTGGGTGGCCCAGGACCCTTGTAACCACTCTTCTTCTTTATCTTCTTTCACTAAACAATTAATGTCTGGGTTGTGATCCTCTTCTTGGTGTTTTCAGTTTAAATATTTCTCTCTATCTGTTCAGGGATGTCACAACAGATGGGTGATAGATATGGGTACTGTGGAGGGTCCTGCTCTTGTTTACATTTTTTCTTAACTTTTCTCTTACTGAATGTTTAGGCTTTATTGTTGAATATTTACTTCGGTAAGTCCCACTTTTTTTTGGTTAAACTTCAATAAAACATGTTCACAAAAATACTCTATCCTTTGTGGCGAGTGCCTGGGACTACTACCCAGCCGGGACGCCCAGGAGGACCGGAGGAGGGCTTGCACCTCCTCCAGACCACAAGGGGGCGACCGCCCTGGTTGTTTTGGGGACCACGGGTAGAGAGCTTGGAAGCTCAACCCTGTAGAGGCCCATGGTCGCCGCCAGGGGGCGCCCCAATGCCTAGAGATCCCTGGACCTCAGCACTTCCTCCACACACGGAAGTGCTGGGGGGAAGAGGATCGGGGGCACCCGGAGTGCTTCTGGGTACGCAGCTGGCGCTTCCGCCACACAGGGGCGTGTCGGCGGAAGGTTACTGGAAGACACCTGGAGCACATCCGGGTGGTTATAAAAGAGGCCGCCTCCCTTCATACAAGGCTGGAGTCAGGTGAGGAGAAGGACAAGAGCCTGAAGAAGAGGTGTGGAGGCAGTCTGAAGGGTGAGGCAGAGCGTAAGAGACCTGGACTTTGGGGTAAAGTGGGTTGTGTGGCACTTTATACTTGTAAATATTAACTGTAAATAAATGTGTGGTGGTGCTTAATACGATGTCTTCCTGTCTGTGTCCGGGGCTTAGTCCACACCTTTTTTACCTAGTGTAAAGAGACAGACTCCTCATACTGTAAATTCTTATTGCCAATTCTTATTGTCATATGGGACATAAATTAAATTGATGGTGTGTAATACAACACCACATATAAATGAAAAAGGATACCATTTCTCCAAGCATCTACAAATAATTTCTTTATTAAACAAAAAAAGCAAACTCAAAAATAAATAAAAAAAGAACCTTGCAGTTCCACCAGACCTAACTAATATTTTTTCTTCTATCTTCTCCAGGGGTCATGCATTTTTCACTAGAAACTACTCACTTAGTACTACTCCTGTTTCTCTTCTTATTTTACTTTCAATTTTCATGGACACCAACCTTTAAGTCACTTAGTGTTTACCTGCTCACCTCATGACTCTAGACTAAGCAAATTATTGCATGCAGAGTCCAATTCAAAGTCTACCTCGGTTTCTTTGTGAGGATTATGTCTAGATTCAGCTCAACCCAAACACCACAATCTCCAGGTGAAAACATCCTCCAGTAGATTTTTGTGTCCTTTCAATGCTGAATACTGACATTTTATCAAACTCATAGGCATCCAATGGCAGTTCTGGGCTGTGAACACTTGCTAGTGAGCAACAAGGTCCAACTGAAATTTTCCCTGGATTCCTTGCTATCACTGATCTCATTAGGGACCAGAACTTGGACACCATACTCTTCTGCAGTATACTTTAAGGTTCTTGCACTAATAGGACTAGTGCCCCATGTTGACACATACTTATTCACACCAATAATGCACAGTAGATCTTCCTTACATAGCTCAATCCCTTTCTATCACTTGGTTGTGCACTGTACTCTCTTGTGGCATTCTGCTATTAAGACAGTTTATTTGGAATCCTGGGCTTGATGTGCTTTTTCTCAGTATACCCCAGTGAAGAATTGTATCACTCTGAAGTGATGGAATACATTTCTTAGGCTTGATATAGTAATTCCCTTGCTTGAAAGCATGCTGAGTTAGACAAGAATCTATAACTATGTGTACTTGAGGATACAGGTAACGAAAAAATACAGAGTTATCATGGTAAGGTTCATGTTTGATCAAATACGTATTGCATGTTATAAATCCAACTAAGGGCTCATTTATACTTCACGCTCAGAACGCGTACGCGCCCGCATCATGGCTGCCACGCGTCCCCAGCGTTCATTTCATGCGTCCTCTGAGCAGGTCCTCAAAAATTAACGCGACGCGTGCGCGAGTTGCAGTACCAGCAAAAAGTCGGGGGGCGCAGTGTGCTAAAAGTCGGAATGTGACGTCAGAGTCTCTGTTTACTATCTACATGTGACAGAAAGCCTCTATGCAGATCCTACGGGGATCTGTGACACCCCGTGTAGTGGGAATTGGAATCACCAGCCTACACTCTAGGTGTCTGGTATGTGGGACCGAGCGTGACCAGGATGATGGTGTAAGACAGGGAGACACAGACACAAAAAGGGTTGGGGTTTTTGAAAAATAAAGTGAGGTTTTATTTACAGGTGCACTTAAAGAAAAAAATCAAAAATAATGTCCTGCGGAATGTATATATATTAATACACAGTCCAATACCGCAAAGGACACTCAAAATCAGTAATTAAATGGAGCCCAGAAATGACTATATACAGTATTTACAATGCTTCTTGAAAGTCCCAAAATAAAAAGTAAAATACACACAAACTAGTGAAATCCAAATATATACACAAAACAAAATGTGAAGCTGTCTTCCTCCACAGTGATCCAAGTCAGGAAGCTGCTCCTCCAAACAGTGTATAATACAGGATTCACCCAAAAATATTCAAAAATACAGAAAAAGTGTATATACAAAAATAAACAGTGCACCACTAACCTCAACCCAATAAATACCTCCATCAAAGTTAATCCAGAGATATTTATATGAAAAAAAATATTTACAAAAACAAAGCACAAGCCGTAATGCTGTTCTGCCAGGTACCTTTCTCTAAGAAGATCTATTCAGAAAAGACCCCCTCTAGAGGCCACGATTCCCTTTTGTATTCGGCGCCCCTACGCTGACCAATTAAACCGCCGTACATCATCCCTCCCGGGGTACGCGATGACGTGAACGCGTTTGCGAAAAGCGGCGTCTACTTTCCCACATAATTACTATAAAAATCGAGCAGCCGGCGCGCGCGCGCGTATAGCTGTGCCGGCTTTTCAGACGCGGACTGCACTTCATGCCTTAAGTGAACGTAAGCATTTTTCTATTTTTTTTCTCCTTCCCCTGAGCTACAGCTCAGACAACTACAAGCACGGGATCCCCATGCTAACCCGGGTTAAATAATATTAAGGCGCTTCACACTTCTTTTGCTACTTTAGAGTTATAATGTTGTGGGAGGTACACGCAGTGAGTGGAGGACCGACAACGCCATCCCGGCCGGTCAATGGCAAGGCTGTCTCTCCAATCTACATGAGACCCGCTGTGACACTCCCCAAAAGACGCT
Source organism: Polypterus bichir lapradei (assembly GCA_026402145.1). Taxonomy (NCBI): domain Eukaryota; kingdom Metazoa; phylum Chordata; class Cladistia; order Polypteriformes; family Polypteridae; genus Polypterus; species Polypterus bichir. Next base: position 122,377,945 of record JANRMT010062854.1, on the reverse strand, counting down.
AATATCGTCAGCGAAGACGTCTTTCTGCACTATATAAATAAAAAAAAAAGGTAAGTTTCCTTTCTTTATACCTTTTTTCCTCCAAACAAAAGCCTCCCTCTTTACCCAGCAGAGGACACTTAACTAATTTTATTTACTTAATGGTAATGCCAGTAAGGCACATTACCACAGGATCGATGTGCGTGCTTTGCTGTTTGGTGAATGGTTTGATGTGGTGAAGCAAAATGCTGACATACAGATGCATTCGTGGTGATTTTATATTCAAGCGTCACATATTCCCGATTGTAATGACACGATGCATTTTAAAAGTCTCACATAACATCTTTGTGCCATCTTTTTTTTTTTTTTTTTGCAACTTAACAACAGCAACATAATGTATATCGCTGTATTTGAGCCACTGAGAAAAAAATAAAGCACACGGTGAAAACGTGTATTTTGTGATTAAAGTGGAAATTTCGGCTTTAATCTCAAATTGCCCACTTTAACCTCGTAGTTTACTTTATCATTAAAGCAGACGGTTGTAAACGTCATCCCAGTTTTTAATCGCTGCGAGCTTCTTGGACCTGACAGCTGCGGCAAGCAGCAATATATCACCACACAGAAAAATTAAATGTATGATATTTCAACTCTCTGCACATTTAGAATCTTTAGATTTGTACTTGATATCACTTTCATGATTAAATGCATTAAAGTGTGTATGTTACATTTTACATATAATTTTGTTTAAATAATGAATACTGTTAATAATTACACACATGGGGGGAATAATTACACACATGGGGGTGACACGGCGGCGGAGCGATAGCACTGCTGTCTCGCAGGGAGTTATGTTGTTGGTATATCCTGCTTGTATTCCACACTGTGCTCCGGTTTCCTTCCAAAGATATGCAGATTTGGGGATTTGGTGCCGCTAAAATGACGCTAGTGTATGAGAGTGCTTGTATTCACCTTGCGATGAGCGGAGACCTTGTCCAGGGATTGTTTCTCAGTGGTGCCCAATGCTTGCTGGAATGGACACATCCCTGGATTTATGGATTTAATCAATAAACATCCTTTTCATAGATATTGCGGTAAGGTGTTATCGGAATTTAATAGGTGTTTTAGGCAATTCACAACACAGAGAAGCCGAACATGTTCTCACCGTGATAATATCTCACACTGCCACCTGGTGGATTCCTCCAGATTTACGTAAAGTACGCGCGCAAGTATAAACACTACAACGCTTGCGTAGCAGGAGCGTCCTCTGCAGCATGCGTCGCGTCGCGTGAAGTATAACTCCGGCCTAAGAGTTTCCCAGTTTCCTGTACACATGACAATACAATTAAACTTCAACTTCAACAAAGTAAGATAGAAGAATTTGATTGTTTCAAACTCACTGGTGCAATTAAAACAATACAGCATTCACTGTAATTTGTATGTAATGTGTCTTCTAGTATATGGTTGCCTTTTCCATGTTCATTTTTTAAAATTTAATAAGTAAATGTAAAACGTGAGTAAGAAGAACTCTTCTGTACCTAACCTACCACTTATGTAATCAAAATATGTAAAAGCAACTTACAGTTTTCTGCTTTCTGAAGTACTGCACATATATCAAAACAATATATGAATTAATGTAAACTGTTGATTAAATAATATATAATATATAATAATAATAAAGTCTAGCCCACCTGATCGAAGAATTGTAGGCTCTGTCACTGTTTTCCCATTAACATATGTCTCAGCACCATCACAAGGCTCCAGAACAACAGCCACTGCAAAAAATTAGCAGCATACAGAAATTGTATTGAATTCAGTGTATTCATATAAAACTTTGAATTATAGGTCCAACACATTATACCTGCTTGTCAAATCTGTATAGTCTAAATACAACACAAAATAATACAGAACAAAAATATAATGATAGGTAAAAGAAAAATAAATTATGCTGAACATAAATATGAAGCAATTCTGCAAAATCAAAACAAGACAATTCACTACGTATTATTATTATTACCACATATGCTGTTGAATACTAATAATTATATGTAAGAAAGTAATTTTGAATTTGCAAATCTTCATTACTTATCCCTACTGTTGTACCAGAAACTGAACAAATTATAATGTAGACATCAGCAGAGTGGATTCTAGTGTATATATTAGATGATTATTAGATGATGATTATTATATAATCGTATTTCATATGCTGATTATTCTTCCTTAAAGAAAGCATGTTACATAAAGTGAAAGAAGCCACCAGACAATTGTCTGTTTTGGAATATTACCTTATTCTTAGAACAAAATTCTAAAAATTAATGGAATACACAGCTCAGTAAAAAGTGAAGCAACTTGTTTTTTTAGTTCTTCAATACACCTAAGTTCAATTATAAAGATGCTTCATGAAAATACACCTTTTCAAATAACAACGGTTACATGTTACTAATAAAAGATGCATAAAGTTACTAATGCTTCACACTATTAAAAATTTTGCAATGCATAAAATCTGAACAACCCTTGTATTTATTCTATTCTCACCCTCTCCAAGTGAATTTGATGTACTGGTGAAGGTACAGTGCTCATCTTTGATGAAATGTCCACTTAATACAATATCCTGTCGCCGAGTAGCATCCTCACGACCAACCCTGGTGGGAGAAAAGTAGGTATATTATTTTGCCTTTAAGCACAGACTGACACATTTACTTGGACACACATTAGGAAACATATCAATCAAATCTAAAACCCTTTTATTTCTATTATTTAAACCCTATCTATTTCCATGCTATAGACTTGTACAACTAGAGTGTTGTTCATTACTAATTTGATGCACATTGCCCATAGAAGAATTTACAGTACTTATTGTCTCAGGACAATTAAAGGCTTCACAAAAATAATAAAATCTCAACAGCTCCATGGTCATGCTCTTTTCTTAAGGGAAAAAAAAAAGACCAAACAAGCCTCAGACAGACAGCGATAGCAGGTAGATATGTAAGCTTTTTAAGATGTATCAGGAACAGGAACAAGATTTTGTTAAAAAAAAATTATATATATATATATATATACACACATATTGTAACAGAAGATTTGGATTGCTGGTTGAGAGGAATGGACTTTTTTTACCTGGCCTAGGGGCTCTCGCTATGGCTAAATTCTATGGATGGATGGGTATCCAGGATGGGATGGTGGGTGTTACTTGTCCCAGTTAGGATGACACTGTATTGGAAGGATGACGGGACATTGCTTACTGGGACCTCGTGCACACACACAAAATACAAGGTGGCAGCATCTCACTGCTAAGACTCCTATTTGCACACCCACAAGGTTTTCTAGAAGTTTTATTCTCAATGGGTTCCTTGGATGCTGCCAAAAAGAGTCCCTCATAGGAGTCCCCTCTATCTTAGCGAGGTACCGTCTTACTCTGAAGTGCTTCATGGGTCCAATAAAAGAAGCCACTTGCCTCACCCAGGTGAGGAGGAGGACCATGCTTGCCTGGGGAAGAGTGGAAGGGGAGAAAAGTATAGTTGTGCTAACTGTGTTGCAGAAAAAGTCTTGTCAGGGGTTTTAGGGTCTGAGATGCACCCTGTGGTAAATATTCTTGTACCACCATTTGCTCAAGATGGAGATGTCATAAAGGATCCATCACAAGAATCTATCAACCTTCAGCTTGTAAAAACATTAAAGGCAAATGAAAAATCATTTTAAAACAAAAGAATTTATTTAATACAAAAACACTTGGCAGTATAAAAACTCTGAAGAGCACAAAAGGCGAAGAGTCGCCCTTCTAAGAACAGGCAGTTGTACTGGCAAACAACTTCCAAAACCAAGTCCAGAGAAAAGTCAAAAAATCCAAATAATCCACAAAACACAATAGTAATAATAATCACAAAAACTCACCAATGCCAATGCATTTGATGTGCTCTGTTATAGTTATACTGTATACTTGCATATGAATATAGCTTGCATTTTAACAAACATATAAATGTACGAGGTGTGGCAGAAAAGTAATGAGACTGATTTTTTATTTACCAAAGTTTCTATTTTTTTTAAACATCAATGATATCCCCTTCAAAGTAGTTCCCTTGGGCAGCTACACACCGATGGAGACGTTCCCACTGTTGGTGGCAGCGCTGGAAGTCTTCAACTGGTATGGTCTTCAGCATGTCCGTTACACTCTTTTGGATGTTTTCTAAAGTCCCGAAATGACGTCCTTTGAGGACATTTTTCAGTTTAGGAAAAAGGAAAAAGTCACACGGACTGAGGTCAGGTGAATAAGGGGGCTGGGGAACCACAGCAATGCCTTTTGAGGTCAAAAATTCTGTTATGGAGAGGGCAGTGTGACATGGGGCGTTGTCATGATGGAGCATCCATTTGTCTGCAATGTCTGGTCTCACGCGAATGACCCTTTTTCTGAGCCTTTCATTGTTCACTCAACATTCTTAATGTTAAATGACGGTCTGATCTCACAAGAGTGTTCACACGTTCGATGTTTTCATTGGTTTTCGAAGTTGAAGGCCTCCCTGAACGGTGTTCATCTTCAACGTGTTATCTGCCTTCAAAAAATGATTTGTGCCAAAGTGTTAACTTTTCAAACGTCACACTTGCCGATTCTCCAAGCTTAACACAAAATTTAATGGCACAACGTTGCTCCAAATTCCGCTGTTCCATTTTGCGTGACGCACAACCAAAAACACAACGGAAGGAGTTGAAACTCGCACTAAGCTATGGGAGGGTACTGATACACGTGCTCTATCAAGGACAACAGCGTAGCATTGCCAGATCGCTTGCAGTGTTGCCAGTCTCATTACTTTTCTGCCACACCTCGTATTTATCTGAAAAATCTATGAAACACACCACAAGAAAGTTTTTCTTTTCTTTTTTAATAAAGGCAATGATAATTTAAGAGAATAGATGTGGGTGTTTTTACATAAAATTTTGTTCCCAATAGGGATAGTGTGGTAATTTAATGTATACAGTGTACTTAGAAAGCTGAAAGAAATCTACTTTAGGGTTATTCTAGTTTAGCAGTACACATTACCTTGTTATGCCATCTTTAATATAGTACAAGAGGCACTCTGACATCAGTGGATCTTCATTAAGGTTCACCAGGTGTGGAGTCTATAGACGAAAGATGTTAATCAGTATAATGACTACAGACAGAATGGAGCAAAAATATACAGGTTAAAATCTCACTAATTTATGAACAATATCACAGTAAACCTCTTTTGCTTTAGTTTTAAAAGCAAGAAGGCCAAAAGTAGTTAAGCGCTTGTGAAGGAAAATAGAACTTTAAAAATCAGGCCAACACTTCATGGCAGTGACATCAAAGGTCAGGCATGCATGGCAAACAGGTGATCTTTTTCAAACTGACACATTCTTCACTTTAACTTTTGAATTGATGTTTTTTTTTCATGTTACTTTTCTTTTGTTATATTTCCTGTATAATAACATCACCTTTTAACTTAGGACTGTCTTCCCAGGTATCCAACAGAAAGGTAACCTGTCACTTTTTTAACTTTAAACCAACTAGATTGTACTGTTTTGAACCCAACATCAAACTTGTTCTTAGTATCCACCAGACCTTGTTCTCCAATTAGGATGAAAGCTTAGCCCTAACTGTTGCATCAACCCTACAGTGTGCACTTCCAAAGCATATTCTTCAGAACAGTAACTTTTCATATAAGCTGGAAATACAATGTAAGAGAACCTGTAAAAGTGGGCTTATTTTCTCACCAATTCTATCACATGACTGATATTAAACATACTTTTTTCAAGGAACCTAACTAGAACAGCAGGATGATAAACAGACAATATGAGAAAATGAGACACCGGTGACTGAGTTCAAAACAATTTCCAACACTAATGTTGTTTGCCTTCCTGTGCAGCTTAGGTATTTAGCATTACTGTTGCTGGCAGTGGAAGGGAAGTTGGCTTGCTGCAACACATACACATATTCAGCACTATTACACGTCTTTAACAGCTGCTCTTTGTGCTTGACATCTCTGGCATTAATATCATTACACCAATGATCACTGTGATTGTTTGATGATTAGGAACCTCTGCAACTTGTTCACCACCTGTGACTGAACCTTGTGCTCTTATCCCTACAACACTACTATAAACACACATTGTTTTGTAGTGAAACTTTTACACGATGATCTTTCAACAAAGAAAATCTTGGTTACATATTCACTAGTTACTCAATAATTGCTCATAAAATTTTATTTTGCTGATGCAGCTGGTTGGTTTTCCAACATACTTTCAAAGATGCCACTTATTCTTTGGGTTATTATTCTAGCAGGCATTGTCTTGATTGCACTAAATTATGATAGCTAGTTTGGAACAGCTGAGACACACAAAGCTAGGGCATTGTGTTTGAACAGAGTGGTAGGTATTAGTTTTTCACTACTCCTCAAAGGATAAAATAAACATTAAATACTTTACTTTATACTTTAAAAAACAAGCTTCTTTTACGGAAAAAAGTCCACCTCAAATTGTGGATTTTGTTTTGTACGAGTATAAGATTTCTTGCCAATATTGTTTTATGCTAAGATAGCTGTCTTTTACACATATGGTATATATGGTTTAGAAATTGTCCATATGATACTGTAAATCTTTGTTATAATGATTTAAAGCACCAACATCTGAGTTTGTGCTATTTCTACAAAATATGAGTTTAGGATTTGAGTAGAATTTTATGCAAGCTGTAACTTTTGGACTAATACCCAAAAGTAGACAGCGTGGCAAATAATAGTCCAACTGAATTCTATGAAAAGATTAAGGTTATAATACTTCTGGGTACTCTTATATTTAATGTTGTATATGTTAAAATAAATAAATTAAGTTATTATAAAATGAGTGTCTGCTCTTAATAAATTCTTCTTTGTTATATTATATGTGTAAGAATCCTTTAAATTCATGTGTTAATTCTTAGTCTCTGCTTTTTAAATATTTTATTTGTTTTGTTTATAATTTTTTGTTATTTCTGTGATTACATTGCACTGATAACTTGTTTTCCTTCTTTCTTTGGGTACTGCCATTTTGTGTTGTTATGATGCTGCATTGGTGTTATGATTTGGGAATATTGGGTGTTTTTGCAAATGTAGAATCCAATTTTGCACCTGAACATCATATACAATGTCAATTTGAATATGTTATTATTTTTTATCATTATTTTTGCAATATAATTATACAATTTTATTTGTTGCTTTTCAGTTAAGGCTGACCCAATTTTGTGTATTTTTCAACAGACATATTGTTGTTAATTATGGCACTCAGTTGCTACTACTTGACTACCAGTAGTGCAGTTCATATTTACGATGGCAGCTCATGACTACCAGCATCCAAATTTCTGGCTACTGTAACCAGTACTTGATGGGCAATTATCTATTCAGATCTATTTAGGATCGTCCATGTTTTTTCTTGATGTAATTTTCACTTTGTATATTAAGATAATTTTGGTTCATCACACTTCTTGGCTTTTGATCCTGTCTGATTTATTGCTTCTCTTTCTCTTTCTCTCTCTCTCTCTCTCAATTTCTGGTCTTAGTTATAACCTTGTTCTGTGCTGTTCTCTTCTAACGTGGCAAAATATAAACTTGTACCTAATATAATGAGTGACCTCACAATGAAGTGGTTTTATTTGATCAGCTAAGAGGTGCAGTGTGGCTACAAATGGGCTTTTAGAATGCAGACAATAAAAAAATAATGACCACAGATATGGCCATTCAAAATATGAGAAGACTGCACAAGATTGCCCTATGTTGTAAAATCATCAGCTGTAGCAGTACAAACTTGAAGTAGTGTGGGACGCATTTGAGCTGCTACCAGACAAGGCTCAGAAACAAATCACAATCAGGGCACAGTAACAATCTATTTCCAATTATAGACTTTAATTTGTATAGTGTTTAGACTTTCATTGATTTTAAAACTGTTATAATGTAGTTTGTGAAAAGTAAATTTTGGTAGTAGAAACTAAAAATAGTAATGATAATGTGTTTAATTGTACAGTATTTTATTTATTTTATTTAATTGAACCCAATTATTTTTTATATTTTCTAGCCCATTATCAATCACATTACCAACAGCTTTTTTGAGAAACATCTTAAAATTGACCATAAAAAATAAACAACTCATGCCTGCCTATTTGAGATAAATCCCATAAACAGTATTTTAATATCCAAATTATAAGTCCTAATAAAGTATAATATACAATTTGATCATGATATCTATAAACTGTAGTCTTTACATAATATGATAAAGATTCCAGCATCCTGTTTGCCCTTATTGCACTCAGGCTAGAACGGAAAGGTGATACAATTCCAAGTCAAGCTTCAGATAGAAAAAGAACAAACTGATTGCCTGTTCCTTTCAGAATTCTCTGCTACTCACAGACAGAGTTCTGAAATGGAAATCTTCAAGATAAATGTTGGAAAAGATTACTATATGCTGTATCAGAAAGCAGTTATATAGTCTAGGATTAGCCTTTAATCTCAATTGTTTAATGCTTGGTTTTTGTTGCTAGTCAAATACAAATGTGGTTGGTTTAAGTTGATGAGCCCAAAATTTAACATGTGACATGTGTGTGGTGCCTCATAAATAACAGCATCATGTGCAGCATACATATTTAAATATTTAGAAACTTCTTTGAAAACACTGAGATGGAAAAGAAAGTAGCCTTTTCTAAATTCATGTCCAGTTGTTCATTAAGACCTTATGAATGTTCTGATGCTCTTCTAGTAATCAATAAACTTTCTTTCATATAAAAAACAGTTCTACATATGTTGTACTAGAGAAAAACAGAAGGAAGATGAGGAGAGTCACTCCAAGAATAATTGCAGAGGTTAAAAAAGAAGTCAAACAAACCTCATTTGGGGAAAACAACCCCACAGTATCAATAAAAACTGGTTGAGGCTTTCTAGGAGCCGGCTTAAAAATAAACAAACAGAATTTAAATTGATCTAAAATCAAAAATGTTTTTAGAAATAAATGAAGCAACACATTTTCATAGGGCTAAATCTCCCTTGAAAAATATAACTTTTGACATTATATTACATTTCCTTTTCAGAATTTTCCACATTAAATAATTTAGCAAAGAGTTTAAAAAAACAGATATAATCACATTACTCCAAAGAACAAACTTCACTATACAAAAAGAAATAAGCTCTTATATATATTACTTTCTATCAAAACATCCAGTTTATATTTGAATAAAAGTACCTTTTCTTTCTGGAACAAATACATAAACTTTTCAAAGTTATTTTAACAATCATTCCAGATATTATATAAGCAAATTTACTTCTTTGTAACAATGTATTATTATTCCATTCTATAATCTTACTATTGATTTAATTTGTAGTACGCACTTTAAAACAAAACAGTGAAATTAATTTCTGAGTGAAGTTATATGGCATTTACAGGCATATTTAAATAGCAGTTATTTGGTTTTAATCTATTATATTCTATCTGTTATAGTCTGAATTTTAATTTACATCATATAAATAGATAATTTTAATTACACTAAAATAATATTATTAATATAATGATAAATGCAATCATTAGCAATAGCAAAATATAATTTGCTATTTCAAAAATGACTACTATATGCCTTCAACTGCTTGTTTCTAGCCTTGTGTAAATGAGAAGATTTTTAAAATAAATTTTATGCTGGTATTGCCTGTTACCCATTTATGTTTCTGTGACTAAAATAATTTTCAAGTCATTGTTTTATGTGTTGAATAAACTACAGTAAATGTTTCCTACCTTCTTTGGTGAAAACACTCCAACTGTACCACCATCCTCTCGCATTGCCACACCCATTTCAGCCAGAAGAGCCTCTCTTTGAGAAAAAAAATACAGACACTTGTAAGAGAAAATTTTCAAATATGGTATTGTAATGTAATACAATTTATACAACATTAAATAAAAAGATTACAAAAATGTAAATGTCTTATTTATAAACATATTTCTGATTTGGTGTATCATAGTGAAATCATTGTTTCACTTTTAACGATTTGAGATATGAAAAGTGGATCCGTTTTTTCTATTTTGGAAACAATAGTATTTTTCTAAACTCAGATTACAACTATGATAGTATGCAGAAAAAAAAAAAACAACAGAAGTTCTTAAGAGTAGGATTTTTTTCAAATGGAAAACTTATTGGTGCTTTGGAAATCTGTTAATAAACTACCAAAACAATTGTTTCTGAACTCAGGGGGAATAGTTTTAAAAGGTAAAGTAGTAACAGTTTGTGTACTGCACATGCATAGTAATAAGAGTTTTGCTTAAGTCCCTTTACTTTTTGATTGGCCATTTTAAAGTTAGTATCTCTCAACCACAATCATTTTCCAGAAATTTCTACTTAAAATAGAATGTAATGACTAAAACTCTATTTGGTGAGCAAAATAAGAATCTAGAAACATACGTATCCAAATGCACCAATTTGAATGTGTAATCATTAAGCTAAAAATAATTGCTCAACATGGGTTCCTGCTAAAATTATAACAAGTCACACATGTTACAGAAAAATGAAATAAATTAATCATTGAAGTTTAACCCAAGTAATTAATAATAATAATGTTTTGCATTGTGGAAAACCAAGGAAAGTGTGCTTGTTGGGTTATATGGTGAATCCAATTTGTTTTTCTGTGAACATGTAAAACTGCCATGAACTGCCGTCCTGTCCAGGTTTACTTCACTACTTTACTTCTTATGCCCAGTGCTGCTTGTAGAGTTGCCACAGTTCTAACTTCAGCTGTTTTGCAAAGTTCCTAGTTCCTTTAAAAATAGTTGCATTGGAAAATTGTTTTTTGTAATTTTAATAATAAAATTTCAGGTCTTTTCCTCTTCTCATGTTTCTACTTTTAACACTTCCTAAAATTATCCCTTTATAAGGGGAATTATACATGTTGATGATGTAGTTGTTTATTGCTGGGTAGTAAAATAAAAAAGAAATCATGATTTTTTATTTACTATTCATAAACAGTAAAACTGTAAATGTTATTAGTAGACTCATTATAACCTTTTTTAGGTGTTCCCTGTATATTCTGTTATAAAGTGTTTTGGAAGCTGTTTCTAACAAAATGCAAAAAAAAAATGTCTTGTAAATTATGCACCCTATACAATTACACCTCCATATATAAACTATAAAATAAAATGCCTTGCCTTCATTTAGATACTTATTCAAAATAAGATCAAACTATTTTACTATTCACATGCCAATGACATAATAATGTTTGATTTTTTTAGTTTTTAAGAAGTTTTTATTTTTCAGTTAATAGACAAAAACTGTAAGTGAATACATTTTGTATGTGCACATGCAATTTAAATTGAGTAATACATGATGATATGTTTGTTTACATCCCATAGGGGGTGATTTTCTCCCCCATTTTCTGTTACACTGGGGGTAAAGTCAAGCTCTGAACTGCATGTTTTGGTATATTAAAAGTATGGTTATTTTAGGCTTTCTAATTTGTATACCATATCAAACTACACACTGTTGATACATTAAAGTTGCTAAAATACATTAGGTGTACAAAACAAAAATTAAAAGACACAAACAAGTGCAAAAACAATTTCTAACACCCAATACAATTTTTTTAAGGGGGAGTGGTGGGGCAAAACTATCACATTTAATTTTACCTAATAAAAATTTCACTTAACAACATAAGATAAAAAAATGGTTTTATTTTGAAATATTTTAATTTCTGGGGTTGGTAAACCAAGAAAAAAGTTTGAAAATCCCTTCTTTAGCATCTAATTAGTTAAAATCTTCTTGCAAAGAAAAAATGTTACCTCTCCATTCTAATTGCTTCTGTTCTCCGTAGTTTCTCCTCCCAGGTTTCGTTGAGCTCTGCAATAATTTTCTCAGTTTCCTAAATATTACAGAAAAAAAATAAAATACAATCAGAAATAAATACATTTTACACTTACCTCAATGTTCAAGTGGTGATTTAAGAATACATTTGATTAAGCACAAAAGATAGTTAATGAATAAAGCTGAAAAGGGAATATAAATTCACTTGTCACCAGACACCTCCTTTATACTCACTGTACAAATGAGTATAAAGGAGGTTTGGGCACCTATGAAAAAGCTATAAAAAGCTACTGATAGCATGAGGGTTAAGGTTACGTTTAGGGTTAGCCGATTCTGGTTGCACAGGTAGTCCAGCTCCTCCAGGATGCCACATCCATAAATTCAATCGCAAAACAGTTTGCTGTGTCTCCCAGCACAATCTCAAGAGCATGGAGGAGATACCAGGAGACAGGCCATTACAAGAGGAAAGCTGGACAAGGTCATAGAAGGGCATTGACCCAGCAGTAGGACTAGTATCTGCTCCTTTGTGTGAGGAGGAACAACAGGAGGAGCACTGCCAGAGCTCTACAAAATGACCTCCAGCTGGCTACTGATGTGCATGTTTCTGACCAAACTGTCAGAAACAGACAAGTTTGATCAGCCTGTGATTTCAATTTTTAACTTTGATTTTGGGTGTCATGTTGAATCCTGTCTTCAATGGGTTGGTAATTTTGTTTTCCATTGACCGATATTACAGCATTTTGTTCTTAATGAATTATATGGTATTACATTTCCATTTGAATATTTCGTTCATTGAGATCTGATGTGTGACTTAAGTGTTCCCTTAATTTTTTTGACCATTGTGCTTACAGTACATGAATGAACAAATTACATAATTCACAACTTGACTGAATACCCCATTCTCTAATTAACGTACTTTATTGGCTGTATTTTAATAAAAACAACAAAAACATTATTTTCTACAGTACATTTTTATACATAGCATGAAGCTCAAAGTGCTGTACATGATGTCAAAGAAACAGTTACAAGAAAAGAAAAACAAATTAAATTATGTAAGAATAATAATTAATAAGTAACAAAAATCAATATGGGCTTCCATAACATAGATATATACCATAATTAGCAGAAAATTTTAATCTATATATATACCTAGAGAGAGAGTGTATGTATATATATATATATATAAATATATATATATATATATATATATATATATATATACTTAAAAATAGTCACCAACTCCTTGAAAATTTTAAAGATAGGAATATAATGTAACAATGAATGTAAGGCTCTCCCTAGCTAAACAAACAAATCAACAATCTTTCTCTGAAGCAGGGTTACCTTGAGTCGTTCGATGGCCTCCTCACTACCAGGACTAAACATGATGCGATCATGAAGGCTGTTGATGGAGCCAGCCCGACTGGATAGGGCAGAGAGTGAAGGAGACGGGCTCATCCCTGTCATGGCATTGGTCACTGTGGAGAGATCACTTCTTTGATTGAAAGCTTGACGATTACTGTTATTGTTCTGGAAATCGGATATGTCTGTCAGAGGAAGGGGGTCAATGGGAAGGTAGCAAAGAGGAAGAGATGGAAGAAACCAGAAAAAAAAGGAGAAGAAGAGGTAGAAGAAGAAGAAGAAGTAAAAAAAGAAAACAAGACACCAGTGGTCGAAATGAGGTAAGAAAAAAAAAATCTAAATTTAAATCAAAGGCTCTCAAAAAAGGGGGTCATGCCAAATTTTTTAAAAAAACATGATGTGCTTAAAATTTAGGAAACAGAAATGATTTTTAGCATTTGGAAACTGATGGGCTTATTTTAATGAACATGCCAGCAAATTATTTGGTTTAACACATGATAATTGCTGTATGCCTTTGAGAATGAATAAATGTAACTTATGTTATTTAAGAGTCGGGAGAAGGTGGACGAAGCTTGCTGGGAGAGGAGTGGAGGCGGCAGAAGAAGAGAGAAAGAGAGAGAATAAAAGACTATGTTTGGTTTTCTTGTGCTTTATTGTACTGTGCTCTATAATGGGATGCGAAGAAAAAGTTAGAAATTTTATGCCCACTTGAATAAAAAGTGTGTGTTGGACAGTATTTGCGTCTGCCTGTCTGTGCTGGGTAGGGTGACTGGTACGCCCCTTGCGCATCACAATGGCATCCCAGATGGGATTTCCTGTCCGGCTGCTTGCAGGAAACCCATTTTAAAAATTTTCTCTGGCCAACCCAACACACAGAGCATCTGCACACACACAGCAGCACAGGAGCACGCTCTACAGCCAGCCGGAGAACCATACAGGCTCACTGAAGTCCTATCTTGTCCACTATGGACAAGAGGAAAGCCAGGCAGTCCGGGAAGGCAGCAAGGGGCAAAGGGATCTGCGTCGCTGATGGCAAGGGTGCCGACCCACAGAAGAAGCAGGCCAACTGGATGAAGGAGCGTGCACAGGGCAATATCTCCTCTTGGACAATACGGGCAGCCCCCCTGGTGTGCCATAGTGCCACAGGTTTGGAGCATGGAAGCTCAACCATGCTGGGGCCCGTGGGTACCACCAGGGAGCACATGGAGAACAGCTGAGCCCACCTCTGCAGGGCTGCCGTCACCCCCGGAAGTGTAGCCGGAAGGAGACACCTGGAGCACTTCCAGGTTATCTATAAATGGGGCCAGCTGCCACAACTCTGGAAGCGAGAGTAGGGAGGTGGACGACGAAGCTTGAGGGAGGAGTGCAGGCAGAACAGACATGGAGAGAAAGTAACTGTTTGCTGTGTGGTGTTTTGCTGTGTGAGATGGAAACTGTAAATAAAGCCTGTGTAGTGCTAGGACTTGTGCCTCTGTGTCTGGTGTGTTGAGTCTGGGTGTCTGTACACTCCCCTGGGCTTTCACAATCTTTATCACTATTTATTGTCACGCCATGCACATGGGAGACAGCTTAAAGGCTTTAGTGAAGGTGATTACCCACCGGACCAGGGGTTGGTGCTGTGTACTAATGCCTTGTCTTCTCTTGCCTTTGCAGAATGTATAGTGCAGCCAAAAATTATTTGTTCACTGTGAAAAAATGGTCAAATAACTGTTTGAAGGCAATAAATGACACAGTCTGGAATATGTTTTGAATAAAAGTTTTTTTTTTGTTTCTTTAAATAACACACAAGTAATTGCAACATTTTAGACAGTTTTCAAAGTTTGTTCTTCAATATTCTCAATTTAATTTACATTTTTGATGAATTTTTCACGGTGTACAAATAATTCTAACCACCACTCCAATCTGACATCATTTTGTGTCTGTCAACCTGGAACATCCCCTTCCTGCCAACTCATAACCAGGAACATCTGCCATCTTGTTTTAGTTCCTACTCAGAGCTCCAGTCTGTAAAGACTACTCCACATTTATTGCATGTTTTCTTTGTATTTTCTCATTTAATTATATGTGGTCAACAAGGTGGTGCCCCAACTCATCTTTGTTTTTGACCTATTGTACACTATATAATAGCCCCTTAGATATGGGCACGTTCTGATAGCCAAGAATATCATACACGATATCCTTTTCAAGACATTTTATAACATATTAAAACCTTTACTAACAATTCCATATTCAAACATCTTTGAAAGAGTGACATGATCAAATAATGAATACTGGAAGAACAACACAAAATTTACATAGACAATTCCACATTTGAAAATCAAACTATGCTATGAGGTCATAACACTATCTACTGTATGACCATCAAGTCAAAAAGAATCAATTTTCTTCTCAAACAAATTGCAATCTATCTTTTTAATTACAGGTTGCATACAGAGGGAAATATGGTTATGAGGAATTTAAAACATTCTCTTAAAGCTTACACTAATTTATTGTCTAACAAGCTTTTAAGTAAATATATTGAAATCAAGATGACTGCATTTACTACATTAATAAGGTGCACCTCAAATATAATAACATCTTCTGGGATGCCATGAAACTGCAATTATTGAGAACCTATGATTTAAATAGAAAAAAATCTGGTGAATAAAACATAATTTGTCACCAAATTCTCCGCATCATGTGTTTTATTCAACCATCCAGAGAGAAAAAGAAGCAGCAGAAACAGACAAGGAAAAGGGAATCTAAATGTTAGGTAGCACAGGGGAAATAAGTTTCTCATTACATGTTCTCATAGTTCCTTTAAAAAGCACATGTAAAATTAAGTTTTTGGCACCACGAAAGAAAACACTAAACAACATCTGAATAGCCAAATGGCAATGTGCAATACTGTATGACTATTCTGCTTCATACCAAAATTCTCAGCATTTCATGACAAACTATAATCATGAAAAACTTACTGGCTGCATGTACATGGTATGTAAAGGAGTAAAATGTACTAGTGGTAGATTGAAAAGTTAAAAAACATATTTTAAAAAGGGAGCCAAAAGAGAGAATAGAAAAAAATATATCAAATTCACAATAATAAACAGAGCATGTATATGAAAAAAATTTAATTCAGTGTGAGACAGAGAGAGACCTCTTCGAAATACCCTTACCAACAAGAGTATTGACTCAGGCACTGAATTCTTTAGCATAGCACAGAGTATCAGAAACATTGCTAAGATAATAGGACCACTACAGAGACAAATGCTGAGTATCTGGCAAAAGCTGAGTATGTGCCAGTTACTCAGGACAATTGAACTCTGAAGTGTCTGTGTTATAGAGTAATAAGATGTAATAAAATGTTTAAAAAATCATGTCATACAGCTTCATCACTCTTGGACATGTATGCATGTCTCCTCAGTAGCCAATTGAGTACTGATGGTATTATCAAGATACATTATTTAAATTATACATTTTAAACAGTATGAAATGTTGCAGCAAGGCTCTGGTTGAAATTCATCAGACACTTAAGTGCAAGCAAAATAACAGCTGGATTGAAAGTCATCTTCCACTGCAGGCACAAAAGCCAATCAAAGCTGTCTAAAAACAGCATGGGAGCAACTTAAAGTGCATTTTGGCAGATTTGTATTAGCTAAAGAGAAAACAAGCCATGGCTAAAGCAGGTCTACAGCACGAGGGAGGTTGATTACATTACCAAGATGGATTTCAACTGCCATGTTTATATTCAAAGTAAAAAAATTCCTATCAGACTAAACAGGTAAAATAAAAAGCAAATAGTTCAAAGTCTGTGATGCTTCAAAGAATAGAAGGAACAATACAGTATTACTGCATCATCAGACACACATAACACTATAAAACATGATATCATTGATGTATTATACATTAGACAAGGCCAGTTAAAAAAAATTGGTTAATCTGACCAAAACCATCATTTTAATCTTTTACTTTACTAGGACCTTAACTATCCATGGAAAAAAGCAAAACACTGGTTGCACATTCTGAAATATGGTCCATTAAGTTGTATGGTATTCCTGAATAAGAGTCGAATTGATAAATGTCTGCTTGCTAATGTATTTTAGCAATATACCTTTTAAATAAAGTCATTTCATGTTTATATATTGTTCACCAGTAGTAATCACTTGAACCATAGTTATTTCCTAATTAGTAAAATCATGAAAATCGTTGGTAATACCTGGACAAAAGTATGAGGCAAATATTGTGTTGGTTTCTACATTTACTAATGCTAATTGAATGTATTTTAATTTTATATAAACACTTTCAGTTTTATTCTACATATATATTAAACTGAAGATCCCAGAGCCTGACTCTCCAATTAATAGTTTATTGAGATTTTGAAGTGGTTACAAGGCCCACAACATTGCCATATATGAAAGAACTGTGTAGATTAGGGGAGACAAGTTCACAATATCCATTCAGAAGCTGCAGCTAAACTAGAATATGCCCCTAATATTGACAACAAGCACAAGTACACTGCAAAGGTGTAACTATGTTTTTTTAGATCTTTATTTCTAACAATGCTATTTTGCTTCTGTTTTTATAGTATTGCTTTGTACCATCAAAGGCAAAACCCATTTTGGCCCTAAACCAACATCACCCTCCACTCGTGCTGTAGCTGTTTGTCAAGAAAAGCTGCAAAGGCATGGGATTGCTGATATACACACATTTCAAACCGGTACTCTCGCCGCTTGGCCCCCGATACGCTGGGATGAAAAGAGACAAAACAAAAAAAGCAATGGTCAGAGTTAATTACATACTGTACCCCACTACTATCCAAAGGTTCCCTAAGAGATTCAAAATGCACTTTCAAAGATGGAATTTAGAAATGTATGGCATGTGTTGAGTTATTTATTACTGTAATGCAATGTATATAACACAATTAGATACATCATGTGCATGTTTTATGTGGTGATGTTTTTATAAACTTGGACAGTGTGCTAATTTCAGACAGAAAACTGTATTGCCAGTAAAAGTGTCTATTAGCTTTTAAAATATACTATATGTGTTTGCTTAATATTATATTTACATATGACAGTGATAAATGCAAATGCTAATGAGATAACATAACTATATTAAGAAATGCTATTAGCAATGCATAATATGCCCTTATTGTAAATAAATAATGTGTTGCATTGTTATATTTGTTTAATGGTTGCACAATGGTGCAGTATTTAGCATGGCTTCATAACTTCAGAGCACTGGGTCCATGTTGGTGTGTAAGTATTTTCAGAGACTGACATCTTGTGTAGGGTTAGTTCTTAGCCTTCACCTAATGCTGTTAATATAGGCTTTGACTCCTGGTGAGCCTAGATTGGAATAGACATACATTGATTCATTTATTCATTCATTCACTTACACTCTGTTAATCCTGGTGATAGCCACTGTGGCAGCATATTAATGTGTAAAAATTATGTCACTATATCTGTAGCCCAGTTCCTCCTGGGAACCATCCAGATGGTCCAAGGCCTGTTGAAACTCATGTATATCCTAGGTATGCATTGCTGCATTGCATATTCAAAAATGTATGAATAACAATCTTTAAGAAATTATAATTACTACGATCTAGGAGGCAGATATATATTGTTCATCCATACTAAAAACACATGAAGTAAGATTGTAGCCTGAACTGAAGAACAACTGTAAGTTTCATAAACTGGGAGGTATAATAGATGGAATGAGAAATACTAGATAAAAAAAGAAAGAGAGAGAGAAAATGTAGGACAGAAAATGGCTGTACAAGAGAGAAAAGTGGAAACAACATCACTAAGAAAATGCAACCCCCAGATCATTTCTGACAGAGAAGCCAAGATTAAGCAAACAGGTCTTCAATCCAAAGTATCAATTCTGAACATTTACTGTATAAGCAGCCTTGCAATATAAACTATTGCCTTATTATTATTACACATTTGCTAACCTACTTATTAGAAAAATCAATACTAATATATTAGTTCTGCAGAATTACAGTAAATAATGTAGTAAAAGTCAGTATAGATATATTAAAACTCAAGTTGTATTCAGTTTTATACAGTAAACTGATTTGTCAGATTTTATTCTTATAGTTTTAATATTTGTAATCAGCTTAAATAATCATACTAGTGCATCAAGTATGTTCAGCAACAGACAGTCATGTTTAGGTCCTTTGCTGTTGAATGTGTATTGATGATTTTTAAATTCTTTCTGTTTGCAGAGGAATGTTCCTTTAAAAAGCACTATGCTCTGATAGTATGTATGTAATGAAAATCCTAGTAACTGTTTAAAAGGTGGTTACACAGAGGATGTTATATAAATTAAAGATTGTATATTTATTTGTATATTAGACCTAGCTTTAGATGATCACATTCGAGTTAAAGAAAAAAACTCCTATATACTGTACATGTGCAGGTGTTTTGGTCTAACCTAAAGTCCTGCATGCTAAGATGGTGATGGTGTCACATTTAGAATTCTTACCTGGTTCACTAAAAATTAACTGACCTCTGACCTTTGCATTATTCCTTAATGACTATATGAAGTTTCTTAAAATGCCAGCCCACATCCCTCCTCTTTACACTAGATAAGAATTTTGCTATTTCCAAAATAACTTCAGTTGGAGTCTTCAGCTTGTTTTGAACATTACATTGTCAAATATGTCCATTCATTCAGTTTTCCAGTCAGCTTTTTAGGTAAAGGCCTACAGAGAGTGGGAGTTTGTCTCTGTGTCATTTGAGACAATGCAGGAAACAAACTAGTAATGTAATTAAGTAATGTAACATAAATAATAATAATTAAATAAACACTACAAGAAAATTAAGATATTGGGCAAGTTATTTGAAAAAGCAAATATAGTTACATTATGGGATAGATGTGCACAAAAGAATAAAATATTAACAATGACTACTATCACATGCTCAAATACATATATTGGTGTTTGTCATCAAAGTGAAAAAGTATGAAAAGCAGCTATTTCAGGTAAGGTGAACTGAAAACGGAGTTCCAAAAATGTTATTACAATTATTTGTTCCTTGGTCTCAGGATACTTTTGGCTGAAGTTCAATATTAACTAGATTTATTAACTAATTTTAACAATGTTGTTTGTGAGTTGCTGCAAACAGTTTAATGTGAGACTTGAGGAAAACAGTGTCTGACATGATTAGTTTACTTTTAAGCACATACCATATAACAAGGTACAAATACAAACTATACTTGAACATTTATTTACACTCTTCTTTCCTATCCAATGTCTTGTCTCTTTTAGAATTATGAATGTGTATATACTGTATATGTGCATCTGTGCATGCAGCACCCAAAATATTTTGAGACAGAAATAGCAAGTCATAAACTGCATTCCCTGGAATATCCAAGTCAGTGTTCACGCTATAAATATTGGAATATGTATGTCCACCTTCCTCTGTTATGCGTGGAATCTTTATTAATTTACCAAATGTGGTTAGTGTAAGAAAAAATGAAAGTGAACCCAGGTTATATATTTGATGTATGAAATGATGTTCCTCCCCTCCGAGTAGTTCCTTACTTTCAATGATGTCTCCAAGTCCTTGAGCATACAGCAGATCCTTCAGCCTGGATACTTCCTCTTTGAGCTCTCGGACCAACCGGTTATTGGGATCTTCATTGATCACTGCATTGCAACGGATCTGCTTGGCTCTATCTGCATACCTGAAGTAGACAAAAGGGGTACTAAGCATTAAATTGATTGCTTCTCAGAGACTATTTCAGACATAAAAGTTATTGATATTTTCAATAAATAAATTTTAAAAATCCCTAGCACTTGATTAGGAACTCAGTGTTAAAGGTTAATTATATGTACTTCTCTCACTTCAAAATGATATTGAATAGAATAATAGACAGACTGACTAGCTGAACTTTTATGTTATAGCATACTAACAAAGGAGATTTGGCTAAGCATGGCCACCAGTTTTGTCTGGTCTTAAACTGCTAATTGCTGTGTTACGGACACAATAATGTGTCACATGTAGTTTGAATATAAGCACTTGTGAAAGTGTTTTGTATTATAAATTATGTATTTTACAAGTATTTTAAATTAAGATATATATATATATATTTGTAGTACATTGCATGTAAGCATATGCTTCAGTGTGGTAGCTCTTCTGTTATTAGTCATGGCAGTAATAATATTATGGTTGTATCTGATCTTTCCCCAAAATATAACGCTTTTATCAAGCAGCAACATATAATTTTTAATTTGTTGTAAATGTTACAGCTTACTCTTTCTAATTAACTATTCTCTTAACTCAGGCTTGTCTCTTACTCCTCACTCATTGAAGATTATCTTTATTCTTTGTTTCTTTTTAATCTCAGGTTTGCCCTGTCTCCATTATTTTTGATCACTTGATTATTTTTCAGTCACATTTAATAATTCCTTTCTTGTTACGTTTTTATCTTTATCAATCCATATACTGACCCTGGTTAGTCTAAAATCCCTTTGCTTTCTCTAGACACCCGTGTTGAATGAATCTGGCTTTAGAACCAAGACATTGTCCCAGATCTTTGTACATTTAAAAAGACTATCCTATTTTGCAGTCAGTGATGATAAATCATGCATGGGTGCCCTGGCAGTAGAATCCAAGTCTACAGAAGGCTGATCTTGCTTATGATCTATTACAAATTGTAGGCAGAATTAATACAGAAAATACCTATTAGTTATAGAAGTAGCCTTTGAATATGTAATTTGAAATGTCTAGATTCTCATTCTTCCATAATATTTAAAGACTTGTTTATATGTGTTCAAACCAATTTTAATTAAAGTATTACACTCAAATAGCACTATGCAGATCAAAATAACCCATTATCTCATCCTCATATATTAATATCTGTGCATTTACTTAAATTCATTATAACTTGCTAAAGTCACTGCTGAAGACATCCTACCTCAGAGTGCTGAGAGTCTCATCATAGTTGATATCAGCTGGGCTCAGGGCAGCCACCATAGCAGTGCGTGAATTTCCACCTTGCACAAAACATATAAAAAAGTACTTTTGTAGCCATGGTATTACATTTTCAACATAGTACATTACCCAGGACAATGTGAAAATAAATGAAAATGGTATAAACCAACTGGTAGGTCAGTTCAGAATTGAGGGCTGATGTGAGATGGGGATAGGTGAACCATAGTATTTTGCAAGTGGTTCGTAAGAATGCCCTATTCGGAAAAAGCTACCATAGGAACTTCTATACTACATACTGAAGCATTACAGAAAGCAAAAATAATTGTGTCAAAATAAGTATACCATTTCAATCAGGGCTCACGTTTTATTGCAATATTTATTTTACCATATTATGACAAACTAAGCATGAAATCATTTTATGTCAAATACAGTTGTGCTTGAAAGTTTGTGAACCCTTCAGAATTTTCTATATTTCTGCATAAATATGACATAAAACATCATCAGATTTTCACTCAAGTCCTAAAAGTAGATAAAGAGAAACCAGTTAAACAAATGAGACAAAAATATTATACTTGGTCATTTTTTTATTGAGGAAATGATCGAATATTACATATTTGTGAGTGGCAAAAGTATGTGAACCTCTAAGATTAGCAGTTAGTTTGAAGGTGAAATTGGAGTCAGGTGTTTTCAATCAATGGGATGACAATCAGGTGTGAGTGGGCACCCTGTGTTATTTAAAGAATAGGGATCTATCAAAGTCTGCTCCTCACAACACAAGTTTGTGGAAGTGTATCATGGCATGAACAAAGGAGATTTCTGAGGACCTCAGAAAAAGAGTTGTTGATACTCTTCAGGCTGGAAAATGTTACAAAACCATCTCTAAAGAGTTTGGACTCCACCAATCCACAGTCAGACAGATTGTGTACAAATGGAGGAAATTCAAGACCATTGTTACCCTCTCCAGGAGTGGTCGACCAACAAAGATCACTCCAAGAGCAAGGTGTGTTATAGTCAGCGAGGTCACAAAGAACCCCAGGGTAACTTCTAAGCAACTGAAGGCCTCTCTCACATTGGTTAATGTTCATGTTCATGAGTCTACCATCAGGAGAACACTGAACAACAATAGTGTGCATGGCAGGGTTGCAAGGAGAAAACCACTGCTCTCCAAAAAAAACATTGCTGCTCGTCTGCAGTTTGCTAAAGATCATGTGGACAAACCAGAAGGCTATTGGAAGAATGTTTTGTGGACAGATGAGACCAAAATAGAACTTTTTGGTTTAAATGAAAAGCGTTATGTTTGGAGAAAGGAAAACACTGCATTCCAGCATAAGAACCTTATCCCATGTGTGAAACATGGTGGCGGTAGTATCATGGTTTGGGCCTGTTTTGCTGCATCTGGGCCAGGACGGCTTGCCTTCATTGATGGAACAATGAATTCTGAATTATATCAGAGAATTCTAAAGGAAAATATCAGGACATCTGTCCATGATCTGAATCTGAAGAGAAGGTGGGACATGCAGCAAGACAATGCCCCTAAGCACACAAGTCGTTCTATCAAAGAATGGTTAAAGAAGAATAAAGTTAATGTTTTGGAATGGCCAAGTCAAAGTCCTGACCTTAATCCAATCGAAATGTTGTGGAAGGACCTGAAGCGAGCAGTTAATGTGAGGAAACCCACCAACATCCCAGAGCTGAAGCTGTTCTGTATGGAGGAATGGGCTAAAATTCCTCCAGGCCAGTGTGCAGGAATGATCAAAAGTTACCAGAAATGTTTAGTTGCAGTTATTGCTGCAAAGGGGGGTCACACCAGATACTGAAAGCAAAGGTTCACATACTTTTGCCACTCACAAATATGTAATATTCGATCATTTTCCTTAATAAATAAATGACCAAGTATAATATTTATGTCTCATTTGTTTAACTGGTTTCTCTTTATCTACTTTTAGGACTTGAGTGAAAAATCTGATGATGTTTTAGGTTATATTTATGCAGAAATATAGAAAATTCTAAAGGGTTCACAAACTTTCAAGCACAGCTGTATAATTAATTAATTAACCTCTTGTTTCCCAGGTTGCTATATATTGTTTTATCTTATTTGGATTTGCTTAGTCATAACCACTGCTTAAGTTTATTGCTTTCTTGACAGAAAACCAGTTATAAGCCCTTTATATATTGTTTTCATGGCAACAACTACTGTCACTTCACCAAAATATCTTCCACAATATTACCAGCTATAATGATGAAACTGTATCACTACAATTAACAATGCAGCAGAATTTTATTAAAACCAATATTGCATCACATAAAAATCTAATTTTTCATCAATAACCAACATTGTAGTCCATAACACATATTGCATGACAGTGGATAACAAGAGAAAGACATGAAACTGTCTCTGGGGCCAGGCCTGGCAGTAGCACTTGCTGTGGAACAATGATAATAATTGTGTGACAGACCAGGATAAATCTAGGTATACTAGATCTCAGCAATGGAAAGTGGCATTTAAGACGTAAAACATCAATTCTCTGACATAAAAGGAGTTAGAGCTTATGTGGGAGATTAAAACATACTTGCTAGATATAGTCAGACTCACCACTACAAGTACTGGCTCTGGAAACAGATAGTCTCTTAATAATGGTCTCTCTCTCTCTCTCTTACTCTAGTTGCCACACAGAAGAAGCCCAGGCTGGGTGTAAAGATGTTCACAGTCCCCCAGCTACATACCATAATGATGGTGTTGACATCAGTGAGCAAAAGATTTACCTTAATGTGACCTTGAGTGACTCTTACTGTTTAACATACATTATATGCACCTAGAAGCTATTCAAATTTTGTGTTTCCTTAATTTTTTGATTTTACTAATGTACATCAAAGGCAGAGTAGGAAATCAAAAAAGATATTTAACTGAGCATTTTTGTTTGATTTTTGAGTCAAAAAAAACCTGTTCCTGTACTATGCCTATCGATGTGATAGAATATATTCGATTTAATAGCACCAGATGGTATCGACATGTTGAATATTGTTAAGAAATGCCTGTAAGAATTTCACGGTGCATTTGACACTAAATTTGAAGTTAAGCTTAAGTATTTAGAGTTTTTAGAGACAGGGGATCAGTCTAAGAAAGTGTACTGCTCAGTGACATTGTAGTCTAACATAGAAATTTCAACTCCTCAACAGGTATAATTGGATGGAATGGCATGTTGTATCTGAAACTGAATGGTGAATTGCTTATGGAGATTCTTTGCTAGTCATTAATTTTCCATAACAAATGACACATCTGAAAACAGTACCTTAGGCAAAAAAAGTCTGCTAGACAGACCTGGAATGGAAATGGACAGTGAGCCTTTAGGATCTTGTAAAGTGAAAATTCCCTCAAAGATTAAGGCAATGCCAGAAATACTGGTTGGGGTTGGATTCACTTAGGCAGCTGAGTTTGCTCTGTGATGACTAAATAATTCTTTAGTAGAAAAGCTGAAGTAATGGATGAGACCTGTCTAAGAATGCTGAAAGTACAGGATATTACAGGAGTTTTGATTAACATTCTTCTTAAATGTTGCTTAAAAGTTGGGGACTGTCCCTCAGAAGTGGTATACATGGAATACATGTCTCACTTTTAAAAAAGGTGACAACAAGGGAGTTTTCTAGTGGCCAATATTTTCAACTCTTCATTCTTTCTGGCAGAGCCTATATAATGTTGTCCCTTTGACTCATCAGACTGTGATTTCTTACAGTAATTAGCTGTGTGTGATGTAGTCAGAATACAAATAAACAAATCCAAATCATCATTTTCATCCTGATAAAAATGACTCCTTCCTTGCAGGTAAGGGGAGAGCAGCTGCTCCAATAAGAAGAGTTCAATTACCTTGTTTACATATGAGGGTAGAGGTCACTGCACAGCATTTCTAGTTTTATGTACCTTGTATTAGTCTATAGTGGTGAAGGGAAAAATACATCTGTGGACAAAACTTTTGATTTATTGCTCTGTCTACATCTATACTCTCATCTATGTTTATCAACTCTGTGTTATCAATCAAAATGTGTTAACAATTACAAGCAGTCAAAATGAGGCTCACATTCAGCAATACTAAAGACCTTCTCAGTACAGCCACTGCTTTTCCTAATCTGGAGGTGCCAGTTGAGGTTGCTTGATCTTTTCTGAGCACTTATTACAAGAGTTGTACCAATGGGGGCAGACCTAGCACATAAAAAATTATATCTCTCTAAGAACATGTGGGAATTTCCCAGGATGACCTTTAAGTTATTGCTAGTGAAATGGTGGTCTGGTTTGTCTAGTGCGTCATTTTCCAAGAAGATTGAATTGAGAAAATGATTTGGCTCAGATACTTATTATATTTGGACTAGGAAAAAGTACAGTAGCCAAACATGCTGATTTTTTACAAAAAAAAAGTAAATATATAAATGAAAACTAAATGTAAAACATACATTTTTAAGTTTGTGCATTATAGATTCCTTACATGCCAACAACATAAATAGTTTTGTATTCTGTTTCTGTAAATAGATAGAGAGGAAGGTAGGCTGAAAGACAAAGATTTTTACCCAAATTTTCCCTCAAGAGCCAGGTCAGCACTGAATCTCTATATGGAATGAAATTCTCTGCTTTTTTCTTCTTTTTATTCTGTCAAGTAAACATGACATTAGAACAGTTAAGGGATAACTACAATATTATTAATTTGTTCAAAACATTTAACTTGTTAATGGAACAACCATTATAGAAACTGCAGGGCAGTTTTTCTCCAAAATGCCAATGAGAAACATTATGAAAGGAACTAGAACAGAGAAATGCAGTTACCATTTGTTTAAATGTGCACTATGTTAGTACATTTTTTAATTTAGTCTTTGATATAGCCTTATATTACTTACAATTATATATTGGAATCAATTTATAACATTTTTGGCTTGTAATTGCCATACCAGGTAAAGTTTTTTCTAGTTTATCCATCATCTTCTTTTTCAGCAATTAATTAATCTAACTTTAAAAGGTATGAATTGTTATGAAAAATAGGATAAACAAATTATTTTAAAAAATAGTTAATCGGTTAAGGAAATATATGAAAAGAAAAACAGTAAAAATCAATATGCCCCTTTATTTCTCTAAAATAACAACATCTTTCTCTCAGTTAATGGTATTCTTAACAAATTATTTTGAATTATTTTTAACCAAAACAATGTAATTTTTTTATTATTAATAGCATTCTGAAAGATCAAACTTTAGAGTGCAGTCATGTACTAAAATAACACGTGCACTTTTTAAACTGAATTGTTAAATTCCATATTAAATAAATTTCAAAGAGCAAAAAATGATTATTACCTTATTTGGCCCAGAGTCCTACAAAATGAAACAGCACATAAAGAACTCTATATTAGTAAATAAGTCCTTGTTATTCACTTAGCACTTTGTTACATTTTATCATTCTTACATGACATTAAAAATCATTTTGCTTACAAATACATAATAACAATGGCAAGGATATGCTAGAGATATGCACTACAGAACAGCAAGAACTAAGGTTGTGGAAAAATAGTAATAAAAATGAATTATGAGAACAACTAAAAATCAAATTTATTTCCAGCAACTTTACATCACAAAAAAGTGACATACAAACACAAAATAGGACTCACTGCAAAACAGTCATTTGATTGTACAGATAGATATGTTGTGGCTAAACAGTGACAAATATTACAGGTGTAGTATAGGATGTAATTCTTTGAACAGAAAAGGTGAAATATTTGGATCATAATGTAAAGTATGACTGAATGCTAATGTTGTCATTCATAAATGTACGGTCTCTGTATTTTATATCACAATTTCAGTTATTTTTATACTCTGTTTTTAGAATAATTATGTCTAATACATTCAGTATATATCACTTAATACTTACAGAATTTACATTAATATATATATACTGTATATGTCATTAATCTATGACCCAGAATTGGATTAAGCAGGTCTGAGAATGTTATGTGATTTCTTGTATATCACTTTATTATATTTTTCACATCTTTAACCTAGCCACAGGGGATGCACAAACCAGTGTTTTCTTTGTGCCAGTCCCAAGCCCAGATAAATGGGGAGGGTTACATCAGGAAGGGCATCCGGTGTAAAATTTTGCCAAATCAAATATATGGACAACAATACAAATTTCCATATCGGATTGGTCAAGCCCCAGGTTAACAATGACTGCCACCAGTACTGTCAGTCAACAGGATGCTGGTGGAAATTGGGCTACTGTTGGCCGAAGAAGAAAAGGAGAAGAAGAGGGGGAGACGTGTCCGGAGGCAGGAGGAGAAGAGGAAGGTAAAGAGAGTGGAACTGAGGGTAGGAACTTTGAATGTTGGCAGTATGACTGGTAAGGGGTGAGAGTTAGCCGATATGATGGAGATAAGGAAGGTTGATATATTATTCATGCAAGAGACTAAATGGAAGGGGAGTAAGTCCAGGTGGATCGGAAAGTGGATTTAAATTGTTCTATCATGGTGTGGATGGGAGGAGAAATGGAGTAGGGGTTATTCTGAAGGAACAGCATATCAAGAGTGTTTTGGAGGTGAAAAGAGTATCAGACAGAGTAATGATTATGAAGCTGGAAATTGGAGGTGTGATGATGAATGTTGTTAGTGCATATGCCCCGCGAGTTGGGTGTGCGATTGATGAGAAAGAAGATTTTTGGAGTGAGTTGGATGAAGTGATGAACAGTGTACCCAAGGGACAGAAAGTGGTGATTGGAGCGGATTTCAATGGACATGTTTGTGAAGGGAACAGAGGAGACGAGGAGGTGATGGGTAGGTATGGTGTCAAGGACAGAAATGAAGAAGGTCAGAGGATAGTGGATTTTGCCAAAAGGATGGATATGGCTGTGGTGAATACGTATTTTAAGAAGAGGGAGGAACATAGGGTGACGTACAAGAGTGGAGGAAGATGCACACAGGTAGATTACAGAAGAGTCAATCTGAAGGAGATTGAAGACTGCAAAATGGTGGCAGGAGAAAGTGTATTTAAGCAACATAGGATGGTGGTCTGTAGGATGATGTTGGAGATCAAGAAGAGGAAGAGAGTGAGGGCAGAGCCAAGGATCAAATGGTGGAATTTGAAAAAGGAAGACTGCAAGGTTAAGTTTAGGGAGAAGGTGAGACAGGCACTGGGTGGTAGTGAAGAATTACCAGACAGTTGGGAAAATACAGCAGATGTAGTATGGGTGACAGCAAGAAGGGTGCTTGGCGTGACATCTGGACAGAAGAAAGGGAAACCTGGTGGTGGAATTGGGAAGTACAAGAGAGTATACAGAGGAAGAGGATGGCAAAGAAGATGTGGGAAAGTCAGAGAGATGCAGAAAGTAGACGAGTACAAGGAGATAAGGCGCAATGTGAAGAGAGAGGTGGCGAAGGCTAAAGAAAAGGTGTATGATGAGTTGTATGTGAGGTTGGACACTAAGGAGGAAGAAAAGGACCTGGACCGATTGGCTAGACAGAGGAACCGAGCTGGGAAAGATGTGCAACAGGTTAGGGTAATAAAGGATAAAGATGGAAACATACTCACAAGCGAGGGGAGTGTGTTGAGCAGATGGAAAGAGTACTTTGAGAGTCTTACGAATGAAGAGAATGAGAGAGAAAAGAGGTTGGATGATGTGGAGATAGTGAATCAGGATGTGCAACAGATTACCAAGGAGGAAGTAAGGACAGCTATGAAGAGGATGAAGAATGGAAAAGCTGTTGTTCCAGATGACATACCTGTGGAAGCACCGAGGTGTTTAGGAGAGATGGTAGTGGAGTTTTTAATCAGATTGTTTAATGGAATCTTGGAAAGTGAGAGGATGCCTGAAGAGTGGAGAAGAAGTGTACTGGTGCAGATATTTAAGAATAAGGGGGATGTGCAGGACTGTAGTAACTACAGGGCGATAAAGTTGATTAGCCTTTCCCTTTCTTATTTGCAATGGTGAAGGACAGGTTGACAAATTAGATAAAACAGGAGTCCCCGTGGACTATGATATTTGCTGATGACATTGTGGTCTGTAACGATAGTAGGGAGCAGGTTGAGGAGACCCTGGAGAGGTGGATATATGCTCTAGAGGAGAGGAATGAAGGTAAGTAGGAACAAGACAGAATACATGTGTGTAAATGAGAGGGAGGTCAGTGGAATGGTGAGGATGCAGGGAGTAGAGTTGGCAAAGGTGGATGAGTTTAAATACTTGGGATCAACAGTACAGAGTAATGGGTATTGTGGAAGAGAGGTGAAAAAGAGAGTGCAGGCAGGGTGGAATGGGTGGAGAAGAGTGTCAGGAGTGATTTGTGACAGACAGATATCAGCAAGAGTGAAAGGGAAGGTCTACAGGACGGTAGTGAGACCAGCTATGGTATATGGGCTGGAGACGGTGGCACTGACCAGAAAGCAGGAGACAGACCTGGGGGTAGCACAGTTAAAGATGCTAAGATTTGCACTGGGTGTGACAAGGATGGATAGGATTATAAATGAGTACATTAGAGGGTCGGCTCAAGTTGGACAGTTGGGAGACAAAGTCAGAGAGGCGAGATTGCGTTGGTTTGGACATGTGCAGAGGAGAGATTCTGAGTATATTGGGAGAAGGATGCTAAGGATAGAGCTGCCAGGGAAGAGAAAGAGAGGAAGGCCTAAGAGAAGGTTTATGGATGTGGTGAGAGAGGACATGCAGGTGATGGGTGTAACAGAACAAGATGCAGAGGACAGAAAAATATGGAAGAAGATGACCCGTTGTGGCGACCCCTAATGGAAGCAGCCAAAAGAAGAAGAAGATATTTTTCACATCTTTGTGATATACTCTTTTTTTGAAGCAATGTAGGTAGCTACTAACAAGTTATACAATACATTAGCTGAAATAAAATTTTATTATGTATTTTTTGCTAATACTCTTTGCACTACATATCAAAGTATTATTAAACAGTTGTAATTACTGCAAAATATTAAAATGTAGTGCAAATAAAGCTGTTGTTATTAACACTGCTTATTATGTGAAGTAAAAATACTGTTGATGGAAGATCTAGCAATGGATCATAAAAATACTTACCACTTCTGCCAGTGCGGAGATAACTTTTCCTAGGGTTGTCAAGGATTTATTGATATTTGCACCCTCCTTCAGAAGACAAACAGTGAAAGATTTTAGAGGGACAGACATTAGACTGCAAATTTAACTTCTTATTAAGCACCTCCATATAATTTAAAAACTCTGTGTGTTTACATTGTATAAATTAGACAGATGTCATGAATTTTTAAAATACAATGAACATTAGATTTAGAATCATAATAGAAACATACATTGTTGTGATGGTCTTGGTATAAAAGTGAAGGTTTAAATATGTATAATTAATAAATATGTTGCTTATAGTTCTTCTAAACCTCTGAGTTTCCACATGTGTAAAACCTTTCCTTATCTTTTTAGAATGTTAAAGACATTTATATCCTGGAACAATTGCTGTTCTGGTCAAATGGAAAGGAAATTAATCACCTTTAGCCTTGTTCCTTTGGCTCCTGTAGAATCTGCTCTTTCACTTCCTGCCAGGTCAACCAGGCTTATTTTGCTCACCTACAAAAGTTAAAAAAGTTACCTGTTACAAAAACTAAGTTTGGTTTTGGCAATATCTGTAGGTAAACCTATATTATATCATTATTATCTATACTAATAAAAGGCAAAGCCCTCACTGACTAACTCACTCACTCACTGACTGACTGACTGACTGACTGACTGACTGACTCATCACTAATTCTCCAACTTCCCGTGTAGGTAGAAGGCTGAAATTTGGCAGGCTTATTCCTTACAGCTTCCTTACAAAAGTTGGGCAGGTTTCATTTCGAAATTCTACGCGTAATGGTCATAACTGGAAGCTGTTTTTCTCCATTTACTGTAATGGAGATGAGCGTGAAACCCGTGGGGGCGGAGTTTCGTGTGACATCATCACGCCTCCCACGTAATCACGCAGTAGGTAGAAAACCAGGAAGAGGCCCAAAAAGCGCTGAAGAAAACATGCATTATATAATTGAGAAGGCAGCGAAACAATAAGAAGCGAGCGAGTGACATATACAACCATATTCATGAGTTCTGCTACTTCGGAAACAAAGCACGATGTAAACCTAAACTTTAAATTAAGTTCATAGACAGGCTGCCGCTGGCGTTTGTAATTTAGTGCCTGCCCATATAAGGCCGTCCGTCAGCGGCAATC
>JANRMT010062854.1:122285215-122340677 GCA_026402145.1 Polypterus bichir lapradei | reverse complement strand
AAATTTTTCCTTTTCTTTTTCATAACTTCTTTAACACAGTACTTCTCCGCTGCGAAGCGCGGGTATTCTGCTAGTTATACATAAATTCCACAACAGATTAAAACTTGACATTTTTTGTAAAATTGCGCATGAGTATGCCCTGCCACTGTCACTCCACCCAGGCTTGTGTCTCACCTTGTGTTCAGTGCTGACAGGACAGGTTATGGCTCCAAGGTGCCATGCAATGGAATGGGCAGGTTCACAAAACAAATGGATAGAAATATTATATCATGGCACTCAGGGCTATGTCAAATCATTCTCTAGCAGAACCCATCTTTCTGTTTCTTTTTACATTTTTTTGTTTTTGTTTATAATAACCAACTTTTAGGCATTTATTCTTCTTTTGAGATGTTCTCTCCTAATTTGCTGAATTGTGTCTATTTCTGACAAGATGTGAGATTTTTCATCAGCTATCAAGTCAAGTTGGAGAGCATGCACTTGTACAGTGCATTGCCACACCCACTACATGACAAAACAACTCGGGATCCCAGTTGGCAACCCCCAGGCAGACACGCGGTCAAGTCCCACCCTCCAGAAATGACCCTCTGTCTGCCGCAGCCAGGTGTTATGTGGGCGACCATTTGGCCTGGTCCAGCCACTTGGGTCCCCAACAATGAGGATCTTACGAGCTGGATCACCCATCGGAGAAACACGCCACATGGCCATAGTGCCGTAACTGACGCTCCCTCACAATGCAGATAATGTGCCTCATTTGGGACTCCATGAGCAACTGCTCATTTGACACAAAGTCTAACCAACGGTACCCAAGTATTTTCCGGAGAGACACAGTACCAAAGGAGTCCAGTCTTCGTCTCAGGTCACTGGATAACGTCCATGTCTCGCAACCATATAGCAAGACAGGAATCACCAGGACTCTAAAGACTTGGACCTTCGTCCTTTTGCGTAGATATTGGTAGCACCACATACCCCTTTCCAGCAACCTCATGACCCCCCATGCTCTCCCAATCCATCTACTGACTTCATAGGAAGAGTCACGAGAGACATGAATGTCACTGTCAAGGTAAGCATAACCTCTCGACAAGGTCAACACTCCGCAAACAAACACACTGCTCATGGCAATGCTCAAGAGGTCATTAAAGGCCTGGATCTTGGTTTTTATCCAGGATACTCGCAAGCCCAGGCACTGAGACTCCTCACTCAGTCTCTCAAGCGCCCCAATCAGAGCCTCCATTGACTCCACGAAGATCACAGCATCATCAGCAAAGTCAAGATCTGTGAATCTTTCTTCACCAACAGATGCCCCACAGCCACTAGATCCCACGACCTTCCCCAACACTCAGCCCATACAAGCATTGAACAGAGTAGGACCAAGAACACACCCCTGACGTACCCCAGAATCAACTGGGAAAAACGCAGAGATTCTGCCTCTACTCTGCACAGCACTCACAGTACCAGTGTACAGGCCGGCCATGATATCCAGCAACCTCGAGGGGATCCCGCGAACCCTCAGGATATCTCTCAGGGCAGCTGTTCATCAGCTATGAATGTCAGGAATTCTCCCCTACTTACTAACCAAAAATATTCCAATGTAATCCTAAAAAAAATCACACAACAACCAAACTGCCATAATGAACTCCTGCAAAAATTTAAAATTTGCTTGCCCACCCATTTAAAACTGTCCCAGACTACAACAGTGTGATTAACTATTTGATACAGCTTCAGTTATGTCAAGGTTAGGGCACTAAGGTTTCTAAATCAAAATTGTTTGTGTTCCATCAGCATATTTATGGCCTACATAGGTTTTAATTGTGTTAGCTGTGTGTTTGCAGTTGTTATCAGTATGATGCATCAAAATCTCTTTGTACTTTTCATTGTTTATAATTCCATTTATTTTGGCTAGTTCCGCAACACTGTTGGGTGAAATGCCCTCCAGACCACTGCTTCACAGAATGCTAAAAAAAAAAAAACATTAACATGTTTACTTTAAACTTTTCTTCTAAAATACTGCCATTTTTGTAAACCAAGAATGTTAAATTTGAACTCATCATTCCATAAAGCTTTCTGCTACTGGTGATCACTCCATGCTTTATTGTCTTGTCTATACTGCAATCTTTTTTGCTTGTTGCCTTTCTGCAAGGCGGTTTTACCTGCAATATACCCTCCCTGACAATTTATTTTAAGATTTGAATGCATGGCCGAAGTGTGTATTTTGATGCCCGATGAGTCTTC
This sequence comes from Polypterus bichir lapradei, assembly GCA_026402145.1. NCBI lineage: Eukaryota > Metazoa > Chordata > Cladistia > Polypteriformes > Polypteridae > Polypterus > Polypterus bichir. Next base: position 122,338,448 of record JANRMT010062854.1, on the reverse strand, counting down.
CAGATGTTGACCAAGCACTTTACTGGATTTGCTTTTGTCTCATAAGGAAATGAGTGACCTTTAAGAACAGTTGCAGACAGTGCTCTGAGTCTTCCACTTCCTGTGTTTCTTCTGCCCTATTTATTCAGATTTCTTTGTCATAGTTTGAGCACCACATCTTGTAAATTTGATTCGATACTCTGTTGCTCAGTTAGTATAAAACAATCATGTTATGTGTGTTAGATTATGTTAATTTAGTCATTTCCAAACCTCATTTCAAGGCACTTCAGTATAAGTGGTTAAAATTCAGTACACTCATTTATTTGTCAAATTTTGTCACTAACATATGTTTGACTACATCAATGTTTTGTTAATTTTAAGAAGGTGAGCTGCCTGATGGAATTTAAAAAAATATATAGAATTGTTGGGCTCCCTCAAGGAGCAGTTTGGGAACTAAACGTGTAGTATTAGACATTTTACACTCGCATATCAATTCATTTTTAGAAAACACAAAATATCCTTGTTACTGTTTATCCTATCCATGTTTATTTGTTTTTATACCAATGTTACATAGTGTCCATGAGCAAATAAAAGCTTAATGCTCAAAGAACTGATTTTAAAAATAATTTTCCTAGTTGGTTTAAGAATTTTGTACAGTATATACTGTATATCTGTGACTTTGGCACATTGGTATACTGTAGATCTCAAAAATTTGGGGGATACTGAGATGTTGGGGTACTTTAATATTATTTAATTGACTAGTCTGTACAAAAATGTAGACTATAAACACTGAGCACAAGAGTGATTGTTATGAGCAAGAATGATTGTTATGAGCATGCATGGTAATATTTTTTGATTTCTGCTTATTAATTTCCCTTTTGAAAGTGTGAGTTTTTTAGAAATGTTGAGTATATAGAAAGTATGTATCTGCTTAGATAATCTATAAACAAAAAAGAACAGTTGCTACCACTGTAGCAACAATAACAGGTCTGTTTTTCTACTGATGTATACAATTGCAATAAAACTTGAATATCTATAGGCCTAAAGCAAAGGCTGCTCATATAGAGATATATCTACTAGGATATGACATTAAATGTTTATATTTTCTACACATTTATTAAAAATTAAAATCTGAGTTTTGGTTCATATTTATAGCTTTTATTTTGAAATCTAGGAAATGTTGCTTAACAATACTTTACACCAGTGTTTCCCAACCTCGGTCCTGGGGGCACACTGTGGCTGCAGGTTTTTGTTCCAACCAGCTTCTGTTTTTAATTGAACCCCTGGGCTAATTAAGTGAACTGTTATTTCCCAAGTTCTGTGTTTTGGGAACAATATAGAAATTGGAAAACTAAGTTTTCTACATATAAATGTACCAAGCAGTTATATGGAAATAATGTATTTTTTTTATTTTTAAATTTTCATTCTACTTTTCTAGGTGTTCTAATTGTTTAATTAATCCATTATATACTAATTAGTGGGTCTGATGCTAAAGTAGTTGCAGCTTTTGATTATTCAGTGTTGTTTGCCAGCGTGTCTGCTCTGCTCATTTTTAATTGTTATTAATAAGATACAACGAAGGGGAAAAACTGCACAGAGAAAGGGCAAAATATAATGAAATCAACAAAAGAGAGTTAAGCATTTAAATCTATAGCAAAAGCAGAAATACTTCTAAATGTCTTATAAATGCTGTGCTTTTCTGAATGTAGAATAAAAGAAAAATAATACCAGCTAATTAAATGAGATCAGTGTTATCAGGTGTTGTCACTAATTAGGAATCTGGTTGGAATTCGATAGCTCGCTGATCGTAGGAGAACACCTGAAACTGGAAAAGGCCTTACAGTCCGCGATCTCAATTACTCCACGCGAGCCGGGAATAGCGGGGACACTGGCTACAGTAGAGCCTGACGCTTCACCTACAGTACAAGAAAGCACAATTGAAATGTCTAAACTGAAGGTGATGCTCGCTGAGCTCAAAAAAGATATAAAGAAAACCGAGAAGGCAAATGAGAAAGCAAGGGCAAAGGCACATGAGAGACTGAAACAGGAATTGAAACAGGAATGGCAACAAGCAAACGAAATGCAAAGGCAGGAGTTGCAACAAGCAAACGAAACGCAACAGCTGATGCTGCAACAGGCAATGGAAAGGCTGCGACAAGAAATGCAAGTGGAGATGCGACAGGTGCTGGGTAAAATTGAAACGCTTACTGATTGGAGGATCTCAAGGAGACATTCACGACTAGGATTGAATTAGCCGAAAATTTAGCTACCAGTGCTGAAGAAAAAGCAGAAAATGTCAGCTCCGAATGCAAAAAACTCGGAGACAGACTGGCTGCTTTGGAAGATGAAAGTAGAAGGTATAATGTCAGAATTGAAGGTCTGCCTGAGAATCGAGAAAGTTCAAACCCTGTGAAATTCGCAGCTGAACTTTTTTCTAAAATAATCGGGGACGACTTTAAAGCAGAATCTGACATAGCAGCGGCTTACCGCGTACGCGGATCAAACACCGTTAGACCTAGACCCAGATCTTTTATAGTTCGTTTTGAATGATTATCATTTAAGCTAGAGGTGATGGCATTCCTCAGAAACAAGGAAGATATTATATATGAAAATAACCACATTCGTATCTTCCCGGACTTCTCTCCAGAAACAGCTACTAAACGCGCATCCTTCTACAACATTAAACAGCGGTTACGGCAAGCCAGCGTCAAATACAGCCTCTTGTATCCGGCAAAACTTAACGTGGAATGGCAGGGTCAATTCTATGTCTTCGCTAGCAAGGAAGAAGCAAAAAAGGAACTGAGAAAGCTGATCCCGGGACTATTCTGATACATAATAGTGAGTCATGGCGGTTAATGATAAAGCAAGGATTAATAATCTACTGTCTGATCTATTCGTTTTAAAATATGGGTTTTTTTCAGCATATATTCTCATTATTACTTAGTATTACTAGGGTGCTATCTGTTTATGTTTTATTGTTTTTAATTACTTTTTCTTTTTTCTCTTTTTTTCTTCTAATTATTTCATCTCTACCCTAAATGAGACTGTTCAATATCATACCCTTGGTTTATTGTCATTGTTATTGCTGCATTAAGACTTGTTATGCTTATTCTGGACACATTTTTAACACCATCACCCAGGTTTATTATGTGGGTGTATCATCTTAATGCACTAAAATTGCTGAAGACTATATATATATTTTAAGTGCAAAACTCTTTTTTTTATTTTTTAAAGACTATATTGGTAATAGATATCTCAGTCTTTTAACCCTAAAGCGCCACTGCATTGGGGCTTGTTTTGCTTTGGACGTGCTCTGTCTCTGGTTATGTCAGAGGACTGGGACTGTGTGAAGTGGGTTTTAGCCTCACTTGGGGAGGCAAAAAGGGAGGGTGGGGGGTTAAGGGGGGAAGAGAAAGAGAGCAGGCTTGATCTATACCTAATCTTTCCTATTAATCTTTATAATTATAACTACCAACGTAATAATAAGCTGCATGGCAACAACTCTAGGGGAAATAGGAAATTAAGGCCGAAGCTGTCTCACTTCCAGTTAAGACTATAAAATGACATCAAAAACTCAGAATCAGTGTCTCCATGATGGGACAGTTAACTTCGTAAGCTGGAATGTTAAAAGCCTGAATCACGAATTAAAGAGAAAGAAAGTACTCTCTCACCTAACAGGTCTAAATGCTAAAATAGTATTTTTACAGGAGACCCACTTACTAAGCAAGGATCAGTTCTGGCTGCAAAAAGACTGGATTGGCCAAATGTTCCATTCTAGTTTTACAAAGAAAACTAGAGGTGTGGGAATTCTCATACATATAACAGTACCATTTGTAGCATCAGATGTAGTATTTGATCCTGAAGGGAGATATGTGATGGTCATGGGAGACTTATCTAACTGTAAAATGATCTTGATAAATGTTTATGCACCTAATGTTGATGATAAGGAATTTATACAAAATGTATTTGCATCCATTCCCAATCTGAACACTCATAAAGTTATAATGGCTGGGGACTTTAATTGTGTTCTAAATCCACTTTTAGATAGGACTTCCTCCACAGGGGGAACGGCATCTAACACCGCAAAGATAATTACAAAGTTTATAACTGATCACAACTTATCAGACCCCTGGAGGTTTTTAAACCCAAATTCAAGAACATATTCTTTCTACTCACCAGTACATCATTGCTACTCAAGGATCGATTACTTCTTTATAGACAATAACTTCTTGCCTATGATTAAATCTTGCAAATACGATGCTATTGTTATTTCTGACCATGCACCTATGATCTTGGAGCTAAAATTACTAAGCCCCATACACTCACCTCACAGATGGCACCTCAACAAATTCACAAGCAAGAAGTGCGCAACGCAATCTCGGTAATCACCAACACGAACGGAGATAAAATCGTCGAACACAAAAATATAATGCACACTTTCAGAGACTACTATAAATCCCTTTATACTACTGAGTTTAAAGAAGACAACACACAATCTAATGCATTTCTGGATACATTACAGATACCACAAATAGACGCTTTTAGTGCGGAGGAACTTGATAAACTTCTGGCGTTATCAGAATTACTAGATGCTCTAAAGTCACTCCAAGGCAGGAAAGCAGCAGGCCCTGATGGCTACCCTGCAGAATTTTACAAGAAATTCTCTGCTCAGCTAGCTCCCCTCCTATTAGCAACATTTACAGAAGCCAGAGATAACCAATCTCTTTCTCAAACCTTTCGCCAAGCACTAATCACTGTTTTTCCAAAACAAAATAAGGACTTATTACAATGTACATCATACAGACCAATCTCACTTCTGAATAACGACGTTAAAATACTCTCTAAAATCATAGCTAGAAGGATGGAGAAAGTGCTCCCCTCGGTAATATCACAAGACCAACCTGGATTTATTAGGGGCCGACATTTATCTTCAAATCTTCGACGCCTGTTTAATGTAATATACTCACCAACTAAATCAAACACCCCAGAAATATTATTATCATTGGATGCAGAAAAAGCATTCGACATGATTGAATGGAAATACCTTTTTACTACATTGGAGAAGTTTGGGATTGGCCCGAACATTTGTGCATGGATTAAATTACTGTATACTAACCCAGAAGCTTCAGTTTGCATCAACAACATTTGCTCAGACTACTTTAAACTAGAACGTGGCACTAGACAAGGATGCCCCTTATCACCGCTGCTGTTTGCGATTGCCATTGAACCACTGGCAATACATTGTCGAAATACTGATCAGATAAAGAGGATTAGCAGAGAAGGACTGGAACAGAAAATCTCATTATATGCAGATGATATGGTATTGTATATATCGGACCCAGAAAATTCTGTGCCTGCAGTCTTAACAGCACTCACAGAATTTCAAAAGATCTCTGGTCTCAGAATTAATCTGAATAAAAGTGTACTCTTTCCAATGAATTCTCAAGCATATAATATTAAATTAGATATCCTACCTTTTGTCATTGCAGAACAGTTTAAATACCTAGGGGTAAACATCACAAGTAAACATAAAGCTCTATATCAACAAAATTTCACCGTCTGCATGGAAAAAATTAAACAAGACTTGCATAGATGCTCAACCCTACATCTCACACTAGCTGGAAGAATTAACACTGTTAAGATGAATATTCTTCCTAAGCTCCTTTTTTATTTCAAAACATTCCAATATACATTAATAAATCATTTTTTAGGCAATTAGATTCAACAATAACCTCATTTATTTGGAATTCAAAACATCCACGCATCAAAAGAGCGACCCTACAAAGACAAAAGGCAGAAGGAGGCATGGCTCTACCTAACTTCCAGTTTTATTACTGGGCAGCAAATATACAGGCGATAAGAACCTGGACACAAATAGAAGAACATACACAGGCATGGACCGCAATAGAAGTAAAATCCTGCAGTACTTCTTTGTATTCCTTGCTCTGTGCTCCAATAAATACACGTTATCGGCAATATACAAATAACCCAATTGTGCTCCACTCACTTAGAATCTGGAACCAATGTAGAAAGCATTTTAAGACAGAGAAGCTTCTATCTGTGGCACCTTTGCAAGAGAACCACCTCTTTCAACCTTCACAAACATATGCAGTTTATAATATCTGGAAAAAATTTGGAATTAACTTGCTTAGAGATCTTTATATAGACAACATCTTTGCATCCTATGAACAATTACATTCCAAATTTAACATTCCAGCTACACATCTCTTTCACTAACTTCAAATCAGGAGCTTTGTTAAACAGAACCTTCCAGATTTTCCTCATCTTGCACCCTCATCCATGCTGGAAAAAATATTGCTCTCAAGGACTTAGACTCCATCTCTACAATATATAAAATCATTTTACAATCCCTCCCTTTCAAAGATCCAAGAGGACACTGGCAAAAAGATCTCTCAATTAATATATCAGAAAAGGAGTGGAAAGTAGCAATGCAGAGAATTCACTCGAGCTCCATATGCACAAAGCATACAATTATACAACTTAAAATTATATATCGAGTACATCTGTCTCGACTAAAACTCTCCAAAATGTTTCCAGGGTATGATCCAACCTGCGAACGTTGCAACCAAGTCCCAGCCTCACTGGGTCACATGTTTTGGTCCTGCACCAAATTAACATCATTCTGGACCAAAATTTTTAATTACCTTTCAGACAGCCTTGGACTCACAATCCCTCCTAACCCATTAACAGCTGTGTTTGGGGTTCTTCCAGAGGGGCTTAAAGTGGAGAAAGACAAACAAATTGTGATTGCATTCACTGCACTTTTGGCACGCAGACTTATTCTGATAAACTGGAAGAACCCAAACTCTCCTCTTTTAAGTCAGTGGGAAACTGATGTGTTATATTATTTGAAATTGGAAAAAATCAAATACTCAGTTAGAGGATCCGTGCAGACTTTTTTCAAAACATGGCAGGATCTAATCAGTAACATTTTAAAATAAGGTCATGAAGCACAGAGAATTTATTAATTTAGGTATGTTTACAAGCCTTAAATTTTAAGCCATTTGGCTTGCTCTCTCTCTCAGGGGTGGGGATCGATCTGTTCTTAACTCAATTTTTCTTTTTGTAAAAACTTGTTTACTTTGTATGGATTGCAATAAAATTAATAAAAAAAAAAAAAGGACAAAAACCTGCAGCCACAGTGTGCCCCCAGGACCAAGGTTGGGAAACACTGCTGCACTGCTGTATACAGTATGTAAATGGACAGAGAAGTGTGAAATGATTGGTAGCTATGCTGCCTTCTGTGCTGAAGTTTTCTGTTCTCTCCATCTTTATGTGAGCTTCCTAAAATGACTGTAGTTTTCTTCTGCTAACACAAGGGTTCCCAAAGTGGTTGATATCGACCCCCTGGGGTCGATTTGAACTTTCTAGGGGTCGATAGTTTCAATAAAAAAATTGGGGGGTCAACGACAGAAAAATAGACCCCTTTACTACTGCTATTTGTTTGTTACTTCAAAATATCTATGATTCCAATAGGTACCTAATTAAGAAGTAAAATAATTCAAAAAAACACTTTTTTGATAAAAACACATTACATACCAAACTTGCGAACAAAAAGGTAAAATGTGTCATTAAAAGAGTCACACGTAAGAATGCATGAAAATACATGTAACACAAACATACAGTATCTGTGCATTGTCTTATCGAACGTATCAAAGCAAGTGCGGACATGAAAAACCGTTGCACGTCCGCTCTTGCTTGCGGTGGGACAAGACGACGGATATTCTATATTAGCAGAATCTATCAGTCTTGTACGGTCATGCTTTCATAAAACACTATAAATTGGTTCGTTTGATGTGACATGTACTTATTTGTGATTTGAACTTTGAATATAATTATTTATTGAGGAGCAGTACTACGAAAAAGAAAATTGGAGGACACAGTTTATTTATTCGAGTAAGAACAAAAATCTTCTGTTTCAAGTAAGTACATACTTTATTGTTTGTTTTTTTTTTTTTAATCACAGGGGCTGTCGAAATTGTTTGTTAATAAAAGTTTGTATTTCTTCAGATAATAATATGACTGAACCAAAAAAGAAATGCAGACAGTACAGCTTGGACTATTTGTACTTATTTTGAATTTACATATTTATTTCATAAATGTCAAAAATTAAAAAAAAAAAAAAAACTCTGCTCGTATTTTTTTCCTTAAATTTTCATTAGTGCAGGTTTCGATATTAAATGTTGCACAAGATAATGCCATATTCTGTAGCCATTTTATCTTTTTAAATCATAATTACAAGTGATTAAAATCTGATATCTAGTGAAATATTTAATATTGAGTGCTGTACAAATGTATTAATTTGAGTAAGTAAAGTAAATGACTAGGGGGTCGACGGTTTTAAAAGTTTTTGATAAAGGGGTCGGAGGTGTGCTAACACATACAGTACAGTCAGTTCAAGTGTCTTTATTTCTGAACTGCCCGATAGAACATGAATATATGACTGCGATTTCTTCCATCTTTCCTATTTTTGAAACTTCTTTACCTATTACTGTGTCACAAGGATTCTGAGCATATCTCAGTATCATCAGGCACAAAACAAAGTGTAAAGTTGTAAAGGAGACAAACAGAGGAAAAAGGCCATACGGTCAGTTGAGTGATTTTTCACTTTGTTCTGAACAAACAGATAAATACATGTGTGACACTTGTCTGAAGAATTCTACAGGTCTAAATGCTTGAAAAATCATTTGAATTTTTACTAGCAGTTGAATTCTAGGCAATTATTTCAATTTATTTGGCGGTCTTTATTATATGTTAAGGTACAACTATATTCTCAATAAGAAAATGAATTACAGTATAAATTGAACTAAAAATGCAAAACTAATATTTTTAAAGACTGATGGAGTATATTAAATACTGTAAAATTAATGTAGACCTAATGGGCTTAAAAATGCAGAAATGTTCAGTAAAAGCAGTGCTAAATGACATGTAAGCTATAAATGAGCTATATGTTTTGTAAACCTTTGGGTTGAAATTGAGTAAAGTATATTTTCAGAGCACTATTAATACTCCTTTACACATGCGTTAGAATGTTAAACAGTCAAAATATAGAACAGTTAATTGTTTAATCAGAAGGCAAATGAAAAACTCTTAGCTTATTGGGACGATCACAATGCTTATTTACCTTTTCTGATGTGTTGTCTGTTTCTGCATCATAGCGCTTCTGTGTGAAAATAATGTTGAAAACTGCATGTGATCTACTGCTTGTCTCATTCATGTTTGTAGCAGCCACCGTCCTGGCACAAATAAAAAAAATCAGATTTTAGGCACAGAGACTTTAACTGCTGTTTTATTTCCCCCAACAAGCAGAGGTAAATACACTACAATATGTAACAAAACATTAATAACACATGCCCTTACAAATAAAGTCCTTACACTTGGCAAAAGATGTGAGTGGATTCCTGTCTATTAAATGGTTGGCAGGTACAAAGCCACCACTAAAATGACACAGGGTAGGGTAAAGTTCCTATGACTCTAGTAATAGAAGAGGTCTTCTATTAGTCTGTGTAGAAACAGAAATTTAGCTAGCAGGCAATGGTCCATGCACATGTACTGTATTGATTCTCAAGGGTAACAAACAAGGGTAGAAGTCCAGCAAGAGGTGAAAGACGGTTGTTGCTAGGGTGGAAAAACACATTATCCCAGAAATCAAAGGATGCCTAACCCTTCCTTCGCACAGTTCCATTTAGGGAATGTTCAACATGGATGCAGCTTGAGAGACCTGGCCCTTTAAAGGCTTCTGGTAGCTAGAACTTGCTAGTGATACTGCTGACACTACATTTCATTCTGATAATTATAAAAACCATATTGATCAGCAGTTTTTAAGATTTTTCAGTTGCTTTCTCTTTTTTAGAGCCCTGTGGTGATACATTGTGTTGCTACCACTTTGACCAAGCTTTTCCTTTTGGCCACAGGATGCCATTTTGGCAGGTAGACATTATCATTACCAATGACAAATCCAACCTCTACTTAAACAAAATGGTGGCATGCATTTTGGAATTACCAAGGAGAAGCTGAGTGCCCGCTTATTTATTTATATTATTAAGGCACATTTTGGCTTGTCTTTTTCAAATGACCACAGGCCAGAAAGGTGTTCTGACAACTGCGCAGGATGGAATTTTGTCTGATAACCTAAGCTTAATTATGTATACAGGAAAAAAAACTTAAAAGGTTATTTCCATGCCGAAAAGGAAACAAGGTTAATGACACAACATTTTGGCTGTATAGCCTTTACCTGATGAATGATGTGTTTTAAACATTCTTTCTTTTTCAGAATGAAAATAACCTTACATTTTTTTTCATTGTCAATGCATGCTGACTCAGCCCCCTACAATAACTCCAAATATATATATATTATATATATATATATACAGTATATATATACTTCCATATACTTTAATGATTACTTGTATAATCTTAAACATTTATTTTTAAAAAATATGTTAATAAGTATATTTATTTGTAGGTACATCCTGCATAGTCATTATACATTTACAATGATAGATTTACTGTATATTTTATTGCATGGTGTCTTTAATTTTATTTGAACTATTCATATTTGTAAATATGTGTCACACTCTGAGCTTGTAAATGGGAAGTGTGCTACACGCAAGGACACTTAATTATATTAAACTGAATTTATGAAACAAATAGATAAACTGACTAAATGGATATTTCAGAATCATATATAAATATGTAATTTTTTAGGTAAAAAACTATGTCAAGTATAGCACTGTTTATCAGTAAAATATTTTGAATGAGTTTTTAAAATCTTATTTTCTGTGCCTTCCTAGGAAAATTAGAAACTTACATTGTAGAATATATCTCTAAATATCTTTAAGTTATCCCAAATTTTGTTTTTGATTGGTTATAGCTGAAACACAATCACAATAAATCATTGTAAGGCTTATATGACTAAAAAGCAATGATGTTTAGTAAAATAATGACTCACACTAAAATTGTTCTGTTTCATCTTGCCTGTACTTATTTAAAGATTTAATATTTAAAGATGCTATCAAACACTGTAGCAGGGAGAGGATCTCCTTAGTCTCATGGAAAAAAATCAACAAGCAGAATTCTGTTAAAATACCTGGCTTTATTTCCAGAGTCCATCAAGTCCTGAATGTCATTGTATGAGGTGACGGCAAGTTTAGAAAGATCTTCCACGTAGGGACCCATCAATGGATGTTCTCTGACTCTTAGGTTGCCCTTATTTTTAGGGTTAAGGAGGTCACGGACTCTCTCACAGTAAATTTCCATATAACTCACCTAGAGTGGAAGAACATTACAAACACAATTTTAGGAAATAAAAAAATACAAAGTACCAGGGACTTAAGGAATAGTTTAAGTGAGCAAGCCCTCTTCCCCTACAGCACGGAATTCTGTTAGGCAGAATGGAAAATGTTATGCATGTTACTTTAAACAAATTAATTGCTTTTCAATCTTTTAGTTATTTTGGAATTGCTTGTGCACTGAAAAAGTATATTCATTACTTTTTCACATTATTTTCATTGATTTATACACCATGTTAAATACTAAGAACATGATTACAGCTTCAATGGGCAGCTCAGATTACGAATAATATATTTATACACCATTAAATGATGGCTTATATACAACTTTTTATTGAAAGTAAAAACCGATGGTCAAAATAAAAACTAACTGACCTTTAGAACCTTTTTAAGTGGCATGTGTCAAAGTAAAATTGGTTTATTTTTTAATTTGACCTAAAGCTGTGCACTCATGATCAAGTTATTTTTTGATCAAATTATTATTAAAAAAGCATAAAGTTGAATAATTACCAGCAAACAATGTCACAGAGAAAAAAATTGTTGGCTAAGTGAATACGAAAAAAAAAAATCGAACATTCTTGTTTAATAAAAGAATGGATTTGTTTAAACAATAAGGGTCTTTTTATGGAAAACAATACAGAAACATCACATACTTACTTTCATGCATGCAACTTAGTACAAAGCGTTTTCATTAATTTATATAATAATTGGGAAGGAAGGCAACTATTTTACTACCTCACACCATATAATTTCTGTTTTTGTTTGGCTACACATTCTTTGGTCTGTCCTTAAAAGTTCTTAAGCCACTGTGCAATACTGTGCATTTGAATTCTGAGAAAAATGCGCTACTGATCCCATATAAATCTTTCTAGCAAAGGTTTCCATGAAGCTCTTAAGGCCCTCACTGTATAAAAAAGGTCTTCATATCTCACGTCAGCTTTCAGAAATTAAACATTTCCTTTGACATGCAAACTAATGAAAGGGAAGAGTAGGATACAATTTTCTGCTACCACCAGTTGCTATAGGAATAAGTCATATACAGTATAAAAAATTGTTAAATTAGCAGGAAAAAAACACATTTGTATCATTTGGGCAAGAAATTCCTGTATACCTGATAATTTTAAATATACAGTTAACTTACTTCCACAGAATATGACATACAGTTGTCATTATTGCTGTCATTGATTCTTGAGAAAAGGTCTTCACACATCTAAATAAATAATAAAAGAAACCATTAAATATCTTTGTAATAATTTTTTTTTTATTTATTTTGAAGGAATTGCACAACATTTTATACAACAATTTGGTGGAAGTTATTTATCAAGTCAGTATAAAGTTACACAATACATTTAAATACACAGCATTTTTAATTTCTTTCAAAGGAACATAGTCAGCAAATGCAAGCATTTTGAATTAGGCCAAATCCTTGCATTACTGACAAAATTGTGTAATTGAAATAGAATTTATAACTAACACAAAAATCTGTATGATGTGATCTAAACTACTGTAGATGATCTGTAGAATTATTATTCAGCATACTTATTCACTGTATGATGGGGAATCAAATTTCATACTTTCTTTATTGAAGGCATTAGCTATATTTATTTTAGTAATATGTTCACAATTTTGTTAAAAATAATAATTTATAAAAGCGATAATTGACCCCAGACACACGGACTCTGTTGCTATGTTAGAAAGAGTGCTATGCTGATGGCCAGGGTGTATAAAGAATGTTGATTACATTCTTGTTTGGTGAAATGCATTGTGAGCCAAGTCTTGCATGTTGTTTCTACGTGAAATTGATTCATATATATTGTTTGCTCATAAAAATCTTTTTTGGTTGCTGCTAATGGGCCAGATAGTCATTTCAGTGCCTTTTTCCCATTAGAAGGTTTTTTGCAGCTTTTTTCAGTTGCCCAACCAACCAAGTATGCTATAAGTGATGGGTATGTTTGTAGCTCAGCGAAGGCAGAAGGATTTGAAGCAAAAAAGAAAGTAAGTAAATAATTCTTACTTTCCATTAATATTAAACATGTGATTAAAAATTCCCTGTAAGGAAGGAAGCAAAAGAACACTAGTTAAGCCTGGCACATAGTGTGCAATCCGATGAGCGTTAATGGTATCAGGAACGTAGGGGTAAAATTAAAAAGGACGGCATCTAAACAGAGATTACAGTAGTAGTTGTGTTGGGTTAGAAGTAATGAAAAAAAAAGTGGTGAAAAAACAGTTTCTTGCAGAAACAGACAGGAGTAGGGGAAAGTCTACTGAAAAATTCAGACACAAACAGCTACAGCTTGTGTGAGCACTAGTAGCAGGAAGAAGGTATCTAAGTAGGAGTAAAGGTAAGATCTTTAATTAGTAAATAGGGGCCTTTAGGGATGCTCCAAACATATTACACAGGTAATCTAGCTCATTTTAACTCATATTTAATTTATATTTTTTATTTTAAAAATGGTGTCAACAGTTTACAGAATGAAGCCAATCAAATATAAGTCCTGCATGATGTTGCACTTTTTAGAAACTTGCTTTAATAAAGTTTGCTTCTAAAAGGCCTACACATACCAGAGATACTGGCTTGACCAATATCTCAAGCTCAGGGTCGCCAAACTTAAGGATGAGGTAGCTAGGCTGTGTTATAGTAAGGAATGCCATGACAGACCTTGCCTAGGTGTCCTTTAGGGAGATAATGTGAAAAACTAAAGTGGCATGAAGAAGACTCCAGACCAGAGAGGAAGAAAAAGGTGGGTCATGGTTAGACATAAGCGCAAGGAAAGAAGTGTGCACTGTCCAGAGGATATCAACCAGAGAGTTGAAGGGTCAGCTTCCTTTCCGACCTAGTGGAATTGAGCAGTGATTCTGATAAGTTTGAGGTTATAAGTAGGGATGAGAAGCCAGGTCACCTGAAAACCAGTCCACAGAAAAAGAGGACGTAGTGATAGTAGAGGATTCACTCATCATAGGGGGGACCAGATTTAATGTAAATGAATGTAAGATATTACATGAAGGAAGAAAAAGTGTAAGATTTGAAGACACCACACATTCACTTTTTTAAAGCAGGTATTTAACTCATTTTAGCCTTGCAGAAAAATATTTAAATACTCACTTTTTATTTTGTGCTGTAAAAGAGTATTGCACATAGAGTACTGTAAAACTGCAAAACATTTATTGTACATTTCATATTCACTTTCATCTCAAAACAAAATTGACACAAGGACCAGGTGATAAGAGAAAGCTTACAGTGCAGACTCATGCCAAATGCTTAAAACCAAGAGTTCAAAAATACCAAACATCACAGCAAAAATGTCAACCATAAATCAATTTCTTCATTCTAATTCAAAGCTTTGTGTTTCCGGTATTTATTTTTATTTAGTGTTTTATGCATGATATTATTTCTTTCCAATGTTATTTATGCCGTGCTGTTTATTTCAGATTAAATTTCTGTGAAGCACTTTGAGCATGTGAAAGGTGCTATATAAATAAAATGTATTATCATTATTCCATCCATCCATTATCCAACCCGCTATATCCTAACTACAGGGTCACGGGGTTCTGCTGGAGCCAATCCCAGCCAACACAGGGCGCAAGGTAGGAAACAAACCCCGGGCAGGGCGCCAGCCCACCACAGGGCACAAACACACAACACACCAAGCACACACTAGGGACAATTTAGAATCGCCAATGCACCTAACCTTCATGTCTTTGGACTATGGGAGGAAACCGGAGCACCTGGAGGAAACCCACGCAGACATGGGGACAACATGCAAACTCCACGCAGGGAGGACCCTGGAAACAAACCCAGGTCTCCTAACTGCAAGGCAGCAGCGCTACCACTGCGCCACCCTATTATCATTATTATGATTTTTAATTATTATTATTATTTATTTCTTCACTGTGAAAGAAAACTACCTTGCCAGTAGAAAAAATATATTCCTTACAATATGCACAAATTAATCTTCAAATTGTTGCATTAATCAAGGATCAAGGCCACATACCGTTAAATATGTTTTAAAATAGGAAACAATCAATCATGTAGAGGGCTCTGGTTTTATAGTAAAGTGGATAACAAGGCAGCTGCAGAGTAATATTTTCATTTTCAGTCAAACCTATAAGCATCTTAGCAGATATGCTGTGAAAGTATGAATGCCTTTATAGTAAATAAACAGACATAATGTTTGAAACCCTCAGACTTCACCTCTAAGGGCGCAATATGTTGTATAGTTGGAGAAAAAGCACGGTGTAGACCTTAAAAGTAGCAATACTTTTGGTCCACAACTCATTTTTTATACAAGTTATTGAAAATAACAAATAACTGTTGTATAACTTTTATCTTTACCATGGACAGTCTGAATGCATTTTTAGAAACTACTGTTGTGCAAATGTTTTAATGATCAAATTGTTTTCATTTCCAAATATATATATTAAAACAAGAGTTATGATGCAAAGTCAAACAAATATTGCTGCATAAAAATACATTCAATCAAAAGTACAATCAATCCAATAATCTAGTTAAACAACACTTAAAACCCCACTCTGACCCAATGTTGAGAGATAGTTAAAAATTAAAATCATGTTATGTAATACTTCCTCATATTGATTAGACAAACAGGAATTAAACAGAATCGTTGGCAGCAGCCCAGCACAGCATAAAATGAATGAATTATTGCCAGATTCTGAAGAAGCTTGATGCAGTTTCACACACACGAGCACAGAAAAAGAACTTCCACTTATTTTCCTATTGAGTTATGGAGGATGTATAAGGATTGTTATAGCTGAGCCAAATTAGACAAGGTGTTAATAATGTAGTGTATTAAATGAATTTACTGGTAGATAGGTTAATCCCATCCTTCATCGCTTGTTGTTGTTGTTTGCTTTGAGCAATCAGTGTGATTATAACATCTGCTATTACCCTCAACACCTGATCATGACGCCAGCAAGAGCGCCCTTCTCCCAAGGTCTTTGGACAACAGCTCAATACAGTATATGCTCCTGGGACTCTCTTTGCTAGCACTGCGGGCATTCAGACATTTCTGCTAAGCCCAAGCAGAAGAGATTGAATGGGATAGGGAGGACGTTACACACTGACTGTATCAAGAACTTGATCCAAAGTGGCTTTGCCTTCCAGAGCTCCGACCATGAAACATTCTGGACAATACTGCTTCCATCAGGTCCATGTCCCCCCTGCTGCCACATCACTAGTATTTTGCTGGTGCTGGACTCTCACACTCCTGCTCAAACCTCCCCCTTCTTCGTTCTCCTGGGCCTTGTCAAAGTCTGGTCTTGGGCTGCTACCAAACCATGCTCATCCTGCCAAGACTACTTTCACCAATACCCCATGCTGCAGCCATGGCACTGTGGACCCTGAGGGTTAGTGTTGGCAGGCAAGTTCCTTTTAAGATAGTTTCTGACTTGGTAATTAAAAAACAAGTATGTTGAGGTAATTTCATATTTACAACAGAGTTGATCTAAAGAAATAAAACACATTGTCTATAAAAACTTCAGTTAAGGTCAAGATATCTAATGACTTAAGGTCATAAAATAAGTACTGTATAAATAAGTGTGGGGTGGTTAGGAATATAAAATATCCTTTTATAGAACTGCAGAGAACATATTTTGAGCGAATGAAGCAAAACCTGATTGCTTTTAAATCTGAATGGAAGGAGAGTGAACAGAACAATGAATGGAATGCACTGGTTTTAAAACATTGTTCTAGATTTTATAGGAACTACTAGAACTGACTTCTTACCAGAGGTATAATGCCTTGCTGATCCTTTTCCTGTTTGCCCATCATAGTATAAGATTTTCCAGCTCCTGTCTGTCCATATGCAAAGATGCAGACATTGTAACCCTCAAATGCATGCTGCAGCATCTCCTCACCGATATCTCTGTAAACCTGCTGTTGTGATGCATAGTTGATATCTTCTGGCTGAGGGGGAAAAAATTGAAGTTATTTAATTGATCTACATCAGGACAAAATAACACACATCTACAGATTAGGGAGCTTTCACTACAAACAGAAAAAATAACATGGCACAATTCATGTGAAGGCCTTTCCTTATTTCCATTGTGATCTTTGGCCGCTTGCCAACCCAGCCAATACCCCCAGACCGCCAGATGGAGCTCTCCCTGCAGTATGGAGGTGCCCCGAAGACCAGCAGGGAGTCATGGACTTTGTAGTTTTTATCCTCAGCCCTGCTGGATACCACAGGGGCCACAAGGGGGAGCTGCAGGGAGGACCGAAGATTCCTTTGTGCCCTATAACCCGGAAGTGCGTCAGAGGAAGAGTGACGTGCTTCCAGGGTAAAGAAAAGGACTTTTTACATGACCCAGAAGTGATACAAGATCACATGGACTGGGGATTGGGAACACTTCCGGGTCAGGGAATATAAAAGGACTATGAGAGCTCCCAGACGGCGAGCTGAGCTGGGTGGAAGGGTGGCAACGCGTCTGGGAGTGGAGGATTTACTTATTGTGATAGATATTTGTTATTGTATGAATATAGTGGAGGAGAGGGTGCTTTATGCACTGTGGCGAATTAATAAAGTCATATTTTGGACTTTTATCTGGTGTCTGGAGTCTTGGATAGGGGTTCAAGGGAGCGATACAGTCCCAATCTGTCACAGTGGCGTAGCAGGCAGGATACTCCAGCATCTATTGCGGAGAACCTGCATCAAAATTTTCTGTGGACAGCGAACCCTGAGAAGACAACGGTGTCAGGACTCACCACAGTATCGCCAGAACCCGAATTTTCCAAGTCCAGAATGGGAAAGAGGAAGGGCAAGCAGAGCGACAACGCCAGCGGATGAGCCTTGTGTACAATGGCCGATGCTCGGGAGGAGTCACGGAGCGGCCTTACAAGTCCGGAGAAACCTCCAGGGACCAACGATCGTTCTGTGGTACGTGCCGGGAACGTCATCGACAACTTGTTTGTAATAACTCACTTTGTTCCGTGCATGTACCTCGGAGATGATCATCTGGAGGCTCCGCGGGAAAAAGAAGACTGCCCCGAAGATGATGGCACGCTTCTGTCGGAACCTGAGAACATGGAAAAAGACTTCCGCATGACGGTAGCCAACGAGGGACACGGCAATAGAACCCGGTGCTTTCTGGGAAGGAGGAGGTCCGCATCCCGCTGTTTGCGCCTTCGATCCCGAAGTAATGGACTTGGCTTTCCGAAGGGGAAGTTGGAGGTGAGCAAAGTACGGCTCACCACGAAAAAAGGTAAGGAGGGTCGGGAAATGGCTGTTCAGGATGTCAATAAATTAAATAAGACAGACCGCAGTCCGCTGAAGGAAGCGGCCCGACCCTCGACTGCAGCCAAAAAGAACTCCATGTCCCAGCAGCCTCCGCGAGATATGTCAGAGCACGTGCCAGAAGCGGGCATGCTCATTGGCTCCCGGCCGGCAGGTAAGACAAACAAGGAAGTGAGTCTTCTGCCAGCCGAAGTAAATAATGTTAACGTACGGGAACTCGAAAAGCTGATCGAACCCGTACTAAGTTTCTTGCAGGTCCTGACGAGCATCGAGAACCCGGAAGTGTGTCAGAGGAAGAGCGACGTGCTTCCGGGGTAAAGAAAAGGACTTTTTACATGACCCAGAAGTGATACAAGATCACATGGACTGGGGATTGGGAACACTTCTGGGTCAGGGAATATAAAAGGACTATGAGAGCTCCCAGACGGCGAGCTGAGCTGGGTGGAAGGGTGGCAACGCCTCTGGGAGTGGAGGATTGACTTATTGTGATTGGTATTTGTTATTGTATGAATATAGTGGAGGAGAGGGTGCTTTGTGCACTGTGGCATAAAAATAAAGTCAGCTATTGGACTTTTACCTGGTGTTTGGAGTCGTGGACAGGGGTTCAAGGGAGCGATGGCGCCCCCAATCTGTCACACCATATATTTAGTATAATAGATAGATAGATAGATAGATAGATAGATAGATAGATAGATAGATAGATAGATAGATAGATAGATACTTTATTAATCCCAAGGGGAAATTCACATAATCCAGCAGCAGTATACTGATACAAAAAAGAATATTAAATTAAAGAGTAATAAAAATGCATGTAAAAACAGACAATAACTTTGAATAAAGTTAGCATTTACTCCCCGGGGTAGACTTGAAGAGTCGCATAGTGTGGGAGAGGAACGATCTCCTCAGTCTGTCAGTGGAGCAAGACAGTGACAAAAGTCTGTCACTGAAGCTACTCCTCTGCCTGGAGATGACAACGGTTAAGTGGATGCAGTGGATTCTTCATGATTGACAGGAGTTTGTTTAGTGCCCGTCGCTCTGCTACAGATGTTAAACTGTCCAGCTTTATTCCTATAATAGAGTCTGCCTTCCTAACAAGTTTGTCCAGGCGTGAGACGTCCTTCTTTATGCTGCCTCCCCAGCACACCACCGCGTAGAAGAGGGCACTCGCCACAACCGTCTGGTAGAACATCTGCAGCATCTTATTGCAGATGTTGAAGGATGCCAACCTTCTAAGGAAGTATAGTCGGCTCTGACCTTTCTTACACAGAGCATCAGTATTGGCAGACCAGTCCAATTTGTCATCCAGCTGCACTCCCAGGTATTTATAGGTCTGTACCCTCTGCACACAGTCACCTCTGATGATTACGGGGTCCATGAGGGGCCTGGGCCTCCTAAAATCCACCACCAGTTCCTTGGTCTTGCTGGTATTCAGGTGTAAGTGGTTTGAGTCACACCATTTAACAAAGTCTTTGATTAGCTTCCTGTACTCCTCCTCCTGCCCACTCCTGATGCAGCCCACGATAGCAGTGTCATCAGCGAACTTTTGCACGTGGCAGGACTCCAAGTCGTATTGGAAGTCTAATGTATATAGGCTGAACAGGACCAGAGAAAGTACAGTCCCCTGTGGCGCTCCTGTGTTGCTGACCACAATGTCAGACCTGCAGTTCCCGAGACGCACATACTGAGGTCTGTCTGTAAGATAGTCCACGATCCATGCCACCAGGTGTGAGTCTACCCCCATCTCAGTCAGCTTGTCCCTAAGGAGCAGAGGTTGGATGGTGCTGAAGGCGCTAGAGAAGTCCAAAAACATAATTCTTACAGCACCACTGCCTCTGTCTAGGTGGGAGAGGGATCGGTGTAGCATATAGATGATGGCATCCTCCGCTCCCACCTTCTCCTGGTATGTGAACTGCAGAGGGTCGAGGGCGTGGCGGACCTGTGGTCTCAGGTGGTGAAACAGCAGCAGCCGCTCCATGGTCTTCATCACATGTGACATCAGAGCAACAGGCCGGAAGTCATTCAGTTCACTAGGACATGATACCTTTGGGACTGGGGTGATACAAGATATTTTCCAAAGCCTCGGGAATCTCCCCTGTTCCAGGCTCAGGTTGAAGATGCGCTGTAGAGGACTCCCCAGTTCCAACGCACAGGCCTTCAGCACTCGTGGCGATACTCCATCTAGACCCGCTGCTTTGCTAGCACGAAGTCTCCTCAGCTCTCTGTTCACCTGTGCTGCTGTAATTGTGGGTGGGGATGTCTCACCTATGCTGGTATCAGCAGAAGGATGGTTGGAGGATGCAGTACTCCGAGGTGAGAGTGAGTTAGGGTGGTCAAACCTGTTAAAGAAGTTGTTCATTTGGTTTGCTCTCTCCATGTCTCTCTAAATGGTGGCACCCCGCTTCGAGCTGCAGCCAGTGATGATCTTCATCCCATCCCACACTTCCTTCATGCTGTTATTCTGCAACTTCTGCTCCAGCTTTCTCCTGTACTGCTCCTTCGCTGCCCTGAGCTGGACTCGGAGTTCCTTCTGCACGCGCTTGAGCTCATGCTGATCACCGCCTTTAAAAGCCCTTTTCTTCTGGTTCAAAAGGCTCTTGATTTCACTTGTAATCCATGGCTTGTAGTTAGCATAGCAGCGTACTGTTCTTACTGGAACTACAATGTCCATACAGAAGTTGATGTAATCAGTTGTGCAGTCAACAGCCTCTTTAATATTCTCACTATGTGACCCCTGCAGTATATCCCAGTCTGTAGTTCCAAAGCAGTCTCTCAGAGCCTGCTCTGCCTCAGGGGAGACCACTTCCTGAATGAGCGTGTGGTTGTAGGTAGCGCCCTCACTCTTGGTTTGTAGTGAGGCTGAAGCAGAACCAGGTTATGATCTGCTTTCCCAAGCTCAGGCAGCGGGGTGGCGCTGTATGCGTCTTTAACGTTTGCATACAGTAGGTCAATAGTCCTATTTCCCCGGGTGTTACAGTCCACATACTGTAATGCCCCAGAATGTCACAAAATCTCTTCTTAACTGAAGGTACAGCACTACATGACCTTATTCCAAACTCTCTGATTTATTCTGAAAACAATCCATCCATTTCAAACTCACTTATCCAGAGGTATGTCAGGGGGAAGCTGAAGCCTATCCCAGAGAGCATCAGGTGCAAGGCAGGAAAAATTCTTGGACAGGGCATCAGGTCATAACAGGGTGAACAAACATTTATGCAACATTAGTGCTGTCGATCCACTTAACCTGCGTCTTTGGGGACAAACAGATGTGGACATGGGGAAAATGCAATCTCCACACAGTGAGCACTTAAGAGTTGAACCCTGGTCTTCTTGTTGCAAGGCAGTATTACTACCACTACACCACTGTTCCACATCTGAACTTATTTCAGATTAATGGACTGCATATTTTAGGCAGACGAAAGATATATGGAATTACTTGTTGATGACTTTTGGGATTTTCTAAAAATAGATGACGTCCGTGTGAAGCTGTGGCTAACGTTAAAAGTATGGGGTTAAGTTACTATTCTGTTTATGACACTTTAATATCCATCAGTGCAGGAAATAGTAAAATCATCATATTATTTCTATTTACAGCTTTTGACACCTTGTCTCCTCTATTTAAATAATAAGACTCATACTTATCAAATCATTTTCTTTATGGACAGAGTGGGCCACTAGGGGGAGTGTCTACGGCTACTCCAAATACAACATCAGGTAAAAAAAAAAAAACACTTTTATTCATGCAGGATACCTTAAAAGGTGTCCATACAACTCTTTCCCAAAGCACAATACATAATTCTTCTTCCTCTTGCTCTACTCTTCTCCAGGTGAGTTGGAGTGGGGAGTGGAGTAGGGTAAAACTCATCTGGCTTAGACAGAAAGGCTCCTTTTAAAGTCAGACCCAAGAGTACTTCAAGCACATCAGAGGTGTAGCTGAGAAGTATTCGGAAGGTCAGAAGGTGAGACCAAGCTGGTGAGATAAAAGAGGAGTCTGCCAGCATCCCCCCTAATGTGGCTTTGAAGCATACCAACAGGGTTGGCTTTTAAGACTAAATATCCCAAGCAGCCCCTGTAGGTGTCTGAACAGTAGTACTGGCAGAGGGGTACTGTCACCTATACTGGGAGAATATCTGTCCCTGCCTCTCTCTCTCTCTCTCTCTATCTCTCTTTCTTTCTCTCCAGCTGTCCTTCCAGTATTCTCTCCTCCTGACCAAGAAAGGTACCATCAGCCTATTCATGCCCTCCATCACAAAAGTGATGTGCTATTAGTAGCCTACCTGTATACAGTCTGTCATTATATGAGGGATGTTCAAAATGTTTCTGCGCTTTTATATTTTTGTTGGAAACGGTGAAGGCGGGAGGAGTAGTAATTGGGCATTAAAACATTGCATCGCAAACAAAGGTGACTATGTAGAAAAGTGATGTAATTTGTTTTTGTTAAAAAAAGTGCAGAAACTTTTCAAATGTCCCTCGTATATGAAATTGTTCAAGGTTCGGTGCTAGAACTTTTAAAACTTTTCTCTGTGTATATTACCATTTGGAAATGTTGAAAAACATAATCCTTTAAGTCATATTGAGGTGACACAAAGCTATATTTATCAACTAACGCATAATGATGTTTCTCCTGTTTTGATATTAAGAGTTTACATGTATGAGTTAAAATGATGATTTTTCTTATGGGTGGGGGTTGATTTGAACTCAGTTTTGTGAAGTTTGACTTGCTTGTATGGAATGTTACTTGATTTTAATAAAATCAATCCATCCATCCATCCATCCTCTTCCGCTTATGCCGGGTCGGGTCGCGGGGGCAGCAGCTTGAGCACAGAGGCCCAGACTTCCCTCTCCCTGGCCACTTCTTCTAGCTGTTCCGGGAGAATCCCAAGGCGTTCCCAGGCCAGCCGGGAGACATAGTCCCTCCAGCGTGTCCTGGGTCTTCCCCGGGGCCTCATCCCGGTTGGACGTGCCCGGAACACCTCACCAGGGAGGCATCCAGGAGGCATCCTGATCAGATGCCCGAGCCACCTCATCTGACTACTCTCGATGTGGAGGAGTAGCGGCTCTACTCTGAGCCCCTCCCAGATGACTGAGCTTCTCACCCTGTCTTTAAGGGAAAGCCCAGACACCGTGCAGAGGAAACTCATTTCAGCCGCTTGTATTCGCGATCTCGTTCCTTCGGTCACTACCCATAGCTCATGACCATAGGTGAGGGTAGGAACGTAGATCGACTGGTAAATTGAGAGCTTTGCCTTACGGCTCAGCTCTTTTTTCACCACGACAGACCGATGTAGAGCCCGCATCACTTCCCTCACTCGTGAACAAGACCCTGAGATACTTGAACTCCTCCACTTGGGGTAGGATCTCTCCCCCAACCCTGAGAGGGCACTCCACCCTTTTCTGGCCGAGGACCATGGTCTCGGATTTGGAGGTGCTGATTCTCATCCCAGCCGCTTCACACTCAGCTGCGAACCGTTCCAGAGAGAGCTGAAGATCACGGCCTGATGAAGCAAACAGGACAACATCATCTGCAAAAAGCAGTGACCCAATCCTGAGTCCACCAAACCGTACCCCTTCAACACCCTGGCTGCGCCTAGAAATTCTGTCCATAAAAGTTATGAACAGAATCGGTGACAAAGGGCAGCCCTGGCAGAGTCCAACTCTCACTGGAAACGGGCTCGACTTACTGCCGGCAATGCGGACCAAGCTCTGACACCGGTTGTACAGGGACCGAACAGCTCTTATCAGGGGTTCCGGTACCCCATACTCCCGGAGCACCCCCCACAGGATTCCCCGAGGGACACGGTCGAACGCCTTTTCCAAATCCACAAAACACATGTAGACTGGTTGGGCAAACTTCCATGCACCCTCCAGGATTCTGCTAAGGGTATAGAGCTGGTCCACTGTTCCGCGACCAGGATGAAAACCACACTGTTCAACCTGAATCCAAGGTTCGACTATCTGACGAACCCTCCTCTCCAGAAACCCCGAATAGACTTTTCCAGGGAGGATGAGGAGTGTGATCCCTCTGTAGTTGGAACACACCCTCCGGTCCCCCTTTTTAAAGAGGGGGACCACCACCCCGGTCTGCCAATCCAGAGGCACTGTCCCCGATGTCCATGCGATGTTGCAGAGATGTGTCAACCAAGACAGTCCTACAACATCCAGAGCCTTGAGGAACTCCGGGTGTATCTCATCCACCCCCGGGGCCCTGACACCAAGGAGTTTTTTGACCACCTCGGTGACCTTAGTCCCAGAGATGGGAGAGCCCACCTCAGAGTCCCCAGGCTCTGCTTCCTCATTGGAAGGCATGTTAGTGGGATTGAGGAGGTCTTCGAAGTACTGCCCCCACCGACCCACAACGTCCCGAGTCAAGGTCAGCAGCCCACCATCCCCACCATATACGGTGTTGACACTGCACTGCTTCCCCCTCCTGAGACACCGGACGGTGGACCAGAATCTCCGTCCGAAAGTCGTTCTCCATGGCCTCCCCAAACTCCTCCCATGCCCGAATTTTTGCCTCAGCAACCACCGAAGCCGCATTCCGCTTGGCCTGCCGGTACCTATCAGCTGGCTCCAGAGACCCACAGGACATGTATGATTCTTTTGTTTTTCTCCCCTCCTTGAACCGTCACCTTATCGTGGTGGAGGGGTTTGCGTGTCCCAATGATCCTAGGAGCTCTGTTGTCCGGGGCTTTATGCCCCTGGTAGGGCCACCCAAGGCAAACTGGTCCTAGGTGAGGGATGAGACATAGAGCAGTTCAACAAACCTCCAATGATGAACCAAAACTTTGGACAACGTTTTCCCTTGCCCAGACGTGGGTCACCAGGACCCCCCTCTGGAGCCAGGCCTGGAGGTGGGGCTCGATGGCGAGCACCTAGTGGCCGGGCCTGCACCCATGGGGCTTGGCCGGGCACAGCCCGAAGAGGTAACGTGGGTCCTCCTTCCCATGGGCTCATCACCTATGGGAGGGGCCAAGGAGGTCGGGTGCAGTGTGAGTTGGGCGGTGGCCGAAGGCGGGGACCTTGGCGGTCTGATCCTTGGCTAATAAAATCAATAAAATGTTAAAAAATGATGATTTAAGATTTTGACTCAACAATAATTTAGAATCTTTAGGTAAGTCAATAAGGACAAGAGTTGCTAAAATAAATAGCTTGTTTTCATCACAACAGTTCTTATGACACTATATTTTCTTTGTCTTTAAAAATACATAAATGACTGGAGAATCTGAAACAATACCAAGGTGCCATTTACAATCAGTAGTTAATTATAAATGAGGCAATAAGAACTGTTTTTAAAATGAATGACCAAGTAATTTAAGTCCTGTTCTTAAGTCTGTATATTGGCTTACAGTTATGTTTTGGACTGATTTTAAAATCATCTTCCTACATATGAACTTTAGCTCTTAAATATTTTGTCTCAGTGGTAAGAGTTGTCATGTATTAAACATTTAAACTGTAACAGAGAAGTAGGCAAAGTAATAACAACAAGTGATAAGCTAAACGTTATTGCAAATAAACAAAAAATCACTCACCGATGTGTGGGACCAATAGGAGTAATCAAAGTTGAAACTCTTATTTTCTTTGGGTTGTTTTGGGTTGACTATAGCTAAAAAAGAGGAAAAGGGTCAACAGTTTGCTAAGTCACTAAATAAATTATTGATTGAACAAAAAACAAATGAAAAAAAATCTTTTTTTTAATCTTTATGTTTAAAGTACTGTTTTAAGAAAAATGAACATTTAAGTAACCACGCCTTTTCTATAAGCCAATTTTCTTGTATTTAATTAAATATTGAGTTTTTAGACTTCCCATCACCTGAAAAAAGTGAAAAATAGTTTAACATATAAAGCTTGTTGGACTGAATATCTGACAGATGATATGGCATGCATTATGCAACAAAATAAGTACATTCTTAGCATCATGTTTTTAAGATCTTTTTTAACAGATTGTACCCTTCTTGATACAAGATATTAAGCTAATGTTGAAAAAATGTTAAATAACAAACAGTTTATTGCGCATAATAAATCAACAATCATATTGATGTTAATCTCATAGCTGATAAATTCTACTCAGAGGAAAGACAACTTTAATTGATCATGCTGATGTCCATCCTTAGTTGTAAAGTATACATTGGTACATAAACCACCTATACTGTACAACACAATTAAAACAACTTCAGTTCTACAAAGGAACTGATAATTGTTAGTAAATAGATGTTTTTACAATTGAAGTATAGATAAATAATGGCAGGTCTGGTAGCATTCTATTTTTAAAAGTGATCACCCAAGGCAAAATCTCTTTTTCCTTTTTAATTTTATTGCTTTATACATTTGGTTGTGAGCAAGCATCCTTACGATCTCTGTCAGTTCTTAAAATTATAAATGCTCTTGTAGCCTACATCAAACTATTCATTAGGTCCTATTAGACAATTGTCAGGCTGATATAAATTTTATCTTAATATACTGTAAATACTAATATTTAGAAAATGTTGGTATTTTTTAAGTCAACTTATTTCTACACAATCATGGTATATATTAGTTTTCTTCATGAGAGAAGTATATTTTGTAAATTAAAAACAAATAACCTGCACATGTGTTTTATAATGGACCTAATGGACACCGGAGTCCCTTTGTATGGAAAAATCTTAAAAATTACCAAATATGTCTACTATGAAGTAGAAAAGGCCATAATTTAAAGAAACATGGCTTCTGAGCTTTTGAACCATGTTTGTGACAACAAAAGTAAATTAGAAATAATACATTTTATCAGAGAATCTTGGCACCGTTTTTTTGAAGTAAGGATGCATTTCTTGTTCGTTTGTTTGCACAGGTGGAGTTATTGAACCCGACATTGAACCCCCAAGTCCCATTACATTCTGTGATGGAAGTCAAACAAGATAGTTGGAGAAGTGAAGCGCACCATTGGTCTCCTTTAGAAATTACTGAATCTCACAACAGTGGTTTGCTTTTTGCTTTTTTATCTTCTTAAACCAACATCAATACGCTCTTTTGCAAGATGTGTGAAATCTCAATATACGGATCAATACTTGATAACATTTTTAGCCTGAAAAATGGACGTATTCAGTAAGTTTAAAGGCTTATCTTTATAAGACCCCAGTGCTAATAAACTCTATTATAAAATGCAAGAGCAGGCTAGTTATTTTTTAAAAAATAATCAAATATGATTCACCTTAGAATGCAATTTCATGTGGCAAACTAATATAATACGTATATCATGACTGTGAAGAAATAACTTTTACTTGAAAAATATCAAACTTATTTTTTGAATGCAAAATACTAATGTGATATATTTCTGTATATCATAGACTAGCAAGATACCCATGCTTCGCATCGGAGAAGTAGTGTGTTAAGTCATTTTGGTGCCCCCTTACACTAGTAATTCAAAATATTAAAACAATAACAAACTAGAAAATAAAATTTTGTTTTATTATCAAAAATTCAAAATTAAACAAAACATACTTATAGTAAGAAGAAAAATAATATTTATTTTTGTATGCTTCATTTTATTTTTATCTTAATAATTTTCTCCTATTTTTTTTCCTTGCAAACTCTTTGATTAGATCTTCATAATCAATCTTATGTAACACATCTGCTTCTATACATAATAGAGATAAGGCATCCAGAATATGTTATTTGAATTATTATGTGGCATTCAACACAGTTACGTATTTCAAAAACAGAATAATACAGACATTTTAATTCCCAGCTTACTGCTGATGCTGAATCATGTGCTTTTAATGTGTGTGTGTGTGTGTGGAGTACTGACAAGTGCCTTATGAAGGATTGTATGAATTCTAGGCAGGAAGTAGAAAAAAGAATTATTCCTTAATTACATTATGTAAAAGTGAAAATCGTACAGCTGATTACTATATTGAATAAAATTATTTATAAAGATTTAGTTACAAAATTTTCACAGAATATTCTTTAAACCTTATATTAAGAATGTGTGTAAAAAATTTGCTAAATAATGAACGCAAAAGCCATAAATAAATTAAATAATAATGGTAAAAATTCATGACAGTTAAAGTAGTACGGCAATATAATGCTTAGAGCAGTTATATGCATTAAAAACTGCAAAACTGCCGCTTCCATGTCGTAAACCGAACGACTTTAATTGTTATAGTACCTAGGGGTCGTGAAAATTGTGGTATCAAAATGAGACTAGGGCCAAAATTTTCGTGAAAATCTCTAGTTTTTGATGAAGCAAACCAAATTCCAAAATATCATTTAGCGCAGATTTTGTTTCAGCTTTTTAAAATTTTTTTACATCTCATATTTAAGGATGTTTTAGGTTTCAAAGTGACTACAAAGTGGCTTAAATGGCTACAAATATTCATTTTATCTGCCATTATCCTAAGGACTACAAATTGTCCAATCTCCTGCCAAAACCTGTAGAAATTGACTTTACTATTTTTTTTTTATTTTTATTAATTTTATTACAATCCATACAAAGCAATCAAGTTTTTACAAAGAGAAAAATTAAGAACAGATCGATCCCCACCCCTGAGAAATTGACTTTAACCCCAAAATTAATTTAAAAATTTATTTTGTGCGGCACTGCTTTTCGATAAAGATCTGATCGCGTTTTTATCATTACTTGAAGAGAAAATTACATCCGAAATTTTACAAATTTAAACTTTTGGGTCGATTTTAAAGTTTTTTTTTTTTAATGTAGGGTTTTCATTTTGACATGAAAACCGTAGATTTACCATTTTGATTATTGAATTTATTTATGGCTTTTGTGTCAGTTTAGCAAATCTATTTACACATATTCTTAGTACAAGATTTGAAGAATATTTTGTGAAAATATTGTTAATAAATCTTTATTAGTAAAAAGTTATAAACAATTTTATGCAATAGTAATCAGCTGTACGATTTTCACTTTTACATAATGTAAATGAATTTAAAAATATCCAAGAATAGAATTAAATAGACTTACCAGAATATTTTTTCCTCAAACTGGGACGATTTTTTGTTTTTGCTTAAAACAGAAAATAACGCTTTCTACGTACTAGAAATTTATTTTAAGTTAAATAACAGATAATTCACGAAACACAACAATTACGTGATAATAATTTTTAATCAACTATTAACTATTATTTAAAAATATAAAAACATATTGTTTCGAATCAAATTATTTTCACAATATTTTAACATAACATGGCGTTTAAGGGAATCACCATGAAACGGGAATTTCCCCATCGTAGATGGCACCAGTATGCAGAACGCACTGTGTAAGGCGCCATCTACAAACAGTGACGGCATAGGGAGGTACAGGGTGGCATTATTAATTTTTCATTAAATTTTGAAAATGACTATAAATTTAATTAAATTAATAATTTATGTGATAAATTCGGCCGTGAAAATTTTTGTGGTGCCCCCTTTACCCTTGATGCCCTAAGCATGTGCTTACTTTGCTTATATGGTTAATCCAACACTGTGTAAGAGAAATGCACATTCTTAGGATGTAAGGATCTCTTTGTAAGCTGTCTGCTTAGTTTACTCTTGAGCATGCAACGTACAGTTGGCCATGTGAGAAGCAACCACGTGGTAGGTGCGCGGACAGCGGCCGTGCACAAAAAGGAAGGGTGACCAGGGGCAGCCCTTGTGCGTCTCTGCCGTGAAATAAATCATCTGTTAACAGAAATAAGGAATGAAACCGCCAAAGGGAGCGGTCAGTTCCAAAAGTTCCTTACGACATAATGGTGAGAACCGCGTAAAAGAAGACATTAATTTCAAAAGTTCGTGACGGAGCACGGCGCAAAATAAAACATACTTAACGTTTGTAAGTACAGTTTAAGGGTGATGATGGGAAATTTGGGCTTCCTACATATATTGGAAGTCGCATAAATAGTGAGGAGGGGTTTCCCCTATCTATATATACAGTGTAGGGGGTATACCCGTTTCCCCCCATTGGGTGTTGCAATTGGACATGAAACATACCTAACTTTTATAAGTATACTGTAAGGAATGAGCACGCGAAAATTCATCTTTCCACCTATATGGAAAGTGGGAGAATTAGTTATGAGTCAGTGAGGGCTTTGCTTTTTATATTAATAGATGAGGACAATTTTGTTTAAAGTAAAAGAAAAATACAGTATAACAAGACTTGTGTGCTTGCAGTTCAGAGGGAGAATGGTCAAGAATAAAGCTTTAACCTCCTTAGCCTGACATTTTTTCTCAAAAGTCATGTAAAAAGCGTTGCATTTTTTGGCTTGATAAACTACATATTTATTAAATCTGATCTTTCTACTGTATAACATGCAAAACACTAAAAGTACAAAGTCAGTAGTGTAGAAAGTATAATAATGATATAAATAATAATAGTAATGAATAATAATAAAAATAACGCTAATACCGTATACACTGTTAAAATGTGTCGTTTATGTGGTATTTCTTGAAGCACGGTGAAATACACAGTCCAACGTCACAGTCGGGACAAGAGTAGCATGGTTCCTTGTGGATTTCCTTCCCAGACTGATCAGCTTTTGAACAGCACACTGCACATGTGTGATTGACACGCAGCGTCACTTTCAATTTCACTGTCCATTTCAGTTTCACTGCCTGAATACACATTCATTTCATCATCACTGCTTATATCACTGTCATGAGCGTGTAGCACCTGAGCTGCTGAAAAAACTTTTTTACAAGGCACCATTATGAAGCTAGATGAAGAAGTGTCTGTACCATTGCCTGGGTAACACTCAGGCCTGTTGCTTACGCAAGACACGCATATATGTTGTTTCCCAAGCAACGCTCGGTGCTAACACTGTTAGCACTTTGACAGCCCAAGTAATTTTCGGGTCTAATGCTTATGTGAGACTTGTCTATACAGTTGCCCAAGTGACACTCGGGACTAATGCTTTTAGCACTGTTTTTATAGCCCGAGTAACTATCGGGTCTAATGTGAAGGAGGTTAAGTAACATTGACATAGTAAGGGTAGGTATTACTAGATTGGCCATCATGATTTTTTTCAGCAACATCTATCTGCAAATAATTTCATGCATGGTAGTATTCTGTATAGAAAGCCAATTTTTTCTTTGGATGTATTTAAATATATTTGTAAATCATTTATAGATATCTTCAAACACTAAAATGTAGCTTCATATCAATTTAATATTTGTTCATAAATGGGATTTAAATATATCTTTAAATTCTAGGGGTCATCCAACCCAGTACATGCCAGGAGCCCCTAAGTTACAACTTGAAAAAAAGAGTAAAGAAATTTCAGGGATAAACTGGAAGTCGTCTTGAGATGGGTATAAATCCAATTTATGGTCAGAAGGCCCTGTCTGCACAGTTGGGGGAACAACAGACAAATATTAAAGGTAGGATAAGAAACCATGTGGTAAGAAAGAAGTAAATGGATTGTTTGTGTTGTGCTGTGATGGCAAGTGGGCAAGCAAATCAAACATAATTTAATGATAGGAACAGTGGGTTTATTGTTTAATTTTGTGTATTTATACTTTATAGTCAACTTTTATTTAGCCCACCTTTTTATTGTTTATTATTATCAATAAAGATGTCAGAGACCTAGAAGGAAGCATATAGAACCATGCTATCTTTTTATAATATAAGGCAGCTATGGAGCTACCCTGAAGACACTTGCCCTTTAACAACACTCAGTTGAACAGGGAGGAGTCCCTAAAGCAAATGAAATATCACTTCTTACTCCAGAGGTTATTATACTTGCGTATCTTTTAAGCCTATTGTTCATTTTTGTATATTTTGCCTCCTGCCAATTGATTTAATTAGGGAGAGATACCACGAGGGTTCTAAATATCTAAATACATCTAATTTTACAAAATCATAAACTTTGTTCTTTTTTGCTCAAAACACTGTGTATACTTCACAACAATTTCTACAATACAAATTTAATCCCTGGCATTAAAAAAAAACATTTAATTTGTTACTCCATATTCCTCTGAGACTTACATCATGTTTTTATAATTTTGTGAATGACCAATTGTTTGAGTTCCTTACTACAATTGTTTGAATAATCTTTTGGCATACATTGTCTACATATTGTTGATTCGTCATGTGATTCTGGTATTAATTTTGAAGTTAAACCACTGATTCATTGATTAATTGCATTTCATGTAACTTATTAATACTTTCAAACCCCACCCCAGCCAAACAATGCCAAAGATGGACATCTACATTAAAGAAGTATTATCATAATCTCATTGTTTTTAAAACTATATATATATATATATATATATATATATATATATATACACACACATATACACACACACACACATTCACACATATGTACAGTATGTCAGTCAATAGTTATTGGATACCTCAGGTTCTGTTTGATACCTGTTATTTCCCCCCAATGGAATAAATAAATGATGAACACATCCTGCACAAAGCAGTTGTTGCCCAGCAATGTGGCTTAGGACTATGCCCTTGTAAGTGGAAAACAGTGAGGCATTAAAAGAAGTGTGCAGCTCAATCCAGTAAAACAACTGACCCTTAAGAGTTCAATCTAGACATAGGAATTTAAAACATAATGAAAAGACTATTCCTTGCTTAAAGAAACCTGGACTTAAAATTGTCTTTTTTTATATCTCAGCTTTGAAAACACCTATCCCAAATAAATCATTTTTGAATATACTGTTTATTCCTACAAAGTTATGTTAGATTGATGATGTATAAATATTAAACAGAACAGCATATATTAAAAAAAAAGATTAAACTCTACAAAAAGACAAAGAAGAATTATTTTATGACATTTTCTTATCCTGTGAGTCTAGTAAAAGAGCCTTTCAGTCTTTTGGCAATTTGCAACAGAAGGCGATGTACAGAATACTGTAACATCCTGGATAGGGCGCCATCAATAATTATTTTGTAAATCATTAAGCATTTGACTGTTTATGAATTAATTGAACAAATCATTAATTGATTAATTAAATCTTAATTGAACAAATAATTAATTGATCAATTAAATCAAAAAGCTGATTTTGTGCAAATAATGCAAGTAGGCGTATGGATATTTGTTGAGTAATTTCGATTAATTAGCCTGTTGTTTTTTTTTTCATTTGCTTTATGACACAATAATAGTAGATATGCTTATAATAAGATATTTTGGATATTGATTCCACTTATGAGATTTGATTGATTTGTTACAGATGCTCTTCTAAATGCTGAGAGGTGGGGTATTTGAACACTTAGACTGCAAAATTACATGCCTATAACTTATATATGAAATCATTATGTCATGTGGAATCTGACCTGTAAATTATGTCATGTGAATCTGACCTGTAAATACTGCAAATGGAAGTGCCCTATCAAGTACTCACTACATTACAGAAATTAATTTAAAGTGTATTTAGTGAACTAATTGACTTTATTTTATCTAAGGAAATATCAGAAATATTATGGCTTTAAATTTTATCCCACTAGTCTCTATCATCAGTTTCTCAGGTTAATCTGCTTTATTTCTTGAAAAGAACAATTGTTGGATGGGTAAAGAAATGTGAGTAACTTAGCTATGACACCATTGTCCTTTCCTGTGTATGTTTCCACTTCAGGTATTCATGCACAGAGTATTACTAATGTGGAAAACTATTTTTGTTTACATAGTGACCAAAAAGTTACTTTGTTTGTTCCCTATTTCATATATAGTCTGTGTGTCCAGTCCATCAGATCAATCTGAATGGTGTGGCTTTGGTGACATGATGAAAGAAGAAGTGTGAAGGTGAGACGCACAAGGAGGAGTAAAGGCACACGCTAAGAGATGCAGCTTTGAATATGGAAAGTATAAATCTGGACAGGAGGTGACAAAGGTGCCTCAAAAGTAATGACAAAGTCTAACAAGCAGGCTTTGTGGGAAGACACTCGAGAAAATGAGCCCTGGCAAAGAGATGTTCAGACACATGTGAATACAGGGGAAAGACACTGAAAGTGTATGTATGGCAAGAGATGGACAATATTTTTAAATTAGTTTTAGTTGCTGTTCAACCTAACAATATTTGTGGTATGATTGTTGGTGGTAGCCGTGGTGGTTCTATAATCTCAGAAACAGCTGTCTTTTCACACAATCTTACAAAATACAAAGGAACCTAAAGTTAAATGGTAGTTCTGTGGGTAAAAACACCACATAAAATGAGAGTAATCAGAAGAGAATGGCCAGATTTGTTCAAATTAAAAGAAATGCCACAAATAGTCAAATAACAGCTCTTTATAACAATGATCTACAGAAGGGTATCTCTGAATGGGCAACGTGTCAAACCCTGAAGGTGATAGCTATGAAGTGGAAGAGCAAGATGAAGATCACTAAAATGGTATAATTAAAGTCTGGAAAATCCCAAGCAGTCTCACTTAAAATGTACAATGACCAATAGAAGGAGAGTGGGACAGAATTTTGACCCAGTCTTCCGTGTATGGGAAACTGCTAATCTCTTTGTCTTTAAATAAAAATACAAATCACCCTAAAAATGTATAACAAGAAAGATTTATTAAAATGCATAACAGGTACAATACATAGTATAACATAAATATATTATGGCCGCTGACTTTACTTTACACAGCATTAACCATTCCTAAATTGCTTTAGGGGACTGAATCTGCTACATCTAAAATCGTTTAACTCTGTAAAATGATACCTGATTTGTGTTTGCTTTAAGCAGCCAAGCGGAAGACTTCAATAGAGATACAGACCAAAATGACTTGAAAATGAGAAGTGCAGAGAATATCCTGAAATAAAATGGCCTCTTGCTTTTTATGACCTTAGCCTAAGGCAGGTTTTTTTGTTAGCAGAAAATTTCTGCAATGATATACTACTGCACTGATGTGACTTACTCATTGCTCAAGTGACAATGATAGTGACTCTCTACCATGAAGGGCTGCATTAAAATTTCTGCCATCTTCTGGGAATATTGCTTTGAAAACATACCAATCTGACTGTGCTCTCTTAAGTTCCAAAGAGCCCTATACAGGTGATACTATCATGGAGTGTATACAATGCCTAATTCTTTCCTATCTTTTCTGTGCTATTTTTACTCTTTTAAGATGCATATACTGTATGTTACAGTAAAATGCAACTGTAAACTGTCCAGACAAAGCAGCACTGAATAAATAAAATTAAATAAATAAATACATTTTTAGGAGATATATGTCACATTGCTGAATTGTTTAGTTTTGGGTAATGATAAGAAAAAGAAAAAAAAAACAATTTAAGATGCAATATCCCCAGTAGATTCTAACACATAAGGTATAGGGAGCAAATAAAAGTTTATGCTCAAGATGGCAAAAGTTGCTTTTCTCTGCAGACTCAAATCCTAGGCAGGTATGATTTCTTGCCTATAATAACTAAATTATAAAAATTAAGAAACAGACCCCATTCCTCAATAGACACAATTTTTTAAAAAGGAAAAAGTAAGGTACACAACAAGGCACCAGAAATATTCTGAACATTTACAGAATATTTGTAAAGAAACAATAAAAATTAAGGAGTATAGCTTCCTTGAAGTTATCACCTAGTATTAAAATATTTGGGTCTGAAGTTTTCTGAAACACTATGTTTTCAAATATGGTAGTGTTATATTGCAGTTTATTGTTTTTCTTTTTATTCAGCTATAGTTAAAGATGAAATCACACACCTATGTTATTCATTTGTACCTACTGTAAATCCTTTTGTATTTTTATGAAAATACACTACTAGTATTTCAACTGTATGCACAATTAGACTTGAAATAGTTACAGTACATAACACACCCAATGATATATTGAGTAAATCTAGTGCTAGTTGATGCTTTTGTATCTACTATTTTTGGTTCTCAATTAATGATAACTGGTCAGTGTTAATTACCATGAGGGATAACAATACATTTATTGATTGCTTATATCACCTTCCTTTAAAAACCTTTTTTATCATTTGTTGCTTTGTGATTATGTGCTAGCGTTATGAACTGAAGTTTCCAAAACACCCAGAGGGTCCAAAAATACTTAAATGCCCACTGATTCACCATCAAACTCTGGCTAGATACAAAATGCTCTGTAATATAAAAAATCTCCATGGAGGACCAAGAGCAAAAAGGAATTGCCTTAAAAGGCAATCCAAGGCAAACCAATGAGGCATCAACGATGTCACTATTGTAACTGCGATAAACGTTAAGAACAAATTCAAGACTAATATAAAAATGCAAATAATCCACAAAACTTAACTCAGTGCAAACCAAAACCAACATCATAATGGACAGCAAGCTGGCCAATTCACTAATTACAGTAAACGCTACAATGAAGAATCTGTTTCTGGTAGTAATGCATAAAAGCAAGATGTTAATATGAAAAGTTATGAAATACTGCTTAGTGCACTGCAAGTAATATGACACAGACTGGAGATTTTTAGTTCACTATTAAACATTCAGTGTCAAATAGACATGTAAAAATCCTCAACATTTGAATATAACTACCCTAGTCTGTAGCAATTCAAAGTACCTGATATTCATTAAAATGGTTGAAAATTGCATGTTTAATATCAAGGTCTTTCTTTGATTTAGATCAAGGTCTTTTTGTGAAACCAAAGTGAACCTCATTCCTTGGCTTATGTACAGTGCATATTACAGTGGGGTCACTGTAGCCTTGCTAACATTACCCAAACAAACTACATTTATTTTGCATTCCGTACATGCAAAATAAAAATGTAGGTATCACTTTAGATTAGGTGTCTGAGCTTATTTAGGGCATTACCTCCCCGGAGCGCTAAGTGGCAGACCCCCTAGGTTACAGCAGTGCCTTGGCCTCCCATAGGGTTCCATGAGAGTTGGAGTTTGGCGCAGACGTTTTGGGTTCCGTGGGTGCTGCCAGAGGGTGCTGCAGAAACTGCTGAGCCCTTTTTGCAGCACTTCTGCCACACAGCACAGCGGGTGCTGCCAGAAGAAAGTCATCGAGCACCTGGAGCACTTCTGGGTGCCATATAAAAGAAGCTAGAATCGGGAGAAGGTGGACAAAGCTTGCTGAAAGAGGAGTGGAGGTAAAGAGAGAGAGAAGAGAAAGAAATAGGAAGAACAAAAGTGTGCTCTGGTGCTGTGTATTGTGCTGCAAACTGTGCTGTATAGGTGGAAAACGGGAGAAGGCATTTCCCACGAGGAAGAAATGAAAAAAAAAAACCATAAAAACGTGTGTGCTGAACTTGTGTCCTGGGTCTGTCTGTGTTGTGTTTGGGTGGCAGTGGTGCCCTCTGCACGCTATAGTGTCCTTAATTATGCTGTAGTTACCACATACTTACCTGTATTGTCATTGTTATTCCACAATTTATATACATATACTTATGTACTTATAAAAACTGTGGAATAACAATTACATTTGAGTACTTAACTATAGTGTTACACTGTATTACACAGTAAGTATATGGTAATAACACCTAGTTACTCTTAATTATACAGGCAATTAAATGGTAAGTACAGCATAATTAATAACTCCTAATCTGAAGTGATACCAAATTTTAACCACAAAAAAAAATTGTATAATTATAGTGAATAGTTTTTTTCTTCTCACCTCCAGAAAATGACCATGGTAATGCAGTCACTGTGAATTTTTGAAAATAATGTGAAATGGGTAGACAAACAAACCAGTACAAAAAACAAACAGATGCTTAAACACACACTTAAGTGCAAATACATACTCCACCATATGTTGAACTTAGACATTAACTGATGTGCAGTATAGATAACAAAACACACAGAAAAAAGTATACATTTATTTATCTGGTAAAACATAGCATATCACACAATGCTAAATTAAAACCCTGTTTAGCATTCTGAGTGAGGTCTTAAAAGAAATGCCCCAATTACATGAGCATATAATACATGTCTAGGCATTTAAAATGCTTTGAGCAGGTTGATGTCAGGTACATAGCAGGTATGGGCATAAGAGACATTTTCTCAAGCCAACCCATTCTGAGAAAGCAGGGGAAATAAGGCTTTTAGGCATATATATTCTAGCCACCACAGAATGATGCTGACCTAAGTACAACATTGTTTAGTTTAGACACATGATGTAAAATTAGGTGGTTCCATTTATATCTATTACAAAAAGTATCTAATTTATTTCATTAGAAAAAAAAGTGTTCAATCTGCCTCAAGAATGATAGTTATGTCATATGTCATTTTTAACATATTATTGTTTTCCAAAAAACAATGGATGGCTTCTTTAAAAATTTAAGACCATATTGACAATAACAAATTCCTACTTCACTAATCACAGCAAATGTAAAACTGACTGCACTGTTTAAAGACTTACATCCAACATATGTTATGTCTAATTAGCTATCATTATTACAAACCAAAAAAAACTTCATGGATATTATATTAAACCAGTAACGGCACACTGCAGGATAATGTGCAGTGAATACACTTGACTTGAGCATTCATAGTTTGCATACTCTTTCTCTGTACGTTTAGCATTCGTTTGCTCAGAGGTTGATGCGCTTGCTGCTTCCTGAGCAGCTCTTCTTTTCTCCACCCTAGCAGCCTGCTTGTTCTCTTCTTTCATCGGTATGTTTTCGCGTTAAAACTAATTAAGTCAGTGTAATCACTGACCGCAATAGTCAGTGTAGATACTTAGTACGTTTTCCTTCATTTTTCACTTAAGCTGGAACTTACAGTAAGTGTTCAATCTACCTCAAGAATGATTTAAGATATGAAGAGGTAGGAGAAGTGACAGCGAAGGTGATAGGGAATGAAAACAGCATCCATACACATGCGCTGTATGGACTCCCTGCTGGCCACTGCCAAGAGTTGATTCTACAATAAAATAAAATAAAAATAAAAAGAGGAATAACCTTGGAGGTCAATCATCACCATGGAAACAGATAGTAGACGTCACGTAGTATATGTATACTAAATTTCAGGTCAATAATTCAAATGGTTTGCGAGTTATAGGTGATTTAAAATCCTGGACTAACAAACGGACAGCAACGGTAGCAACGGTAGAATTGTTGCTTTCCACAAGTGAGTTGGAATAATTAAGTTTTCACACCTTGAAATCTAATTTTAGAATAGTTCATTATTTAATCATGAGTCAGCAGTCCTTTCATTAAAAATAAATGATCTACCCTGGAAAGTAAATCCATTGGCTTTTAATATAAAGAGGCATAAAGACGCTGTATTATAAAACATTGCAGATGGTACAGTACCTGACTGTTAGCCATGTACCCTGGAGGATTAAAATAAATTAAATAAAAGAGCAGAGGAAAATTCAAGTGATGCTGCTTATCATTGTCAGGTACACTAAAGAAATATTATACATTTTAGAGTAATAAACTTTAGAAGGAAGTAAGATGGCCTGTTAAATCAGGTTTATGGAAAAGCAACATATCTCTTTTCAGCATAGAATAATCTGAAGTAAAACCTAGGAAAATAATTATTCAAACCTGGCTGAATTCTATTCTGCTACTTTCTAAGCAAACAATGCAACTGAATGATTACAATCAATGAAGCTTCCTCAATATTTTTTAAGAAATCTAATACACCAAGCATGAAAACAAAGGAATCAGATGATTTATTTCTTTTTGAGTGCTATAAATGATATTTTACATTTCTACTTGTGCACTACTTTTTCTGCTTGTTTTGTATTGATGTCCCTGGCTGATTTCCAGGGTACCAAACATAAGAATGAATACTATCCTCTACCTGCCCCTGCTGTATATAGGTGGATTGACCGTCTTGTTTCAAAAGTTTTTGTAGCATCACAAAGTAACAGTTTGCTTGGAAACTTGTCAGGTTTGTATGACCTTCTGTGGTGTTCTGGGTCCACAGCTCGCTGAGCAAAAGGCGTTTTTTTTTTTAATAAATAATCACCGCACTCGCGGCGGCTTAGTGAGTGGGCGTGGTGGCCATAGCAAACCATGGGGCGATCTGCGGTGTGGGCGTTTCTCACCGAGTGCACAGGTGAGGGACTGCCCACATCCGTGATTGTTCCCGTGGCTAATGTGCTGCAGCTGCTATGGCCACTCGCAATATAAAAGAAGCGAGAGTCGGTTGGAAGGGGAGGAAAGAACAAGAGAAAAAAAGGAAAAGAGGACGGAGGTTATAGGGAGCGAGGAAGCAAGTCGGTGCAAGAGAGAGAGACACACGGTGTGTGGGCGAGCGAACGAGCGCTCGTGGGCAGCTGCGAGGAAGAAGGGTGTTAGGCCGACACCCAGGTGTTGATGTTGAAGTCGCTCCCGCTGAGCAATCAGGTAGCAGGAGTGACTAGGGAAAGGCGACTGGCCGTAGAAGACCGGAAAGGCAGCGGGAGTCGCAAGGCTTGGAGTGGCAGTCCTTGGTGTGGGCGTCCTGGAGACCAAGGAGTCCAAGTCTCGGGTCTGGGATGAGTGCTAGACCGAATCCAGGATCAGGAGGTCTCCAGATCTGTGTTAGTAAATGGAA
Organism: Polypterus bichir lapradei; assembly: GCA_026402145.1. Lineage (NCBI taxonomy): Eukaryota > Metazoa > Chordata > Cladistia > Polypteriformes > Polypteridae > Polypterus > Polypterus bichir. The sequence goes on along the minus strand of JANRMT010062854.1, from coordinate 122,297,515 downwards.
AAGGGCAGGTGCAGAGAGAGCGTCTCGCCTGCTGCAAAGCCTAGTTGGGAGAAGCAGGTGAGACGCTATGCTAACGCTAGTTGAAAAGAAGCACTGGGCTTGGTATGATTTTAAAGACTGCTTCCTGTATGAATGTTTTAACCTCGTTTTTAAGGATTGTTTTTTTCTATTGATTTTAACCTGCACGATTTCTTTTATTGGATTATTTATTGAAGAATTTTGAACTGCACAGCATTATTTTTTTTGAACACTTTGTTTTTGATTGTCTTTTTAATAAAAGCACTTTTGCACATCTTTACCATCCCCTTGCTCAATTGTTATTGCCTCAACTGTCTAGCTCATCTCGGTGACATTATCGACGGTGTAGGGTTTGAGGGCTCCTGAACAGCGAATGGGAGCATGGAGCTGAAACCACATCGTCACACCTTCCTGTAATTCAAAAAAGATTTTTAGGACATATGTCATAATACCTTATGAAATATCACTGTATCACCATTTACTGTGTGATTGTTCATGGCCTATTTGAAATGCATGTACAGTACATTAAATTGGCCAAAAATAGGAAATGTTGTTTATAAGTCATTTGTACGTTGCCATTGTAAATTTCACTTTTTTGCATACCAAACTATGTACAAATGGCTGTTTAACTAGGCTGTGAAAACCCCATTACAAAGTGTACTGCCTATTGGGAATACTGTACAGGTATACAGTACCTCTACCTGCAATATCCCACCAACAGTTAAAACTTGTAGCAGAATTTTATTAGTTGCCCATGAAAATTCATTTCCCAAATTTGTTTATTAACAAAAAGGAACAAACATGAACAGGATGGCAGGATATGGGACCATAATCACTTGAAATTAACAATTGATACTTCAGACAATAACTAATAATGGGTTCCTTCTTCCATAATGTACTACATTCTTACAAAGAAGACAGGCAATAAAATAACAAGACACTTTTTTCTGATGATCTCTTTGCAGGAAATGCACAGAATATGAACTATTAGGGTTTTAAAACTGACAATATATTAAACCTACAAGAGCTACTGGGATCACTGTCCAAAAGAAAGGGAATGGAAGCAGTGAACAACAATGAACATGCCAGTACTGTCTCTAGGCAATGACATAGTTGTCTTGTATTTATACACATATCTGAAAAATAATTTCTTATGGCAGTTCAAGGCACATAGTAGTAATGACAGACATAAATGAAATGTATTCTTTATTACCATGTTCAATACATATTTTTTCTTAAGCCAACTTAACTGATTCTGCCATTAGGTCCATTGTGATTTGACACAGGTATTGTCAGATATACTACAACACTTACTTTTGAAATAAAGAAAATGTATGATTTACAATGAAAATTGAAATTAATCTCTCTTGATAAATATATTTCCTGTAGAAAAAAGTATACATCCATAATAAATTCATTACATTGCTTATAATAAATTTAATTTCATGATATACGTACTGTATATACAATGTCTGCTTGGATATTTTTGGGTACTGGAATTTTTACTGTCACATCCTTAAGACACATGTTTTAGGTTAAAAGGTACTTCAGAATTGGCTTTGTGTAAATCTGAGTGTGGGTCATAGCTATTTGTGTTTCACAAGAAGGTTAGAAATTGTTCACCAATGTTCAGTAGAGCTTGGTAAACTGCAATTGCTAAACAAGACTAATTCATAGCCAGAATTCTTTCACTAGCTCTTTCCTTTATGTACCAACAAAATTCAGATATTACTTTAGTCAGATGGCCATCTTATTCAACATGGCTATTGATTAGAAATTGTCCAAATTCTAATCCTCCCATTCTTAGTAAAGTGCTTGAGAAATTAGTGTTGATTCAGTTGAATAACCATTAACATAAGACTAATACCCATGAGAAGTTTCAGTCCGGCTGTTGTGAATATCACTGGACTGAAACTGTTTTAAAGACTTGAGGCTGAATACAAATATAAATAATCTCTCTACTCTTGTGCTGCTTGAATTAAGGTCTGTGTTTGATTCATGTGATCATGACATATTGACAGGTTATACAAGTGTGGATGCCTTTCTGGCTCAATTTTCTCCTTGTTTAAAAGCGATCTCAGAGTCTGTTTGAGAGGAACATGTCAAAGGAACCTACAGACTATACCTAACATAGCATGTAAATCAAACCTTTAACGTAAAAAAACCTTGCATACTTTTATTTTAGCAAATTCTTTGATTAAGTCTGAATAATCAAGGGAGTTGATGTCTTCATGCTCAACTGATATTAACGCTAAGCCATTCAATCGATCTTGCGTCATGCTTGTTCGCAGGTCACTGATATTCAGCTTGAGCTTTGAAAAGCTGTGTTCAGCAGACACAACAGTTACAGGAATTATCAAAGTGATATATAATGCAACAAAGAGGTTTGGGAAAGAATCTTGCAAATTGTTCTTGTGTATGAACTGCAAACATTTAAGAGCAGAAATAGTGTGTGGAACCAAATTTGCTAAATTGTACAATTCGGCACATAAATCATAAGCATCAATATCGGACCCTCTAATTTCATCTATTAAGATATTACTAAGAACATTGCAGCACTCTCTCAAATTAGCTTTGCTCATACTCGTAATGCATCCAAAATTGTCAGAATGGGTTTTCATTTGGTCAAATCGTTCAGTCATTGACATTAGGGCTTGATCTTGCAAGACACTGAAGAACTCAACATGGAATTTTTTCTTTAGGATCATATTGACTCATCATGAGCTTCATAATCAAATTGTCTCCACGCTCTCCTTCTACATGTGGTCTGTGCAGTTGGAACGTGTATTTCGTTCTCATCTATTTCCAGTTCTGTAGCTAACTCTTTAGCTGCATCTTGGGCCGATTCGAAACCTGTTTCTGTGTAGGATTTCAAGAAGTCGGCTGTGTTCTAAATGCAACTCAAACTGCATATCTTTACTTTGCAATATTTTGCTCACAATATTAATTTGCGCCAAGAGATAATACCAGATTACTAATGACACCAAGAAAGGGTAACGTTTAATTTGGTTTGCCAAAGCGGCAGCCTCCGTTCTTGCCTCTCAGAGACCTCAATCAATGTAGCATAAATCAATCCTACTTGAAAGCTCACAGCTTTAACAGAGTCGTGCCATTTTGTGGAATGGTTTTATCCTCTCAGCTTCCGCTATTTATAGTATGATCGATCTGTTGCACAGACACCCTGGCAGATGAGGAGCATGACCTGCCCTCCCACTGGGGCCCTGTCCACTATCCCAGGACCCACCATCACCGTCGATGCAGCCTGTCATCACTATTTCCTCTCTGCTAGCACATAACCATACTGATAATTCCGCCACCAGAGAAAATTTGTACTTCTGAAATATGGACCTGTAAGTTGTATTTGGTTATGGCTAAAAAAAAATGGCCGGGTGGGGCCCTTTGGCAGTGAGGGCCCTAGGCAGTCGCCTACTTTGCCTATGCCTAAGCATGGCCCTGCTGAGGGTGTCTCCTAGCCATTAACAATAAGCAGGCCCCAGTGTCCCCTCAGGAAGAAGATAACACTCGTCAAGGTGGGAGAGCAGCTGAAACCACAGCCTAGAGCTACTGCAGATCAATTCTCCATCGCACAGGACTGGCAGATGATGGTAAATCTGGGCAATTTACTTAAGTTTCTCACAAATATTGCAGCAACATCATTGCGACTAGACATTGTCATTCTGTCAGAGGCCTCAAAACAGCTTGCCCTGATAGAATTGACTGTGACCTGAGAAGATTATATAGAGGAGGCTTTTGAAAGACAGCTAACCAAGTACCAGGGGTTTTTGGAGGCTTGCTGGAGACAGGGGCTGTGAGCACACTGCCATCCAATGGAAGTAGGCTGCAGAAGCTTCACCGGCTACTCTCTACAGAGTTTACACCCTGCTGGGCATAAGTGGGCTGTTCAGAAAGAAAGCCATCAGGACTGCAATGGAAACAGCAGAAATAGCTTCCAGGTAGCTGTGGATTAAGAGGGGTGAGCCGTGGCCTAATACTGCTGGGACGCAAGGTTGGGCTTGATCAACACTGGGTGGGTCACCTGGGCAAGGGTGCATGATGTTGTGAGAACCAAAACACCTCATGAACCTAGGAAATATCTTTGATGATAAGTTTTAGCACATCCATAGGATGTTTGTTTTACCTTGTTGCTTTTTAGATATTAGTTTTACATGACATTAATTCTGTTTTTGATCTTGTTTGTTTTTGCGTCTATTTATGTAATATGATTAATGTAATTGAATGTTTAATTTTGCTTTTGTATTTTATGTTAAATATATGTTTAGTTTTTTATTTTACACCGTCTCCCGTATGTGGTTCCTAAGGCCGGGGTTATACTTCACGCAACGCATGTTGCAGTGGACGCTCCTGCTACACTAGTGTTTGACTGTTTATTCTTACGAGCGTACTTTGTGTAAATCTGGAGGAATCCACCAGGTGGCAGTTCGAGATATCATCACGGTGAGAACAGGTTCGGCTTCTCTGTATTGTGAATTGCCTGGAACACCCATTAAATTCCGATGACACCTTACCGCAATATTTCTGAAAAGGATGTTTAATGATTAACATTAGAATTACCAGAGCCTACGAAAAAAACTCATAGATCCGTCCCACCTAAAAACGCTTCTCACCTCTCCATCAGCGTCTTTTGTCCTTTAAATGTGTTGATAAGCAGAAAACAGCAAGAAGCCTGCTTTCACATTCCCCACCCCACACAGTTTTCTCAGCTCACGTCTGTTTACCTACGTGTCAGTTGCTTAGAGTTGTATAGAGTGAGAAGTCAAGCAAAATGAAGCCTTAACCACCACATCATACTGCCTGCCAATTATAACTACTGCACAAAGACTACCACAGAAATCAAATATGATTGATTTCTATGATTGATATTTGATGTTACTGGTCACATGGCACATAATATTACAGTGACAATAAATATACTGTATAACCACTGGTTTCAAGCCTGATCTCCCTGGACAGCTTTCCTACCTCTTTGTACCTGTTTTAACTCCTTCTGTAGTTCCTCTCTTTTAGGCTGCTCTTCCTCCTGCTAATTAATAATATAATAAAAGTAAACATCTCAACAATCTCATCATTATTTACTGATCTATAGAGTTTCAATAATGTTCTGCATTCAATCTTGAAGATTTTTTACCAAAGAGAATCAGTGTTTTTAGAATGAAAAAGCAACTAATAACAAAGATGGTTTTGAAAAATCAAGAGTATGCAATTTGGCTTTTTTAACTTATGCTTATCTTCCAGGCTTACATTCAGATAACATCTTTCACAAAATAATTACTCTTGTTCTTGTGAAATTTACAAATTACTGCTGGTGACAAATAATTTCCAGTGATTTTCAGTCATAGCTTTCATTTTTCATAATTTTAGGCAATCAAGTATGGTTGCAACACAAACATTTGTCACCAACAGTCAGGTAGTGTGATATTCCCAGCGACCCAGTCATAGCTGTCTGTTTTAAGGTGTAGGGTTAGAATACAAAGTGTGTGAATTGAAAACCAATGACCCTAAATAAAATGTATATAAAATAATAGCAAGGAAAGAAGGGAAGTGGGTGTGCTCAACCATACAAACAGAAAAACCTTTGTCTGACCAGTGTCTTGTGTTTATTACAGTAGAACAGAAAGGAAATAATGCAATCCCAGCAATCACCAACACGAACGGAGATAATATCATTCACCATAAAAATATAATGCACACATTCAGAAAATACTATAAATCCTTATACAATAGAACCTCGGTTCACGACCATAATTCATTCCAAAACTCTGGTCGTAAACCGATTTGGTCGTGAACCGAAGCAATTTTCCCCATAGGATTGTATGTAAATACAATTAATCCGTTCCAGACCATACGCACTGTATGTAAATATTTTTTTTTTAAGTTTTTAAGCACAAATATAGTTAATTAAACCATAGAATGCACAGCATAATAGTAAACTAAATGTAAAAACATTGAATAACACTGAGAAAACCTTGAACAACAGAGAAAGTTAACACTGCAATAGTTCACGTTATAGCGCTACCAACCGCTGGCTAAAAGCACTTTTTTTAATGAGTTTTAAACACAGGGAAAAAAATGAACATTTGAAAAAATCCGTAATTTAATAAAACATATGCTACGAACCAATCGCTGGAAACCGAAGTGAAAACAAAATCAAGCCCAGTGCATTCTTTAACTGCCTTCCTACCTTAATGCGTCCAGCTCTCTCTCGCACTGCCTGTGTGTCTACGTCTTTCTCTCTACCGCTGCCTGTGTGTGTGTGTGTGTGTGTGTCACGCTCTCTCTTGCCCTGCCTCTGTGTGTGCGCTCGCGCTGCCTGTGTGTGTGTCGCGCTCTCTCTCGCGCTGCCTGTGTGTGTGCGCCTCTCGCGCGCTGCCTGTGTGTGTGCGTCTGTCTCTCTCGCGCTGCCTGTGTGTGTGTGCGTCGTGTTTTCTCGCTCTCTCTCTCTTGCTTGCTGTGCAGGAAATGCACAGGGAGAGACTGAACATGTACAAACCGAAAGGGAAACTGGCTTGTTCATATATCGCGTGTCGTGAACTGAGGCAAAAGTTTGGCAAACTTTTTGGTCGTACTAGATGCTATAAAGTCACTTCAAAGCGGAAAAGCAGCAGGCCCTGATGGCTACCCTGTAGAATTTTATAAGCTAGCTCCCCTCTTATTAGCAACATTTACAGAAGCTAGAGACAATCAAATTGTACCTTAAACTTTTCGCCAAGCATTAATCACCATCTTTCCTAAACAAAATAAGGACTTATTACAATGTGCATCATACAGACCAATTTCACTTCTGAATAATGATGTTAAGATACTCTCCAAAGTCCTAGCTAGAAGGATGGAGAAAGTGCTGCCTTCGGTAATATCACAAGATCAAACTGGATTTATTAAAGGCCTACACTTAGCTTCCAATCTTCGATGCTTGTTAATGAAATATATTCACCAGCAAAGTCAAACATCCCAGAGATATTATTATCGTTGGATGCAGAAAAAGCATTCGACATGATTGAATGGAACTACCTTTTCACTACATTAGAGAAATTTGGGTTTGGCCCGAACATTTGTGCATGGATCAAACTACTGTATATCAATTCAGAAGCTTCAGTTTGTATTAATAACATTTGTTCAGATTACTTTAAACTAGAATGTGGTACCAGACAAGGAAGCCCTTTGTCACTACTGCTATTTGCAATCGCCATTGAACTACTGGAAGTTCACTGTTGAAAAGCTTATCAGATAAAGGGGATTATCAGAGAAGGACTTGAACAGAAAACTTCTCTATATGCAGATGATATGGTACTGTATATATCAGACCCATAAAATACTGTGCCTGCAGTCTTAACAGCACTTACAGAATTTCAAAAGATCTCTGGTGTCAGAATTAATTTGAATAAAAGTGTGCTCTTTCCAGTGAATTCTCAAGCATACAATATCAGATTGGACACCTTCCCTTTTATCATTGCAGATCAGTTTAAATACCTAGGGGTAAATATCACAAGTAAACATAAAGCTCTTTATCAACAAAACTTCGCCGTCTGTATGGAAAAAATTAAGCAAGACTTGCATAGATGGTCAACCCTTCATCTCACTCTAGCTGGAAGAATTAACATTGTTAAGATGAATATCCTTCCTAAGATTCTCATTTTATTTCAAAACATTCCAATATACATCAATAAATCATTTTTAAGCATTTAGATTCAAACATAACCTCATTTATTTGGAACTCAAAACATCCACGTATCCTAAGAGCGACCCTACAAAGACCTAAGGCAGAGGGGGACATGGCTCTACGTAACTTTCAGTTTTATTACTGGGCAGCAAACATACAAGCTATAAAAACCTGGACACAAATAGATGAACATACACAGGCTTGGTCAGCAATAGAAATAAAATCCTGCAGTACTTCTTTATATTCCCTGCTTTGTGCCCCAATAAATGCAAGTTATTGCCAATATACTAATAACCTAATTGTGCTTCACTCACTCAGAATATGGAACCAATGTAAAAAGAATTTTAAGAAGGAGAATCTTTTATCTGTGGCACCTCTGCACGACAACCACCTTTTTCAACCCTCGCAAACATATGCAGTTTTTAATATCTGGAAAACATTTGGGATTAAATTGCTTAGAGATATTTATATAGACAACATCTTTGCATCCTATGAACAATCACATTCAAAATTTCACTTTCCAGCAACACATTTCTTTCAGTATCTTCAAATTAGAAACTTTGTTAAGCGGAACCTGCCCGATTTCCCTCATCTCGCACTTTCCTCTATGCTGGAAAAAATATTGCTCAGTTTCGAGGACTAAGACAGCATTTCTGCAATATATAAATTTATTTTACAGTCCCTCCCTTTTAAAGATCCAAGAGGACAATGGGAAAAAGATCTATCACTCAAAATATCAGAAAAGGAGTGGACGGTAGCAATGCAGAGAATTCACTCAAGCTCCATATGTGCAAAGCATAAAATTATTCAACTCAAAATGATATATCGAGCACATCTGTCTCGCTTAAAACTGTCTAAAATGTTTCCAGGGCATGATCCAACCTGCGAATGCAGCAATCAAGTCCCAGCCTCACTGGGTCACATGTTTTGGGCCTGCACCAAATTAACATCATTCTGGACAAAAATTTTTAAGTGCCTTTCTGGCAGCCTTGGTGTCACAATCCATCCTAACCCATTAACATCTGTGTTTGGTGTTCTTCCAGGTGGGCTTAAAGCAGAGAAGGACAAACAAACTGTGATTGCCTTCACTACACTATTGGCACGTTGACTTATTTTGCTAAACTGGAAAAATCCTAACTCTCCTCTTTTAAGTCAGTGGGTAACTGATGTTTTATACTATTTGAAACTGGAAAAAAATCAAATTCTCAGTTAGAGGATCTGTGCAGAATTTTTTCAAAATCTGGCAGGATCTAATCAATAATATTTTAGAATAAGCTCTTAAAGCACTGAGGAAATAGATACTCTTTCCATTTCCTTTTTTTTCCATTTACATTTATCAGCCTATTAAACTCATCAATTTATGTATTTTTACAAGCTTTAAGTTTTACTCCGTTGGCCATGCTTTCTTTCTCAGGGGTGGGGGTTGATTTGTTTTCAATCGTATTTTTTGTAAAAATTGATCTATATGTATGGAATGATTACAATAAAATCAATAATATAAAAAAAGAACAGAAAGGAAAAAAGAAAAGGACAGGCCAAAACTGTGACTGAAATCATACCTGAACAAAATTTGTACAGCAACCAGCTATTTCAGGCAGCATGTTAATGGGCTGTCAAAATGCAGTGAGCTTGTCATACTTTTAAAGTATGAAACTGTGCTGAGAGGTTATTACCTCTTACACCTCTTATACTTCCTAGTCATGTAATCTGACATTATCAAGGCAATGAAATCCTGTAACTGCAGTCATTAAGTGTCCTTTGACAACAAGTTGTGTAATGTGATGTTATACTAATGCAGAGTCATGTTCCTAATGCTTTGTGTATTTTTAACATTTGTCCATAGCTTTTGCTACACTCTTTCAGCTTTGGAACATATATAAACATGATGCTGGTTAAAACTGGAGAATTCATGTAAACCCAAGTAACTGCTAGTTTAGCTAACTGTAAGACTTAAGAAGCCGGTTATGATGAGCCTTTAGTTTTCAGCTCCCTAAAACGTCCCAAATAATGAAAACATAAAGTCTCACAGTAAAGTGTCATTAGCATAAAAAAATTCTTTTATATTCTCTCTCTGTCCATCTGTCATACTCTGATTTTTTCTTCGGTAATCCAGTATTTTCTCCCACATCACAGAGATTGCATATTAGCTGTCAATTTTAAATTGGCATTTTGTGAGTGTGGGCCTGACCATGACTATACTTTGTGACATTTAGTCCAAAATTGGTTCCTGATTTTACAACCAATGTTTTCAGGATAGGATCCAACCATTCATGATACAGAATTGGATTAGTGGGTCTTAGAGTATTATGTTATTTGATAAAAAATAATAAAAATAAAATTAATAATAGTGAAATTTTTTATATAGCTAAGGATACCAGTTGGCAGCTCTTTTTTTACAGAATTTAAAACAAAAGAGTTTAATATGCTTTAGATTGATATGTTGCAGACAAATAAAACCTCCCAGATTAATAGAGTTGTTCAGGACTAGTGTTGATCATCAAAATTCGCCAAAGCTTTTTTCACAGGCAATATACTGTGTTCACCAGTGACCTTGTTCGCCAGATATTTTCCTGGGAATTCACCATGCCCATGTAGTAACTTTCACAAATGCCTACTGTAAGATTGTTGCAGATATGACCACCACTGGTTTGTGAGCATAAGAGAAAAAAAATTAACTTTCAGCTACTGAGATATGCTGAAAACAAAGCCCAGCTCATCAAAGTGTTTGATACTACTATATGATTTTTTTCCCTGTCTCCAACCACACTGGTTTCTTTCACTCACAATTATTTTAACCCCCAAGGCTTTTTGATTTCTGTATGTGGGTTGTCAGTGAACTTAAAAAAGTTAAAAAGTGTACCAAAGCCAAAATGGTTGAGAAACACTGCCAGATTTCCATCCTGCATGCATTAAAAAAGGAGTACTGCTACTCCTGGCATATATACTGGTATATGTAACATTAATGAGGATCCCTGTGAGAGGACAGCTTTAGCACTGCATTGCCATTTATGCATGCAAATTAGCTATGTGCCCAGCAACATCTCAAAACAAGCCTTAAAGGACCCTTCCCTTTCCCACTCTCCTCATCAGAAAATACATGACATGCTGTTAAATAATAAGATTTACAAGACAGCTGCACAGATACATAGGAAACAAAAAAGACATTCCAGCTGTGCCCAGAGATGTGCCTTCAAACAATGGAACAAGATGGTCCCTGCTTTCTAGCAAGACCAGTATGTGTCCAAGACTGCAACTCTGTGAGCGGAATGATTGGTACTTTATTCATTTATTTCTAGTTTGTGACCTTTTGTTGTATTTTGTTTGTGGTATTCTTTCTGTCTGTGACTTTTTTTAAGGCACAATGGTGCAGTGATTAGCACTGCTACCTCTTATGTCAGGCCACATATTTGGCCACAACAATCGATTCAGCATAGCCATTAGGGAAACTTACAAGAAAAATGCACCATTATAATCACTTAAAAGTAGTTCAGTTCCTCTTTCTTCATTGACTTTGACAGAGTTCACTAACATTTCTGTAAATATATATATATCTATAATAACAAAAGGCAAAGCCCTCACTCACTGACTGACTGACTGACTGACTGACTCATCACTAATTCTCCAACTTCCCATGAAGGTAGAAAGCTGAAATTTGGCAGGCTCATTCCTTACAGCTTACTTACAAAAGTTAAGCAGGTTTCATTTCGAAATTCTACACGTAACGGTCATAACGGTCGATAACGGTCGACAACGTCCGCCATGTTGAACTTTCTTATTTATGGCCCCATCTTCATGAAATTTGGTAGGCGGCTTCCCTGCGCTAACTGAAACCGATGTATGTACTTATTTCGATGGTATGACGCCACTGTCGGCCGCCATATTGAACTTTCCAACGTCACCAATTTTCCAACTTCCCATGTAGGTAGAAGGCTGACCCCATCTTCACGAAATTTGGTAGGTGACTTCCCTGCGCTAACCGAAACCGATGTACGTACTTATTTCGATGGTATGATGCCATTGTCGGCCGCCATATTGAATTTTCCAAACGTCACTAATTCTCCAACTTCCCGTGTAGGTAGAAGGCTGAAATGTGGTAGGCCCATTTCTTACAGCTTACTTACAAAAGTTAAGCAGGTTTCATTTCGAAATTCTACGCGTAACGGTCATAACGATCAACAACGTCCGCCATATTGAACTTTCTTATTCATGGCCCCATCTTCACGAAATTTGGTAGGCAGCTTCCCTGCGCTAACCGAAACCAATGTGCATACTTATTTCGGTGGTATGACGCCACTGTCAGCCGCCATATTGAACTTTCCAACGTCACTAATTCTCAAACTTCCCGTGTAGGTAGAAGGCTGAAATTTGGCAGGGTCATTCCTTACAGCTTACTTACAAAAGTTAAGCAGGTTTCATTTCGAAATTCTACGCGTAACGGTCATAACGGTCAACAATGTCCGCCATGTTGAACTTTTTTATTCATGGCCCCATCTTCACGAAATTTGGTAGGTGGCTTCCCTGCGCTAACCGAAATCAATGTACGTACTTATTTCGGTGGTGTGACGCCACTGTCAGCCGCCATATTGAACTTTCCAACGTCACTAATT
>JANRMT010062854.1:122167859-122265570 GCA_026402145.1 Polypterus bichir lapradei | reverse complement strand
GATAGATAGATAGATAGATAGATAGATAGATAGATAGATAGATAGATTTGGCTGGGAGGACTGCCTGCTAGGGCAATACATTGACTTAGTGTACTGGGTGGTAGAATACTTCTGGCAGTGCTTTGGTATGTAATCCTGTAGGGCTACATGAGAAATCTAATTGGAGATGGTAGCTCTGTCTGAGAATTTTGTAGGAAGCTTCCCTGCCCTCATCTGTCTTTCCTGGAAATGCTTTTAGAGTTCACATTTGATGTACGAGATGTTATCCTGGGTCCATCTTTAAAAGATGCCTCCATTCTTCAATTGACAGTTTTGGAGTCAGGAGAGAAGTAGGCACAAAGGCACATTTGGAATACAGGAGGTTGACTTCTCCTCAGTGTATTTAGTCTGTGCTATTGTGCAGTTTAAAATAAAAGTTTTTTTGGATCTGACACTTCAACTCTTTAAATTAGTTACCTGTTTTGAATAAAATAATCTACTATTACAAACCACACAGATCAAAGAGGAACACTTCAAACCTTTGGGTACAGATGTATTGTAAAAATAAAAATTACAACACATGAAGATTCATGTACAAGTATTTATAAAATGTCCTATCAAAGCACACTCACTCCACTACTGTGGCTCAATAAAGACACAACTTATAATAAGGTTAAAAAAACACACCTGTTCACAGAACATAATATGGTGAATGGCTTTGATAGGATTTGAAAATATAGATTTTATTTCATATTGTGACTTTGATGAATTAATCAACTCAAAGGCTCACTCAAAATAAAGGAATTTAGGATTTAGAAGTGTCATTTGAACAATCACCATAAAGGTTTCAAATTCAGCATTACAGCCAAAAAAACCTAACTCTTTGTGATGGAACAAAACAAGAAACAAAATAACTGTTCACATTCAATTAACAGTAAAGCAATACATAGTACACAAGACAAGCTTTACTATTCCATAATAGGAGCCACACAGCCAAACAGCACCACTGTGTTATTATTTCAAAGATCCACACAGCATTCCCACCTTGCTTCTTCAATATTGTTACTAAACAGCACAAGATTGTGGCCAATACAATTGCATATCCATGAAGTGTCCTTTCAGCTATTTTGCACTGAAGTATTCAATTAACTCCAACCTCTGCATCCATTCACACATATACATTACCCCCATTGGGTCCATGCACTTACAAAATTAGAGGGCCATTCCTTTTATCACTCAGACAAATTTTTATCTGCACCTTTTTGATGTTTTCAAACTTGTCAATGTTTGCTACTCCTAAATTGTTAATGATGTTTCCTTCAGTATTTTCCTAATTTCTGTTGACCTGGCTAGCCAAGATCATTGTGTATTTCTCATTCTTACCAGACTGTATACTACTTGTCGCATTTTTTCCTACCTGCCAGGTACAATTTACCATGTTTTCTCAACACTGTTTCTTTGAAAGCAAGAAGTTAACAGTGAGAATAATAATAATCATTTTCAAATGTTACTTACTAGTGGTGTTGCCAGTCATCTGAATAATACACTTGCTTTCACGGCTTATTTCCCGTGAGTTGAAGGGACGGACCCTGACTGCCACTTTCACCGATGCTCCTGCCATCTTGTTGGTTGAACCACCAACAGCAAGAGCAAAGGCCAGAACACAGGAGACCTGAAGAAGCAAAAATTAACAAGATATGTTTCAGAGCAAGGCATAACATCAGAAAACAATTTATACACTCCATTACTTAGTAGTTGCAACACTGCCACTGCCCTAACCTCATTTTGGGACTGACTTAATTTTTCAACTTTCTGTGACCAGAAACCCAAGGGAAAAAACACAGACTAAATAAGCAGTAAACAAAAATTACTAATTGGTTTATTTATAAAAAAATATCACAGAGAATAACATTTCACTATAGAATATGTTATTTAGTAAAATAGAGAATTGGTCATGGGACTAAATTTTTTTCAATACTCTTTTTATACAGATAACACACTTCAGAGTGTAAGGTTGATAACATTCTGTTTTTTTAATTACATATTCACTACCTCTGCCTTTCCAATATGGGGCACACATAATGTTTTACAGGTTTCTGAGAATGTTATGTAATAGAAAGCTTTTGTTAAAGACCAGTGAATTTACAATTTTGACATTGAAGCGGTTAACAACGTAAAGTCATTATGACTTGAATGAAATCAAGCAAAGAATTTTCTCTGCCTGCCTTGAGAAGTCATGACACTTCCTTCCGCTGTGTCTTAGAGCACCTTTTTCTAAACTTTGTAGCAAACAAAACTCACAACATACAGTGCTTTCTGTTGTTCAGTCATCAGATCAGCAATTACCTACATTATGAGTGTTTTTATGTAATTATGTGAAAATAAATCTGCAACACAAGACATTTAAGTACATACAGATATATGATTTTTATTTTGTATATATGCATATACAAAAACAAATATTGTTTAACAAAGAAAATGAAAACTGTCTTTGATAGATTAGATAGAAATAACAGAAAACTGCTCAGGTATTAATAATAAAGGTCTTATTGATTTCCATAATCAAGCCATAATTTTTTGCCATGATGAGGTTAGGATTTATGCCCTTTTCATAAAATATTTCATTCAAAGCTGAAAACAAGTCATTCACAGCCTCTAGCATCTCTTAACAATGCAGAGATTCAAACTAAAGTAAAAAACTTAGATATATGAAACATACAGTTAAAATAATAGGTATAAATAATGTGACAGTATGCTTGTATTCATCTAATTAAAAAAGGCTTATTTTTCATTTAAACACCAGTTGTCCAGTGAAGAGAAGAGCATTAGCCCTTATTTGAGATAATTCTTCAACTAAATATAACTGGTTCACTATAAAATCAGCTCTCTTTTATTATAAAGGAATTGGAACAGTTAAGGGTATATGATTTTGTAGAAAGTAAATGCATGATAGCATTCTCAGTCTGTGTTCTGTACCTGACTGCATTTATTGCAATGTATGGTATGTGTTAAGTTTCAAATACGTTTTTCAAACATTACTGATATTTGCCTCTACTACTTATAAGGGGCTTTACAAAGTGTTAACAATCAACCTTTAACTGTATAGTTACTTTAACAGTAAGACTCTTGACAAACTAATTAAAATAAATATTCTGTATAAAATCTCTTTTATACTGAACACTTTATAAAATTAGATAGATACCATTAGGTAGATCATAAACTGTATTTGCATTCTGTATTCAGCACTTAAATTTGAGTTAATAAAGTGTTTTTCTAAACATGCATGCATTGACATTTGTTTTGTATCCTAGCATGTTTATTACTAAATATCAACTGAAAAGTATAAAACCCTTTAATAATCATTCATTCACTCATTCACATTTTTTAGTTCTATGTTTTTCTTTTCTTTCATTTTTTAATTTATATATGTGTCAAATTAATCAATTACTACGAGTATCTTACTAGTTCATATTTTTCCTGTTCTTTGTTATGTATGTATTTCCATTTCTTCTTATAGTTGCATATGTTTATTTTTTTGTTTACATTATTGTAATATTTTTTAATTTTATTTAGTTTTTTCACAATTTTAAAATTCTATTTATATGCATTTATATGCATCTATTTGTATGATCATTATTGTTGTGTTCACTTTATGTACATTTCCTTGGAAAGAGTTTTCATTTTCTCTGTCTTCTATTTTTGTAGTATCTACTTTAAATATACAGTATTACTTTGATCTAGGTATAATTATTTATTACTTTATTGATTCCTGCTATGCTCTTCATTGTTACTAAGAACCCAATGTATGCAATTGCAAGACATCCTTACTAACACACCCACACTGAAATTCTTAATGCCATTTTTTATTTTTATATAATGTTTCACAGTGGGCAAAGTTTGAATAGTATCAAGTAATATTAATTTTGATCAATAGTTTCTTAATCAGCAGGTAATTGTCCGTATCTGTCATAGAAATTTTAAATGCTGCAAAACACAAATGTATTTCTAGCACAGAGTCAAGGAGCATATAAAATTCTGGAGACCAAATTACATCCTATTGATCAAGATATTAAATTCACAATGGATGTCCACTATATAAATTATGCATTTACTAATTGGCTGCTCATTTCCCATACACTCATTCCCTCATCACAATTGTTCCTTGAATAGACCTTGCATGACTGTAAATCTGATTTGAAAATCCTTATAGGTAACACCAGTACCTTTGATTCCCAGATTCTTTCTACATGCCAACAGCGGCTTGAAACATCATTGTAAAGGCTTTATTCAGTTTCCAGTGAGAAAGGAGTTTTCAAAGATTTGGGGGAAACTTTTAGCAGTTGTATCTAACATACATAGATCAGCCTAAAATGAGCCAAAAACAAAAAAGTGGGCTAAACTGAAATTTACAATATGAAATGTGTAATGCTTTGATTGTCCTGTGCAAGTTTGCTGCACAGGTATGTTTCACTCACCATAAACTTGAAGTACACTAAGCAGGTTCAGTATTGGATGGATTATCTCAAGTCTTTCTCAATTTCTTTCTTTCTCTTTAGATGCTGTCAGTCCCAAATTTCACCAGAGAGATTATAGGCAATAAAAAAACAACTAAATACCCAACATGGGCCAGGTATCACATGGACAGTGGATCCTAACATACAGCAGCTAGTTTCTTCTCTCTCTCTCTCTCTCTCAATTGCTCTCTTTGTATGCACCACAAGTACCTCCTTGGTGCATCTGATCTTATCAGTGAATTGTCACAAATGCCTCATGATCTTAATTAATTGACCACAACTTGGGTCATGATCTTGTTCTGCCTGTCATTCTAACTAACTAATAGGTCCCAAAATACATTATTTCCACATAGTGCATACCTGCATTGCCCTGGAGATGACATGCTAGCATGGTAATAATAAATAATAATAATAAATTTTATTTATATACATGCTCAAGGTGCTTACTTAGGATAGGACAAAAGCCTTCCAGACCACAAACATCTTGAGGATGTATACATGTATATGTGACTCTATACAACAGCAATAAATGCAGTGTAAGTCTTTTCCTGTACTCCTCTAATAATCTATGACATCTTGGCACACCTAACTCTACAATGCCAATGCTTTAATCAACCTGAAAAATCTTCAAAAGTAAGATTGCCATCTGTTGATTATTTTTGTTATTGGTTAGTCACCCGATATCTTCCTTACATGGCCTGAAGACTCTGTGCTTCTGATATGAGTACCCAGTTCACCCAAAAATATTTCAACTTTTTCTTCTTCTTTCAACTATTGCTCTGGCCCCTGTTTCTTCTTAGATCAGACCTTATGGTAAGGTCTTCTAGAGGCTGCCATTTTGCGGTGCCTTTTCCTTACATCCACTGAATATGCTACATCCACTTAACACCAATTCAAAGATGACAGGAGAGAAAACCCAAAAGTATACTCTCATACAATGTACTATTGCCTTGTGGAGATGGCCATGGGTTTCAAACTTCAGGTAGTCATTAACTTAAGGGATTTACAACCAATCATTGAAGATTATCATTATAGTCATGATTATGTTAGTTTATCTAAATACTTTTGAGCCCTTGGAAATGAAGGTGGGCGGTAAACAGAAAAATGGCTGTCATTCCTATACGGCTCATATGATATTTCTGGCAAATCGCAGAAAGTCTGCACTTCAATCACATAATTATTGTTTTATTTGAAATACACTGTGGTGACATACAAAGCCAAACTTATGACAATTTTATCTCTGTACAAATACTTATGGACTTAACTGCATCTTATTTCATATTCTCCTATTACTTAAACTGCATATCAGCTGATGGAATACCACAAAACTACACTTGGGAGTTGATTCATGCCTGATAACAGGAATAGTCAACCCTTAAATTTGTGAGCTGCAATTGCTACAGTTTTTTTTTCCAAGTCCTCCTTCATTAGAGGTTAATCTAGGTATTTTACCATGACCCTGTCTTTAATCCCTAAAATTATCAGTAAGTGTATATTTTTTGCCTGTGAAATTCATAAGAATATCTGGTGTTTTTTGTTACCATTTTGAAATTTTACTGCATCTTTCTTTGCATTAACCAATTGCCAGCTATCAAGCATTTGCAATAAAAGATAGCAAACAGCTACTCCAGTAATTTCATACAATTTTCATCTATAACTGGTTGTCATAAAGAATTTGTTTTACTTAAGTACTTTTAATAAATAAGATTGATGAGCTCTGACCTGTCATAGAAATCTTTGAAAACTTGAAAAAAAAAAATCACATACTGAAGTGCTTTTCTTTAAATGACCTGCCTGACTAGCAGAAAATGGGCTCTTGATTTAGATAGACAGATAGACTTTATTTGGAAACAGGATGGAGCAAAAAATAAATAAAAAACTGCCATGGCATCACTCCAGGATTACTTTGTATAATTCCAAAAATGCAACTCTAGAGCTTGAAACCATACTGTTCTAGAAAATAGTTATTTTTGAATATTTTCAAGCTTCTTCATGTAGTACTATGGTTCTGTACCATGTTAGCCATTATGGATGTAATCTTTTAGTTAGCCAGTAAAAGGTGTTTTGATTAACTTCAGACTTCTTCATTAAAACCTTGAAATATTTGTATTATATTTTTTTCATTTTATTTAGACCACGGTTCTTATGATTTGAGAATTATTGTAAAATTTGTCACTCTAAAATTTATATGTTCGACTAGAATATTTCAGGGAGACTAGAACACTGCATGATGTGATAATTCATGCTGAGTTTAAGAAAAGAACACTTGCTTGAAATTCAAATTTCACCACCCATGAATAACTGAGAAAGAGGGAATGTAGCTTTTTTTAGGCACTTAATCAGAGGCTCATTCATGTTTGTAAATTAACTATTCAGTAATTTAAACATCACTGTATAACATTTTTTTCTTAAAAGTACAAAGCAGCAGAAGGTGATTTTTGAATGCACATTAACAGTGCCATTCAATTTCTCATTTTCAATAAATTAATAAATCTCTATATTATAAAGTATTTTTAGAATCTTACATATTGTAATTCATGCAGGGTCTTTCATAATTGGTATTGTCTCACAATGCATTGCAATTCTTTTTTTCTTCTTCATACACCATATACATGGGAAAGGTACTGTGATACATTTAAACATAACACTTTCAGAATAATATTGTTCTCAATGTATGGATGAGTGTATGTTTCACTTGGTCCGTGGACACAACAACTCAAAACCAAACCTCTCAATCTGAGTGAGAGTTAAAACGTAAAATGATGGAAGCCAGTTTAACTTTAGAAAAATTGTTTTAATAGATTTAAAGCGCACAATGTAAACAAATATAGTGAATTATTTTAATTTTATTTAGCACTTTTCAAACTTAGTTTAAAAACAAAATTATTTGATTTCTATTTTACAGTGTGAGCAATCCTTATCAATATGCACTTTTCAAATACATCAGTATTTAACACTTTAACACTTTTTGAGTACTTTCATAAAATAGTTTAGGGTATTACCTGATCACTTTTCATATTGGGCAATGTAATAAACTTCTGCAATTTATACAGAGCATTTCAAAAGAACTAGTATTTCCCTATATTACTGTGATTTGTAGTTCACTTTTACTTTTTCTTCTACTGTATACTCTAAATAAATCTTCTTTGTTTTCTAAAACTGTTTAATTTAGCTTTTTGTTTGTGGAGAGCCAAAACCCAGCTTGGCAGGTACCAACAGTGAAGGCAATATCAATAAATCAAAGAGCACACCTGCATACACACCCACACTCATTCACATTGGATCAATGCAAAATCTGCATCTAGTGTCAAGTGAACTACAGTATATTTGTAATGTGGGAGGAAAATTGGAATAATTTAAACACATACACACACACAAACATGGGGAGAACATTCAAACACACAGAAAACCGTGAGGAAGCAAGACTAAGCACAGAGTCACAGTGACAATTATTTTCCTCAGTAACTGATATCTGTAAAACTCATGAAAGGAAACACAATGATATAACATGTATGAAACTTCAGTCATACAATTTTTTGAACAGGTATAGTCAATACAGATTCAGGAGAAACAAAGGTACATTATGGCAGCATTGGCCAGAAGACAGGAAGCAGGCCTAGGCAGGACAACTTACCATAATATAACAATATCTGGTTTAAGGTATGTGGAGTTTTAAAGCAATACACAAACCTTAAATTGACAGCAGAAGTCTATAGGGTCTAGAAACTGCACACAGAAATTATGCATCAGCTAAAAGTCTCCAGTTTAGGATACTTACTACACTGGGGTGGGTTTGTAGCTATCCATTATTCTACTGTAAACAGTGATCTACAGGAAGAAAACCAATGAATCTGGATAAAATCCATGCAAACATGAAGATTATGTAAGTGCCAGCTTCTGTAACTGGATTTTGGACTACATAATTGTCAGGGAGCACCCCATCTTGCATAAATTGGCAGCATCACTTGCTCCTTACTGATTCTCAACATAGACACACCACAGGATAGGGTGCTAATGCCATTGGTGTACTCCTTGTGCACCTATGACAATATGGGTACACAAAGATTCTGCTGCGTCACAAAATTTGACGTTAATACCACCATTATAGGCCTGCTTTCCAGCAATAATGAGACGCCCTACAAAGAAGAGATTTTCTTTGGGACACAGTGCTGCAAAGAACTATCTCTCCTTAACGCCAGCAAAACCAAGGAGCTGGATAAAGACTTCAGAAAGTAAGAGGCAGACTACCCTTACATTACACTGGAAGAGATGTTGTGAAGAGAAAAAGATCAGCATCCTTAAATTTCACAAATACCATACTTATTCAGGCATCTATACAAAGCTCAGGTGTCTTCATCTGTGTTCATCAACATTTATAGATATACACTGATGTTTGTACTCATTGGCACCTCCTCAGTTCAAGACCACAAAGCAGTAAAGTGTGTCATGAAGTCAGCACACAATGTTGCTAACATTTAACTCTCTTCTATTCAGGACATATATGAACATGCAGCTTCAAAAAGGCAAACAGCATTATTATAAACCTTAGCCACATGGCACAATCACATTTCACTGCTCTTTGGCAAATGTTATAGGACCATTAGCACTCTTGTGGCTATATTCAGGAACTTTCTCCCCCTAGGCTAGGTTCCACATGCACTCATAATGACAATTGCATAAGCATATCTGTAGTCTGTACTTATAAATATACCACATTGCCTCAGTCAAATTCATTTTTTTAGATATTATTCTAATGTCATTAGGCTGAGGGAGACATGCAAGTAAGTATCTCATTTTACTGTGCGCTAATGATAATCCACTTAAATGTGTAACATTACAATAATGTCACACAGAAAGCATTCCAAGTGGGAATCAAATTGGTAGACAAGTGCTGTAAGGTGACAGCACTGTCTACAGTGTCACCCACAAGCAAAAACTCCTTTCATTTACTGAATTTTAGTCCAGTGTTAGGGTCATAGAGTTTGAGAAAATATCTGAATAGCAGGAAACCACCCTGGAAATTACACTTATCCATTCTTGCAATATACTGACAATCATGCTCACATTCACTTATACCAGGCCAATTAACTACAGACCCATGATTTTGGGAACTGGAAGGAATGGGACCCAAAAAAAAAAAAAGATTTTTAAGAAGAAAAGGAGTGAACTTGCAAATTCCACAAAACTGTGATTGATCCAAAATTCCAACTCACTCACTTTGAGTTGAGCTATTATTTCCCAGTTTCTGCATTTTAGGGTCAATATACATTTATTTTGGTAATTTTTAATGAAAATGTACTGAGCAGTAAAATGGGGATAATGTAGGGGTTTTTTTTTTGCTCTTTTTAACAATATTTTCATCCTGATTTGATTTTCATTCTGCTTTTCATGTGTTCTGCTTATTCAATATATTATTTATTAATTAGTGGGCCTGATGCTGAAGTAATGCAGTCTTTCATCATTCAATGTTGTTTGCTTGAGTACCTGCTCTGCTTGTTTTGAATTGTCATTATTATGATAATATGAAGGGAGAAAATTACACAAAAAGGGCAACATAATAAGAAAACTATAAAAGACAGTTAAGTATTTAAAGCTATAGCTAAAACAGAAATATTTCTAAATCATCTTTTAAATGTAAAAATTATACTACTGCTTTTGTGAATGCAGAATAAGAGAAGAGGAAGAAAGCCTAGCCTGGTTGACACTTTACTTATTTGGTTGACATGTTTTTCCAATGTGACTTGCAACATCTGAGATAGAATTGGCAGCATTCCTTTTGTCCTTTTTGTGTTTTTTTCCAGTTGGACCACAGAGACGCAACTTGCTCATGGTTCAGATACCCCCAAATGGTAGTTGAGGGTTTGAAATCCACAGCTTTAACCATTATATGACAGTAAACTTGACATTGAATTTAACCACGATGACAGCATGCTACACGCAAGTGAAACATTTTAAGTGACATTTGTAAAATGCTTGTCACGACCATGGCCTGGGACCGGCTTTTTAGACTGAAAGAAAGAAAATACGTGCATTATGTGTTTTTCACAAGCGTGCAGTTTCTGTTGGGCCTAGCAGTTGACATAAAAACGTGCATCGCCATTGCCGTCCATGACTTTTCCTGAGCTGGGAACAGGCACCATGCAGACAAAAAGCAGTCTTGAGCCCATAATGAAACAGAACCACACAATACCTTCCCCGTCTCGGGTATTGCTGGTGCCCTGCTTATTTTTCCATCCTAGATAACTGAAAAGTGCGTCTGCTTTTCCAGCCTGCCCTTCCTGCGCACCTTAAACGCAGTCTGAAGAGACAGGCGCGCCCTGTCGCGTCGAGTCGTGCGTGTTTTTTTTTCCGGCTGGGGAGGACGGCGGGGGTTGTGCTTGCTTGGCCACAGAATATATACCTACTCCGCAAAGGTTCACCTTCCAACACCACAGCCAGGTCTGTTGGACCACAAACTGCCAGTTGCGCCCATTGAATTACTTATGAAGTGCATTTATTTCTTATTTATTTGTTATTACAGATGAAGAGTTAATTGAAAACAACCGTCACCCACAGTGAAAGTGTCCGTATACCTGATTTAAACAGAAATAAGTGTGTGTTCTTCATACTTCAAAAGCGACATCCCACCTTTCTGTAATGTGCAGGTAAGAAACATCTTGCAGGACTCAAGACATGTGAACTGGATGGACACAATGACATGAGTGCGTCAGTTAAAATTAAGTGTGCCGTTCAGATTTTGACGTATAAACACTAGTAGGGCTTGGCTCACTGTGGATGGTGTATGCTTTCGCACGTATATTTTATCATTTTAATTCCACCGTTGCATGCTGCCAAAAGCAAATATAAGGAAAAAGACTTAACAGTGACTATGGAAGAACGACAATTATATTTCATTTATATACCCCATGATTCCAATCGTAAATTGCGTAGGCCTTTTTTAGCCTGCCCACAATGCAGATTGAGCGACTGCGCGCATCCATCCTCTAGGCTTTCTTCTTCTTCTTCCACCTCCTCCTCCTCCCTGCGTGATTTTGTTTTCCTGACAGCTCCCTTTTGGAACAAAGCTACTGCCAACAACACGTCCGTACTCTTTAACGCGTAAACTCAAGCAGAAATCGGACACTACCCTTGAAATATAGCGATCCTAACATTAATTATTAAAACGTGTTGTTCACACTTGCGGCAGTGTCCTCTTCGGTCATTTTGTTTATTTTTCCAGCATAATGTACGCGTTTTCCATCGTCAGTCTTTGCAAAGATGATGCCAAGTCTATATATGGTAGAGAAACAGGTGTACGAAAACGGGAAACCTAGAAAGGTTTTATATCTGACAAGTTTACATATTTTATATTCCTGATTACTTTTTTACTTCACATTTTAAAATAATTTGCACACGTATAAAAAAACCAATTACTTACAGTGATATCAAAAATGTTACTTCTCTTTACCCGCACAGATAACAAAGCCTCACTTCTAGCATATTCCAGTGAAAAACAAAAGCTTAATTGCTTACCTCTTTGTTATTTGCCCAGCCCTGTTCTTTTTGTAGCAGCCTCAAATGCTATTCAGCGTTTCGGTCTTCAGCCTCCGGCGCTGCTGCTGCTGCTGCCTAAAGTGCAGCGGATGGGCTGAACAGAAATGACAAGGTTGTCACTGATCCTTAAAGGTAATGTAGACTGCCTCTTTTCCAAAGTGTGCCATGCAATGGTGCATCAGGGTGTGTTCTCTTGACCTGTCTGAAAAGGATTTAAGGGGAGGGGGAGGGGGGTCATCAGAATCTGGATGTTATATGTTCTCCAATTGAAAGGCAAAATGGCTTTGCTGAGTGAGTCAGGCAGGGATGCTGAGCTGTACTGAGCCAGTGACATCATCAAGAGAGAAGCAGCAGCATCAATGCAGCAGTGGTGGGGGAGGGCAGGAGAGGGAGGGCGTGAGTGTGTGTGTGCACTGAAGAGAGAGAGAGAAACTGGAGAAGGATATTTAAAAAGTGATACAGAGAAAAAAACGAAGGGTCTGGAAAGGAAGGTAGTGAGACAAGGAAGAGGCCAAGAATAAGAGGTTAGAGACAGGAGAAAAGAACGCTGAGCTGAGGTATATATACCATGCAAATATAGGAGCCTGAGCAGCATGTTTGTGAAATAAGGTACACATGGCAATATGGCAAAATCAGTGTTTTTCAAGCCAAATTATTTTTTATTTAAATCATTCCTTCCAGGGTGGCATGGTGGCAAATTGGTTAGCACTGCTGCCTCAGTGCTTCTAAGCTGTGTTTTCTTAAATTACAGTCTTACACTCAATACCTGTCTGGACAGAGTCTGGTCACCATGGCCTAATGGTTTAAGCAGATCTGAGAAAGTTTTTATGTACTAGCTATCTACCCTCTATGATAAATCAGTGGAACTTCAGTAGAGATAGTGAAGGAAATGAATAGTTTGAGTACAGGAAGGAACAGTATAAACTCTTAAGTTAGTAGTATTCTGGTTTATAAGGTGAAATTAGTATCATGATCTCATGAACAGGAATTTATATATATGCTATATATCTTTATTCATTTGTTTAATGATAGTTATATATTTATTTGTTGATATATTTATTTATTTTGTTTCACATAATTCAGGTATCCTGTGTGCTAAACAAACATCAGTGAATTGTCGATTTTGCTTAATCCAATTTAATAACAGAAGGGGATCATCAAGGTTAGGAAAAATCCAGAGCAAAAATCAAAGGCAAAAACCTAGAAACTTTAATCCAAACTGTGCCCTATTGAAGCATTGTTGACCCAAGCCAGTTCTGAAACTGGTTAAAGAGCCATACTTAAATAATCCCAGACTTTGCCCTGTCACACATGCACATCAGTTGATCTCCTTCCAGGTTCATCCGAGGTAAGCAATTGGGGGGGTGGGGCTGTTGCTAATGTATTCCTCTCTATCTATCCCCACAGGCAACTGACTCCACCTCTTTCATTTGAAGGACTATAAATTCAAGGCGCTCCTGGAAATTGGCATCTCATTTGATTGTAGATTCAGCACAAAGCTGAGCTCAACCTCAGACTTGACCAGTCAAGGGAGGCACTGTGACCTAGTGTTTTTTGTTTGATTTGCATCACCAAGTGCTATTTCTGTTGTTGCTAGCACCATTACTAAAAAGGGTGACCCAGTTCCCAACATTTATTTTGGATCTCATGGTATGTCTCACTCAACCACAACACAAAAAAAAAGAAAACAAAATAAAACTTTTTTTTTTGGTTCTTTCCCTTTTTTAATGTCATCTGACAGTCTGGGCTAACATCCCCTGGTCTTCTACTCATTTCTCATTACTTCTCTGTTATTTTAGTGCTTATGGAGTAATCTGGGCCTTCCTTACAAATACATGACATATCATTCCCTGGAAGCCTGTTACTTGGATAGACTTTGCATTTATCAATGTGTACTCATCTTCTAAAGTACAAAAGTATACTAAATTACATATGTCACTTTGGCCTCTGGCAGCCCATTAAGGAATCTATAAAAGTAGTTATTTTGTAAGGGAAATATGTATATTGTTTGAAGTTACTACTACTGGCTTTCAACTTCAGAATCCCAAAGTGAAATCACAGTCTAGATTGCAGCTTTTGCACTCTCTTCCCCTGTTCATATAGGTTAAAATGTAGAATAAATTGTATATGAAGCAATTAAGTGGTGAATTTAAAACCACAGTTTCAAATTCAGCAGGAAAATGAAAAAACAATAAGAACAAGGTTGATTATATAACAATGCCCCATTGAAAATTAAAATTAGGAAATGAGCAGTTGGAATAAAATGAGAAATGCATCAGCTTGTAACCAATGGAAGTAGAAGAAGAGAAAGAAAAAAATAAACATGCATTTTTATCATTTATAATTAGAAAAATTGCCACCACACCCTGGCTCAATACTTGACACTTGCCAGCTCTGACAACTAGCCAGTCATTGACTAGTTTCAAAAGTAAGTCACTTGGAGACAATTGAAGGACTTGTGCATTTCAGTGTAAGCTAAAGTAGTTTGTACCTTACTATGTGAAATAGGAGCATTGAATCTTTCCACTGGTGTTCTGCATTTTGTGTTCTAGACAGTTGCTTCTAGTTGACAAGTAATCCAGCATTAAAAACCAAGACAAGGATACAGTAGATTCATTCTCTGATACAATACTTGACCAAAATGATCCTAGTAAGTTATTTAATGGTCTTTTAGCAGCAAGAACAAAGTGGCGATACAACCATTTCTTCTTAGCTTTTTTGCTCAATAGTGATTAGGTTTAGATTAGTCACCACCTGCATTAGTGTACGTAACTAAGAACATGTACCCTTTCAAGACAAAAACTAGTCTGTGGGTCACTCAATTTTGGTTACTCTGTAAAAGAAGTTGGTTCTCTACTGTGAGTCAATGTGAATCAAAAAAGCCTTTACAATGTGAGAAGGAGTGGAATTAAAATATCTCCTGAATAGGCCTCTAATCTGAATGGCATCAAAATACTTTACTAAAAATTAGGAGATTAAATAATTATGAATATTGTCTCCAAAGGGGACTAAATTTTATAAAAATCAAAAACAATTGATTAAAGAAATGTTCTCCGCTGCGGATTTTGTCTCTGGGCTAAATGATGTATTTTTTCTTGCTCACAGCAGTAATCTATGCAAATAAAATTCTAAGGTCTGACCTTTTGTCACATGGTAATCTGGCATGAACTCATTTCCAGAATTCTTTATTCTTACAGAATTGTGTTACACAGGTCTGTCAGCTGTTCAGTCTTCACTGCCGTCTACATTTACGACTCCTCTCCACTCCATATACCAGGTCCAGCATTGCCATAACTATTCCCCTGCCAGAACACAAAATCTAACTGTTCTTTCTGACACCTTTACCTTTCTATCCCTGTTCCTGTACAGAGCCACCTTTGCTCCAAGTTGTTCAAGTTAGTCAAATGATGGTTGTAAATTCCAATTTTCAAACAATGTTATTGATTCTCAGTCAGATTTAGATCAGGGCTTTGACTGGGTCATTGGAGGACATTCATTCTTTTTTGTATTTGAGCCACCCCAAAGTTACTTTGGCCTTGTGTTCTGGGACCATTGTCCTACTGAAGTATACACTTTCAACCAAGCATAAGATTTTCTTTTAGTATTTCCTTGCTTTTTTTCCAGTTTTTATTCTTCCTTCTGCTTTAACCAAATGCCCAGTCCCTGCTGTTAAAAATCAGCTTCAAAGCATATGTTGCTACCACCATACTTTACTGTAGATATTGGGTTTTTTTTGGTGTGGGCAGTGTCATACTTTGAACCTTATCCAAACAACTCTATCTTGGTTTCATTTAATAACAAAACTTTTTTTCCAAATCACATTTACATCACTCTTGTGCTTTCTGTTTCACTCTGGGCATGTTTTCATATGGATTGTTTAGAGTAATGGCCTCTTTTGTGCCACTCTCTATTACAGGCCAGAACTATGTAGAGTTATTGAAGTTGTGGACTTCTGTTTGTAACACACCCCCCAGTTTATAGCTTGTGCGGAAGGTGTTACCAGATTTGTGTAACAAGGAAACCGCTACGCTTTTAAAATGAGGGATGGGTAAAATCAGGCCAACACCTAAGCCCTACCGAATTTCCACCCTGCCACCCAAATATTAACAACACTGAGGGAAAAAGCCCCTTTAGATTAATTACACCAAACACACAAATATATAAAATGATCCTTATTTGCTAAAATATTTACAAATACAAAACATACTAAACACCCCCCTCAAACAAACCCCCACACAACGATGATTGCAGTCCTAGAAAAAAAAGTCCTTACTGTAAATGATGAGGGTGATTCGGGAAATGGAAACTAGGGTTAAATGATGAAGAGAAGTGCAGAACGCTCTTATTCAGTAGACTGCTGGATAGTGAAATTCTGTCCTACCATCGGAGTCCAGAAGCATAGGCTTCAGAGGCACGCCTCTTATCCAAGAGTATCGAAGGTCTGGATTGGGAGGAAAAGAACCTACCACTGTCCTTACATCTGGTGGCCAAGCACCATCCTTCTCCGCTATGAATGTCCAATAACTGAAAATGTTTAGGAGCTGTTGCGGATGATGTTGATTAGAACATGGTCCACTCAAAAAGTCCCGCCACATCCTTCTCTTCCAGCTTTATTGGTAGAGTGCATACAAACCACAAACTACAAATCCCACAAGCCCCTCCACATCAGTGCAAACCTGTTTAAAGACATCAACCCAAAATAACAAACAGAAATCGGTGCATCCGGTGTTGTCATTCACATTTAACAAACACTCAACAGGACATACTTCAGAGAAAGAAAAAACCCCTGTGTGAATGTGAATTTATCACTCAGTACAGTTATAGAATTGGTCATGGAACTGAAACCTTGTATGGCATTTTAGCTCCAAATTGGATTTCTCCTGTATGTTTTGCCATGTAATTATATGATTATGGGGATTAATTGTTCCACACATCAATAGATATAATTGATTTGCTCTTTTTTTGATCATCATAAAAACCTAGAACTGAATACAGAGCTTATTGATATTGGGTAAAGGTGTCAGATAAAGAATAAGCTGTTTCATTCAAACAATCCTTCAGCTGAGCAACTGTGTTTCATTACAAGACATTCTTTATTTACAAAGACACTCTTTATTTACAAAGGCACTCTTTGTTTACAAAGTGAAGCAAAAATGAAATAAATACCAATAAGTCCTTTCAGGACCTACCTAAACAACTGTGGAATCACTAGCCCTCTAAGGAAGCTGCTAGTTTGTTTTCCCCTCATTCTTCGCATCCATATTTCCTCACCTCCAAAGTGCTGCTTTTTCATTTTATTTCCTTTTTTACTTAGTTTTTTGGCTTCAGTTTCTGTCAAACCTTCATCATTGACAGAGATATGTGTTCTTCAATTGTTTACAAAAATTGTAAACACTATAATCTAAGGTTGATTCTTCAAAATTATATGCCAATAGGTCAGAGAGGGCACCTGTGAGGGTTGATATCCATACAACACACTTATTTACACAAAGGGCTAGATACTTGGGTCATGTCCTTGATTATATTTCTATAGCAAAACATCCTCGTAGCTTTCTCTAGGACTCCCTGATGGCCCTTCCTGGTTTGGGAGACATGGTTGTGATTAACTGGAGGTTTTCAACACAGCTCCGTCAAACATTGGAGTATAGCACAAAGCAGGACAATTGTGTCTTACTGCCAGCTTTGTCAGACTAGATACTGGGAATATCCTCATATTATACAGTGTACCCTTTACCGAGTCAGACCAAAAACATCAATTTTCTGACCTGTTTCTCTAACTTTACAATGCAGTTCCCATGCATCTTTAGAAGGTGACTTATTTGTATGTGTAAAATAAGAAGAAAGTAAACATTTTATATTAAAATACTTTAACATCACAAAAACAAACCATTATTAATATTTAAGTAGAATTTGCTATTATGCAGTTATACTTTTTGTAAGTATAGTTGAGTTCTGAGTCTGTCTTTTTCCATCAGAACAGAATTTTTACATCAGATATTCTTTGAATGAGCAAATGCTTTAACATTTTATATTACAAGACTAGTTTACACTACAATGAAAAAGGGTGGAATTAAAAAATAAACAAGAATATTATTTAGTCTCTGGAACAACCTAACTGTCTTGCAGGAAGGTTCTCCCTATTAATTTATTATCAGTGATCTAAGGTACAACAAGTTGCAGAAAGTAAAAATTATTATTTCAAAAAAAAGGGCAATTGAAATAATGAAAAAGTTAAACATGTTGGGTTTAAAGGGGAATCAGATTTTATGTGGTATAAATAAGGTGGCCAAGCTGGTGGCAGGGCTATGCAGACCTGGGAATGAAGTGTACATCTTACTGGCTCTGGAGCTTATCAAGGCCAAAAGCAAGATGGGTGGAGTTGTCTGTCTGGTGGCCATTGGAGGAAAAGTAGGAGTGAGGATTAAGTTGCAGCATAACGATGCAACCAATTAGACTGTTTACCTGTGAACTATTGCAGAGTAGCTTTCTGCCATCAAGACCTAGAAGTACTTGTAAAATTTCTCTAACCCCTCTAACAAGAAGCAATGCATAAATACATGTAAAGACATAAAAAGTAACAAATGTGTTATGGAAATCATTTTAAAAGGAAGGAATACCCTGGAGGTGAACATGCAGGAGTTAAGCATTACTGTAATTTAAAGCCTGAATTAGACTATAGTGAATTAAAAAATAACATTCAAAATGGTACAATACAATGCATTAAAAGTTCTCTGAGAATCTGACTAAGCAACTTATTAAATGTGTCATTGCTTTTAATGTAGAAGCAGCCTGAATTATATTTTGTACAGTAAATAATTTGTATATCTGTATGCAAGTGGGATACTGTAGATGAAAGGGGTGATCTGAATATTTTTTATGCTATAGAAAAAAAATAAACTAAACACTATATAATTAACCCTGGCTAACTTTGGTAACATGCAAATATCATACAGAAAAGTACATTTTCTCAGAATTAAATCCAAGCCTGTCCAATTGTTACTCCTGCTACTAAGATGAGAGAAATTAAGAAAGGTAGTCATTTTACAAACTATTATGGCCAGCCACAATATCACATTTAATTAGCCTGCAAACAGAATTTTGGGGCTCCAATTAAAAGTAAATTGCCCCTGGTGTGTCATCATTTCCCACACTAATTGTTTGCACTGCTCTCCTTTTACCATTCTTTCTGTCAGTTCATACTTCATATTGTCTGAATATTGCTTAAAGATTTTTTAGCACTTTTGCCCAATTGCAGGAAGGACATTTTTAAAATAACCAGAGCAATGCAAATAACAGTTTCTGTATCTTCTCCACATGACCTATGTAAAAATTAGATAAGAGCTTGCTGGTTTTAAATATTTGAAGATCAAACTATCTTTGTCATGTTTACTTCTAGTCCCATGTGGTATGAGCAGCAGCTAAATTAACAGCAGGAGGAAATTACAATTTCGTTATAGAGTGCATAAAGAGAAAAGAGAGAAAATCGGTAAAGTACATTTTGTGAAGAAAATGGAGGCAGGAATGACAGTTAAAGTGCTGAAAAGCCAAAGGGTGGTTTTAGGACAGGAAATCTGTTCTGCAAGTATTGTCCTGAAGGATGGAAAAATTCAAGATATAGTGAAAGATTCAGACAAAATCAAATTACATCTGGGTCAGGTGAGCGATCACATAGATATCTTGAATGGATTGTTTATAATTAGTCTGAGATAATTTTTAGTATATTTTGATCCATTTTTTTTCAACAATTACTACTGTTTGTACAAAAACTTAAGGTATTTAATTATATCTTTCAAAGTTTGTGATTTGTAAATGCTTTTCAATATTCTCAGACAAAAATACATACATAAGGCTTAACTTAATAGTAGAGCTGAATGCTAGAGAATTAATTGCTTTAAGAAAAAAATTCTTCTTGTAGTAAAATATTTCTGAAAGGTGATTTACAACATGAAGGTAAAATATCTACTGTTTACTTACTGTTTTTAAAGCTGGAATTTTTAGTGACTTGCTTTAAGAAAAAAATGCTTCTTGTAGTAAAATAATTCTGAAAGGTGATTTACAACATGAAGGTAAAATGTGTATTGTTTACTTACTGTTTTTAAAGCTGGAATTTTTAATGACTTGCTCAGACTCACAAAGTGAGCTAGACGTATGCTGAACAATCAACTTTGGGGTTTAAGGATCAATGCAATAGTTACCATACCAACACCATCTGCCTTTTTTATTTTAGAACATTTAGATACTTTCTTTTTAGTATTTAATTGTATCAGTGTCTGAGTAAATTTCAGAATAAATTATTAGTATTTGGCATACTTCAAAATCATTCATTTCAACTGTGACACCTGTCTGCATCTTCTGAAAGAGTGCCATGTGATCTTTATATTTTTTGTGTATTCTGCTAGGATAGACTTAACCTAGAAATAGAAAAAAATTATATTAGAATGGTTGAATATAAAGAAATTTAGGATTAGGGAGGCCTAATCAAAATTTGCTCCTAAATGGAACTAAGATATTTTGGCAGAATCAGAAACATTCAAATCATGTTCATAAATCTGCAGATTCTTGTGAGTGGAAACAGTTCCCAAAGAAACAGAGAGACACCTTGCTGTGACTCATTTAAAAAACTAGGGGGCTCTGCCCCCTGCTCACTTCACTCACCCACCCCCAGGTTTGGTTTACCATATATACAATTTAAAGAGATTGTTATTTTCATGGGCATTGTTATATATGCATTATTTTCACTTTTACTTTAAAACATTTGTAAAAACAGTACTTGTCCTTTATTTCTGGCCCCGGGCATGGTTACATTTCTTTCTCGCAGGACGTATAACGCTGCTCACATTGTGAAGGGGGTGCAGCTGAACGTACGCTAAGGAGATGCCGTCGGATCAACTGCTGTCTTTCTGCTGCTGATGAGCTGCCTGTTCTGCTTGTCTCGCTGCCCCATCATTTCAAAGCCTGTACAGCAGCTGTCCTTTTGCCACTTCGTGTCTCTGCCACTCATGTTGTGGGGGTAGGTGGTTAGCATGGTTGAACACATGCTAAGAAGAAGCTGCTGGCGAACTGTGTGTTTTGCTTGTCGCTTGTTGTTGTTTTAAATGCTGGGAGCATGTCTGCCAGAAACATTCCAACAACTGCTAGGTTAGATGTCCGTGGACTTGTTTTAAATGATGTCTTACTGCCTTATCTTGCATGACGTTGTAAAAACAATACTTGTCCTTTATTTCCGACCCCGGGCATAGTTAAATATCTTTCTCGTAGGATGTATAACGCTGCTCGCGTTGTGAAGGGGTTACGGCTGAACACATGCTAAGGGGATGCCGGCGGATCTTCTACTGTCTTTCTGCTGCTGCTGCTGTCGCACTGCCCATCAATCATTTCAAAGCCTGTACAGCAGCTGTCCTTTTGCTACTTTGCGTTTCTGCCCCTCGCATTGTGGGGTGTAGGGGAGTGGGGGTTAGGGTGGCTGAACGCACGCAAGGAGATGCAGTCTAATCATCTGCTGGCTTTCTACTGCTGGAGAGCTGTGTGTTTTGCTTGTATTTGTTTTAAGAGCTGGGAGCAAGTTAAAGTGTCTCTTGCAGGACTTGAAATTGTCTTCCGAGAAGATCACGTCTCGTCTCCATGTCTCCCTCCCCAAGATTTTTTTTTTATAATAGAGAGATATTATTATGAAAGGTTTAGCTATAGTTATCATTGGTAAAGTCCAGCCTGGTACTTGGTTCAAAAAAAGCAATTATTATTTCACATTAAGTATTGGCTATTTCAAGAATAAATGCAATAAAATAGGAATCAATGTTGGTTTGAAGTTCAAGCTAAATGCAGGAAAGCAGCAGAGCCATTCCTGCATATTTTTCCATCTTGTGCCCACAATGATGAAAGTGATAGATGTTGTGATTATTTTCTGTTTATGGTGTTTTTACTTCTTTTTAGAGGCAATTCTGCTTCTTTTACTTCTTTTTGGAGGAATTTATCTAAGTATTGTGTTTTTTGGGAAGCCGC
Organism: Polypterus bichir lapradei; assembly: GCA_026402145.1. Classification (NCBI taxonomy): domain Eukaryota; kingdom Metazoa; phylum Chordata; class Cladistia; order Polypteriformes; family Polypteridae; genus Polypterus; species Polypterus bichir. Next base: position 122,243,545 of record JANRMT010062854.1, on the reverse strand, counting down.
ATCCAGTTTTGATTTTGATCTGTTTTCTGTTTAACTTTCATTGTAATATTGTAATTTTCATTTGTGTTTATTACTTTCTCCATTTTGTTTTTTATGGGAGCAGCCATAAAACAACAGCATCACTATGGTAATTAGGTTGGAAGCTGTGACACATGACAATTAGCAGTACAATGATAAAAAGGTTGCACTGTTCACATCCTTTATCAGAGTTTTATGGATAATCCCCAGTACATTTAGCACCCAGTTTTTCTACCTTAATTTTCCCATGATATTTGATTCTTTGACGAGGTTATTTTGACTGAAGGTTAGGGTATTGTTTTGGTTTGACAAAAAATTGTCTTGAGTTCTTTGATTAAAATTTAGAGTGTTTCTTTACTTACAAAACATCTGGTCCTGATTTGAAAATATTTATGCTATTTTTGACATAACAAAAACTTGTATAGCAAAATGTGAGACCCTGATGGAACAGCTGTGGTCTAGAATCAATGCAACACATTCTATAAGGAAGATGCAAAGAGATGAAACTGTTGATCTGTATAATGATGTTTATGATTCTATAGTGTCCTTGTCTGCAGAAATAAAAACACCAAAAAAAAAAGAAAGGGGTGTTAATAGACAACTTTTAGTATATTGCTTAAAACAAAAACTTTTGTAAGCAAGATGAAAAAGTTTGATTTAGGAACATGGGTCTAGGTAGTCTAGCAGCATTTACCAATCTATTGCATATGCCTGTAAAAATAAACAGGAACTTTTATTTACTTGAGCGTACTTATTGTCCCATGAGGCTGTAGGAAATTTTATTAGCACAGTTCTTGTACAGCAGTTGCATATACCACATTATCCTCTAAAAATTAAACTAAGAGTTTTGTCCGTCTATGGTAAATAGATAGGTGTAGGTGTGCTAGAATTCATTACACATCCAAATAAAGGGCCACACTGGGGTTCTTCATGTGGAAAATCTCTCCTTCTTTGTTTTTCCAATTTCTCAAATAATATTAGGTTACATTCCATAATCCTCACACAGACTGGCAAAATAAAAGTTATCTTGCTTGGAGCCAATATTGTAAAACTATTTGCTTGCAACACATCTCCAAGGCAGTGTAGCTTGTAATAATATTAACATATTATCTAATGAATTATTTGACGAATATCATGAGTTTAATAAAATCTTCAATAAACAATAATCTTACAAATTCCATCCTATTGAAAGTATGATTTCTTGATTGAATTACTGCCTGATCCACCTGTCAAAAAAAGAGAAAATCTCTGCACTTTCTAAACCAGAGCCTAAGGCTATGAAGGACTATATAAGGGAACTGAAGAAATTGTTTTATAAATCCATTGTCACAAAAACAAGTCAAAGACATCATGAAGGTTTGGGGCAGCCATCCATATATTATTCCAAGGCTGCAAAATTGGTTTAAATTGAACAGAGATGTTCACAGATCCAAGTGCAAAACAGAACTGAAGGCATGTTATCAAAGAGAGAGAGAGAGCTTAGGAGCATGTGCTGATACAGCGCATTGCTGCACCCACCACACGACAAATCAACTCAGGACCCAGATTAGGACCCGAGTGCAGCCATGCAATGAGTGACACCTCAGCACTACACTAGTTCAGATGGAGTGGAACAGTGTGAGGTTTTTTATAGTTGCTGGAGTGGAAATTCTGCCACCAACCCCCAGGTTTTTCCCTGCAGGTTGGAGGGCCTACATGAAGGGATGGATGCAATTGCAGGTTAAGGGCCTTGCTCAAGGGCCCAGTGGAGTAGAGTCCCTTTTGGCATTTACGGGATTCAAAACCGGCAACCTTCCGATTGTCAGTGCATGCCCCATGGTATAAAAGATGGCTGCTTTATTAGCCAGTGCAGGAAATGACGTTATCTGGGTTGGAACTGGAAGTGACGTCATTGGAGGTGCCGGAACCTGACGTGACATCATCGGAAGCTCTGGAACCAGAAGTGACGTCATCAGATGTAACAGAACCAGGCAGAATTTCCCGAGAATGGTCTGCAAGGAACTGTAAAAGACAGTCAGTGCAACCTGCCGCCCCCTGGTCTGGTGTGGAATTAATCAGGCCTTTTAGCTGTCTCCTACTCGCATGTGTGTGACACCATCTTATATCATTTAGAGTAGTGTTTCTCTTTGTTGAGGATAAGAATGGAGGTCTAGGCCTTTTAATTGGTTACTAAAAACATACACATACATATTTGAAGAGAAAGAGTAAACTCCACATTAACAATGCAAGGGATCTGGCTGCTGGATCTTTGGTGCAGCAACCCTAGCCATATATATACTGAATATACTTTGTTTCAGCATTATGTTGGTTTGGCTCCCTCAGTCTTTCTTTTTTAATGCCAGAATAAAAGAAGATTCCAATAGCTGTATTTAAGCATGAGTGTACATCTTTCTCAAAGCCTTCATTACCCGTGATGTTACTCATACTTCATCGTCTGGAAGACACATATGAATGGCTATTGCTCTTTCTAAATCATGGTCCAAACGTAAATACTTCATTGGAGTGCTATTTGCAAGTTCTCAATTCAACACAAGAAATAAAAGGCTGAAGATCATATGTGATGTTGAACAATGTACGGCCACTGATCTGTTCTTAAGTTTGATATAAATGATCAGGTATTTAGCAGATGCATACATATATAGAATTTAAATACCTGTTCCATGGTATTGTATATAGTGTATCACAAGGATCTATTCTGGGTCCACTGCTTTTTTCAATCTACGTGCTTCAGTTAGGCTAGATTATCTCCAAGCACAAGATGAGTTACCACAGCTAAGCAAATGACACACAGCTTTATTTATCAATAGCACCTGATGACCCTGATGCTCTTGCCTCTTGTGATAGGCAGCCCGAGCACAGAAAGACAGACAGACACCGGATGTCAATGCCACACATGTTTATTAAACTATTTAACACACTTAAACAATCCTGCACCGCACACAGTGCTCCAGCACCAAACACCCTTACATACGGTCCTTTAAATGTTCGTGGGCTGCCGTTCTTCCTCCTGTCACTGGAGCTTTGTCCTGCTCCAGCTTCCAACTCTAGCTCCCCGACTGTAGGAAGGTGGCCCCTTTTATATCCACCTGGATGTGCTCCAGGTGCTTGCTGATGACCTTCCGACGGCACTTCCTGGTGTGGCGGAAGTGCACTCCTGGCGTCCCTGGAAGGTTCTTCCTCCACCTTCCCAGGTCTGGAGGAAGTGTCGATCTCCTGGGAACCACGACGCTCGAGGCGCCCACTGGCAGTAGCCACAGGCCCCAGTGGGTTTGAGCATCCTTGCTCCATCCCCATGGTCCCCTCATCATCCAGGGCAGTTGCCCCCTCATAGCTCGGGGGACGTATAGACCACCTCCCGGTCCTTCCAGGCATCCTGGCTGGGTCTGGCCCTTAGCCTCCTGCCACACTCTCTGATTTAATGTTTTAGCAGTATTTCTGATTGGATGAGTAGTAACTTTCTCAAACTAAATAAGGAGAAAACAGAAATCGTAATGATTGGCAAACATGCTTATAACGAGTATTTTAGAAATAAACGTGATCCCTTAGGTTTAAAAATCAAGAAAGAGGTAAAACATTTAAGGGTAATTATTGACTCGAACCTGAACTTGAAATCTCATATTAACCAGATCTCAAGGTCTGCATTTTTCACTTAAGAAATATAGCAAAAGTTAGACCTCTTATAACTTTACAATTATTAGCATCATTACTGGTTACCTGTGTCATTTACAATTGACTTTAAAATACAATTAATGGTTTATAAAGCCTTAAATAAGTTTGCCCTTTTGGAATGCCTATCCTTCTCCACTCCAAGTCATAATGTTAGATCTTCAAATGGAGGTCTGCTTATAATTCCAAGAGCCAAATTTAAAAAAAGTGGTGAGGAGGCTTTTTGCTACTATGCAGCTAACATCTGGAATATTTTGCCTGTAGAAATCCACCAGGCTAGTACTGTGGAACATTTTAAAAAACTTATTAAAAACCCATTTTTTTTAATTTGGCCTTTTACAAAGCTATATTTTGTTCTAATTTTAATAGACTTCATGGGCAATGAGCTATGATATTCTTCAGGGATCCACAACCTGTACTAATCCACGCTATTCTCTGCTGTCTTTTCTGTTTCTTCTATGGTGGTGATACCACCACCTGATCAAGTCACCATGCAGCCACCTGTGATAACATAATGAAAACGGGTATCTCAGATGTCCACAAGATCAACTTTATCAAATCATGTCATGTAAAGCATAAAAACTAAGAGGACTGAGTTTGAAACATTTATGTTAGTTAGAATGCCCAGCAGGGGCTGGCTGGTCTTTTGGCCTTGGAACCCCTTCAAATCTTGTTTTTTTTTTCTCCAGCCTAACTGTTTTTATTTTCTTTTTTTTTTTTTTGTTTGTTTTTTCTGTTCTCCCAGGCATCTGACCTTACTTATTACTTATTACTGTGCTTATTTTATTATTACTTTTTTAATATTATTGCCTTTCCTGAATTGATTTTCTTTTCTTGTATTTTTTATTGGTCTTTTTGTAAAGCACTTTGAGCTACATTGTTGTATGAAAATGTGCTAAATAAATACATGTTGTTGTTGCTGCTTAAGACTAATGCTGGTCCAATGTGGAAAGCATATGATTTTAGTTGTTAGTCTGTTTCATGTCAGACTAAATTAGCTGTAGATTTCTTTTTATATAGCTAAATATCAACTAAATTATGCTTATTTTAAATGTGTCATATATATGTTAATTTATGTGAGATAAAATAAGTTTGCATGCAAACAATATATTAAATGTTAGTTAATAATGGTAATTACTCCTAATTAACAGAATGAGCTAATGCATCGAATTCTTAATGATCTTTTAACTGAATTTACAAGAGCAAGATTCTAATCTCAAATAACTCTAGATAATATCCAACTTTTTAAATGCGATCATCAATACATCAGCATTTTAATTCTTGAAAGTTTGAAATGCAGCAAAACCATTCCAATTGCAGTAATGAGATATTTGAAGCTTTTATAATGAAAGTAAAGTATTTCTTACAGTTTTTAAAGGCACTATATAAATTAGGCACTTCATATGTACGTATTTCTTACATTTTATACTTGACACCAAAGTGCTGCCTGAGGTAATTGCCTCATCACCTCTCCACATGTGCCTGCCTTGTATGCGAGTATCCCATTTAAAATGTGTAAGTATCCTTGCAGCTGCAGTATCCATTACAGTCAGTAAATGTATCTAATGAAAAAGAAGAAAGAGCTGTGGTTTTATAAACTGATAATCAAGACATAACGAATTACTCAGTAACCTAGATAAAAAGACAGACAAATTCAGGAACTATTTCAGAGTTATGATTTTCTTCTTTTTTCTATTAAGATAGTATTCTTTTAATGTACATATTCCTCACTTTGTTTACTACAGTTAAAATGGAATCCTATAATCATAAAGTTCTTAACTGCATTAACCATCATCAGAGGTTTTGAAGGGTTTTATTATATAATTATTTTTTTTTAAATCAGGCTATGGATTTTGGAGATCTTGTGATTATGCCAGGAGTGATAGACAGCCATGTTCATGTCAATGAGCCAGGGCGCACTGATTGGGAAGGCTACTGGACAGCCACACGTTCTGCAGCTGCTGGTGGAATTACCACTATTGTGGACATGCCTCTGTAAGGGAAACACATTTATTTGTTTTCTTCTGGTCAAATTAAACACTGAAAAAAACAGAAGTATATTTATTTTAAGATGATTTATTTTCATGTATGCCAGTATTTGATTAAATTAGCTCTATATAACTGCAATCATTGAGAATACACAATTCAAAAGCAATTTTAAATGTATGCATATGCTTTTTTAGTAAAATTAAAATATTTTGACTGAAAGGTTAATGGAATCAATTTATACTAGGGGCTACATTTTTGATAAATTGTATTGTATTAGTTTGGAGATACTGTAGCTGCTATAACACGAAAAGTTGGTACCAAAATTACTTGTGGATATCTAAGTCTAAGTGCTCCATCCCCATGGTCCCCTCATCATCCAGGGCAGTTGCCCCCTCATGGCCAGGGGGACGTATAGACCACCTCCCAGTCCTTCCAGGTATCCTGGCTGGGTCTGGCCCTTAGCCTCCTGCCACACTCTCTGATTTAATGTTTTAGCAGTATTTCTGATTGGATGAGTAGTAACTTTCTCAAACTAAATAAGGAGAAAACAGAAATCGTAATGATTGGCAAACATGCTTATAGCGAGTATTTTAGAAAAAAACTTGATCCCTTAGGTTTAAAAATCAAGAAAGAAGTAAAACATTTAAGGGTAATTATTGACTCGGACTAGGTTCTGATGTTTTTTTCTTATTATTTATGTCACTAGGGCCATTTGTCCAGTATTTTGGCAACAGCACACAACAAAATCATAGTATATATGGCCATATTTTATATATATATATATATATATATATATATATATATATATATATATATATTGTGGGGTACAGCCCGGACACAGACAGGTAGACATGTTGGTTCTCCGCACACACGTTTATTTTCAGCACTATTTACAGTGCACAACCCAGTGCCGCAGCACCAATCACTCCTTCAAGTCCTGGCCAACACAATGCCTTTTCCGTCTTCAGACTGCCTCCACTCCTCTCCTCCGAGCTCCTTCCACTTCCACCCGACTCTTGCCCCCGGATGGGCTCCAGGTGCTTCCTGAGGAGCCTCCACCGACACACCCCCGTGTGGCGAAAGCACCAGCTGTGTAGCCGGAAGTCCTCCGGGTGTCCCTGCTCCTCTTCCCCCCAGCACTTCCACGGGCCCCTACAGGGTTGGGCTTCCAAGCCCTCTACCCGTGGCCCCCAACACAACCAGGGCGGTCGCCCCCTCATGGTCTGGAGGAGGCACAAGCCCTCCTCCGGTCCTCCTGGGCATCCCGGCTGGGTACCACCCAGGGTATATATATATATATATATATATGTGTGTGTGTTAGGGATGTAATGTAATTAATCACATAAATGTATGTAATTTGTCGTGATCAATCACATCTAACATTAAAACATGTAATTATAAAATTAATACATAAATCATGAAATAAATACACACTGAATTACAAATTTTATGTAGAATGAACACTAGAAATAAAAAAATTAATGGCATACTTTAAAATTAAACAATTACCTCAAACCTAAACTTTTAACATAATACTACTTGAGCAACTACAACCCGTATTTTAATGCCTTCCAAAAAGGCAAGTTAAAAAGAAAGTAATTAGAAAAGGAAGGCCAATGTATTAATTCTCAAACTGACAAGTGGGACACAGACGAGTCAAAATAAAAAAAAATCTAAAAGCAATCTAAATGTTTAACTGCTAAAGAGTGATTAAACTGAAAGAACAAACATCACTAAAATGGAAGTACATTAAAACTTGTGTTAAAACTCCAAAAATACTATCCTTAATTGTTCATCACCATCAACAACTTCATGATTATATACTTCACAAGTGTTTTTCAACTGGTGTGCCATGGAAATAACAGTGTATTGTCCCTGGGGCCTGACCTGAGAGAGACACACTCCTCAGGTGGTAGAGACCTGTCTGAGGACTACCTGGAGAAGCCAACATAAAAGCAGCTCCGTGATCGCCGTTTTGCAAAGATTTTAGCACATGTATAGATTTATTGCTTTTGTAGTTGGTAGAATCGCACCCTGGGATTTTTTGGGTTACAAAAAGTGTGCCACCACAGGAAAAATGGTTGGAAAACACTGCTCTACCTACATCTTTGCTTCTGACATGCTAAAAGAGATCTCAGTAGCTACTATCTCACTTAAAATCTGACATTGTGCGTTATTGGGATGGTTATGTTGCGTACTTTGCATAAATTAGCTGTAAGCAGGCTGGCAGACTGGCAAGTTAAATCCAGCAATACTGGAGTCTTATTTTGGTTTTAGTGTCAATCAAAGATAACTTATTTAGCACTTATGTGCTATGACTGTGATTTGGTCTCCTTACAGAAAAATGAAATGAAAAAGAGAGAGAGAGAGTGTGTGTAATTTTTACATTTGCATCTTTTCTCTAACATTGCACCAGGACTGCCACAAGCTTCCCCTCCCCACCCCCTTTCCCCCCACTCCCCTGCACCGGTGTCAGTATGTATAAATCAAGAAAATGAACACCAGTGCTATGTACTGACATGTGACATATCACTGTGAACCACGTAATACTAAATGTTAAACTTTTAAATGAAAATTATATTTCATAAAATTTTTAAAGGTAATATATTAATACGGTATTAGATGTTATTACATTTTTTAGGTACATGCTTAATTTATTTGTATTACTGTTTTGTGATGTTAAAAAAAATACATGAAAATGCCGCCCTGAATGCGACAATATTTTTTAATGCGTCAAGCAGGCCACATTTATCACAAAAATTAACGCATTATCTTTCCTTGGCTTAAATATATACAGTATGAGTTCCTTGTCTTTGAGACTATATCAGATTATATTGGGTATCATGGATATCAGGCACTTGCAAAGGGTGCTATGGCCTACATAATTAATGGGACCACACTTAGCCACACTTATGATTCTGAGGGTTTCTTGAAAATAAACTCCAAGTTAGGGAATAAGTTGCTGAACAAATTGCTGCTCCATATTAGATCAAGCTGAGCTTTGAGTCTAGTATAAAGAAGGACAGTTCTCCTGCAGTGACAAAAAATGTAAGTGAGAGAAAACAGTATTTACATTTTTTAGTAAAACTCTATTACATTGTTAATTTTAATAATGACACACAAAGGGAAAGGTATTTCAAATGTACTTTTTATTTGTTCATAACATTTTTTTTATGTTTATTGAACAAAAGCCACTTTATTTTACTTTTTCTTCTAGGTCAGTAAAGTACACACAGATACCCTATTACTAGATACATGTTTACCAAAATACTGCTATATAATAAATTTATATAAAATATGAAAAAGAACATTGATTTTGCATGATACGGTAATTTTTTAATGTTAATATGTTTAGACAGATACTTTAACTTGTACTTTCCCTTACCCCTGAGTTTTTCATTCACAGTAATAGTATCCCACCAACTACCTCTCTGCGCCACTTACAGACCAAACTGCAAGCAGCTGAGGGAAAGTGCTTTGTAAATACTGCTTTCTGGGGTGGAGTTGTTCCTGGAAATGAGGTTAGTTTCATTTCAAAATGGATGATGGAAAATAATCTCACTCACTCACTCAATCAATCAACCTTTACTTCATGTGTTCAAAGTAAGAGACGTCACCAAGCATTTGAAAAGGTAAACAATTTATTAGAAACTTTAATGTATCTGTTGGAACCACCTGCTCTGCGTACTACACAAATAGTCTGGCTTCCAGAATATAGCTTAATTCCTCTATGCCAGGAAAATTTGTTATTTGAATTAACACTCTGTGGGAATTGTGGACTGCTTATTGTCTGGCCTTTAACAGCATACTTGGACCTTAGAAACAAAGCTGCAGGTAACTCAAGTCCAACTATCATGACAACTTCATGATCTATTGTTTGGTTGTGCATACAGATTGCTAATTTCCAAGGACCATTGGATAAAACTGTAGCTTCTCAAGATCAAAAGGAGACAGCTACAATTGTTAGGTTTCTAATTAGGATTACTCCTGAATACCACCCAGTGGAGGTGTGCTAGGCATGGTTCACTGGGAAAACAGCCTGTGGAAGACACAATAAGTGCTAAAAAAGTAATTGCTGTAGAAGAGAAAGCAGGTCTATCTTCTTGCCACTTTGACACTCTATCTGTTACAACTATTTAATGGAATACTAGGGTGTTGTACCGTGTTAGCCATTATGATTGCAAAGAAAAGCCAAGCAAAATGACACCTTTTATTGGCTAACTAAAAAGATTACAATATGCAAGCTTTCGAGGCAACTCAGGCCCCTTCTTCAGGCAAGATGTAATCTGGTTTGTGAAAAACAGAAGTTACAAGGGTGATGTTTTTCAGTTGAACGGTGGTGTCAAGGAAGCTGACTTCTGTTTTTGAGTAATTGAGCTTCAGCTTTATGTTGGGGTGAAAAGAATTATATTCGTTATGAAAATGGAGGAGGTCCTTCTCACTGGAAGTCCAGATTACGAAGATGTCATCTATGTAACGGAGATACAACATTGGTTTTAAGATGCACATTGACATGAAATCTTCCTCCAATTTTGCCATAAATAGGTTTGCATAGTGAGGTGCAAACCGACATTGCAGTCCCCATTTGTTGCAAGTAGCAATCCTGTCCAAAAGAGAATAGATTATGTGTCAGAGTGAATTTTATCATTTCTATTACTGACTTTGTGGGTAAAGCATGTTGTCTGAGGTACGTTTCACATGCCAATATGCCATTATCATGGGGGATGTTTGTGTACAGGGCCTCAAGATCCATTGTGGCCAGTAAGGTTCCCTCTGGTAAGGGGCCTAAAGCAGACAGTTTTTTTAGTCAGTGGTGTCCTGGATGTAGCTGGTTGTGTTGCGGGCGAGGGGTTTAAGAATGTGTTCCACCCAACCTGAGACCTTTTCTGTAAGGGAGCCAATTCCTGAGATGATAGACCTTCCTGGGTTCCCTTCTTTGTGGATTTTAGGAAGCATGTAGAGTAACCCATTTTGGGGTTCTCAGGAATTAAACTGTTTACATGATCCCTGATGTCCAGAGGAAAGCTACTTACTATCTTTTTTAGTTCCTTTTTGTAGAGATCTGTTGGGTCTTCTTGCAGTTTGTAATAATGCATAGTATTGCACAATTGTCTTTGTGCCTCCTGTATATAATCTGATGTGTTCATGAAGACTAAAGCACCCCCTTTGTCTGCTGGTTTGATAATGATTTCTGTATTTTCCCTTAGTGACTGTATAGCTCTCCACTCTTCCCCAGTAATGTTTTCTATCCGATTTTGCTGCCTGTTTAAGATCCCCGTTTTCACTCTCTGTCGGAAGCAGTCTATATAATTATCCAGGGTGGAGTTTCTGCCAGCTTCAGGTGTCCATGTGGATTTACTGGTGGGGTTGTTGTAACTGCTTGTTGTTGGTTCCTGTGTGTTACTGTTTTCTTTCTTGTGGAAAAATTCTTTTAGTCTGAGATTTCTGAAGAATTCTTCCATATCACTGCAGAATCTGATGTTGTCAATGGGCTTTGCAGGACAATATGAGAGTCCCTTTGTAAGTACTGAAATCTCTGCTTCATTTGGTGTTTATGAGGAGAGATTAACAATACAGGTCTGTTGCTGATGAAGGGGCCTGAGTTGCCTCGAAAGCTTGCATATTGTAATCTTTTTAATTAGCCAATAAAAGGTGTCATTTTGCTTGGCTTTTCTCTACAACTATTTAATGGAAAATGAACTGATGGAAAGCAAATGATTGTTTTGTATATCACTAACATCTTTTGTTTAGCTTTATCTGATTTGGATGTTTTCCTGATGAAAGAGAAAGAGCTCCAAAAGCTACAATAAACTGGTTTGGCAAATTAGAGGGTAATTTACAATCATAATGGAAATTCTTTCATTATAGCAAGAACTTCGTCCCATGATCTCTGCTGGTGTTCCTGGATTTAAATGCTTCATGATACACAGTGGTGTTGATGAATTTCCTCATGTGACCGAAAAGGATCTGCACAAAGCAATGGCGGAGTTGCAAGAAACTGGAAGTGTTATGCTAGTAGGTTTGATTATGGTGATCATTTAAACTTATATCACGAAACACTGATATTTGTTTAACATTCTAAAATTCTCTCAATCCAAATTTAGAGCCATGCAGAGATATAGTGCATCACGGCCACATTAAGCATAAAGCAGCAACCATACCACTGGGTACCAATTCATTGCAATAACCTAAGTATTAAAGTTGTTATTTCAGCACACAAGAGATGTCTCAATCAATCAATCAATCAATCAATCAATCATTTTTATATAGTATATTTACTGTGCTTAAGATGAAAATGTGTATTTCACATGAAACAACAATTTAAAATAAAGAGAAACAAGATTAAAAATGTAGATGTGATAATCTGAGTCTACAGATCACTTGGAATTGATTATAGTAGTGCCCAGTAAAAGTTATAATTACATTATAGTTATTTAAAACTTTAGTAAAGATAGTAACTAATATTTTTATATTGTTCCTTTGGTTTTTGGAACAGAAAGGTTAGGTAATGTCTTAGCATTTACTGCCTACTAAAGTAAGATTAGTTTACTGTAGTTCTAACTTCTAGCACTAAATAAATTCATGTCAATGTAGTTTTTCAGTTACTTGAAAAGCATTGTGGTGGATGACACAATAAAGTAGAATTGCACATGGGCATGGGTAACAGAGGAAAGAGACAAAATAAATCAAGAACCAAAGAAAATGAGTAAGACAGAAGGGATGAAGTATGTCATCCAACCAGGGCAATCAGAAAGAGAATGCCAGGAAGTGGTGGTCCCAGCATTGTTTCTAGATGCACTGGATATCCATTAGAAAGACCATTAGCATAAGAGCCCCCAGGGCAGACAAGGGGTGAAAAACGTAACAATTATATGGGTTTTCCGACCCCATATTAAGTGTGAAACGAACAGCCTCGACACACACACAAGGGTTTGGGGCAACCACCCATGCATTGTCCTTGGCAGCAAAAGGGTTTTGTAATAGCACTCATTTGCATTGTTTTGAGTCCTGAACTGAACTAACTGGATGTTGAAATGATGGCAACTTTAAAGGCCAAAACCAGAAGCGATGTTGTCCGTGGCCAGAACTGGAAGTGACCTTGTCCGTGGCGCTGGAACTGGAAATTACCTTGTTCGAGGTGCCAGAACCGGAAGTGACATCTTCCGTGGCACCAGAACTGGAAGTGACATTGTCATGCCACCGGAACCGGAAGTGACATCATCCATGCCACCGGAATTGACGTCATCCATGGCACTTGGAACGGAAGTGACATCATTCGTGGTGCATCTGGTAGGTTTTTCCATATCTGGCCTGCAGAGATAATAGAAGTAGGATTAGTACACCCTGCCATCCCCTGGCCTGGCAGGTAATTACCTTGACTTGGTCTGCTCAGCTTCCTCCTACCAGCACATGTGTGTCATAAGTAAAAATGCTAGAGTTCACATACTAGCACATCAATTGAAAGATGTTATTTTCATCCATAAAGTGGCTGCTTTAAGTCAATTATTGAGGAAGCTAAAAGTACAGATTATCTGGTTCTACATTATATTGAACCATTTTTCTGTGTACATTAGACTTTCAACAAGGTAAGGTAAAATTATTATCCAGAACTCTGTGGTACAATATAAAAAGATTTATATATACTACATGTATTAAAATCTGTCATTAACAGCAAAATATATATCCTTTTGCTTTCTAGGCATTGTTAAACATTGGGTTATCTTTTTGCACTGATTCAAACAGAAGATCCGGGTGCTCTTACATAAAACCTTGTTTAGATTCCATATTAAAATTTTGCTTAGGCTTAAAAGGTAAAAATGACATACAAAAAAATAATTTTTATAATATCATACATATACCAAGTGCCACATCATGTTCCTTTATAAATCTCAAATCAATTTAAAACTATGTGTGTGTGCACATGCTTTTATGCACTCCCTGTCACTTCCTTCCAGTAACCATATATGGCTTAAAAATACTTTTTTTGAATATACATGATCTAATCATCAAATTAATTTGACCATGTTCCTAAATTATATCTTTACCTCAAATTACAGGAGAACTCAGAAAATGAAAGTTCAGTGAATATAAATTTAAGATATTATTGACTGAAGTGGAGAACCACAAAATTTTTTTTTCCTGGTCTCTCTGCAGGAGTCACAAACAAAAAAAAAGCCAAGAGTTGAAGCAAGTGACAGCAACTAATTTGAGAGCAATACACCACCACGCAGCGCCAAGACCACGACCAATGTCATGGGGCCCACAAAACAAGTGTTGACCAAGGAGGTGTTGCAGATGCACAAAAAATTCATTCAGGCATTAATGGCTTGTTTCAATTACAGAGTGTATTGGTGCAGGCTGTATTTGTAGGACTGCAAGATATTAGGAGTATTCTTACTGAACATGTAAAAAATAAATTCATTTTGCCAAGTAAATGTCAATGTTGCAATACATACAAGTCTGCTTAAATTTGACATACGACCTCCAAATGTCTTTGAATTGCCATTGTGTTGATGTCATGAGGGATAGGGTCTGGATCATTCCTGTACTCATCTTGGCCTATCTCAAGTGACAAAGGTAGTCCATGTTTCTGCGCTACATTCTGTAGTACTGTACAAGCCATAAAAATGTAGCAAACCTTTGTGGGACTGAACAGCAGTGTGCAGACCAATAAGTTCAAAACCCATCATCTACCTTTTGACAAACCAATGGTCTGTTCTATCTATGATCATATGCTGGAGTGCCTTTCATAGCTCCTCTCTTGTGGTGTACTGAATAGCACCTGAAAGAAATGTTATGCAGGTTGTTTGTAATGTAGTAATCTTAATTGCAATCTGGTCACCCCTCCTTGAACCGTCACCTTATTGTGGTGGAGGGGTTTGCGTGTCCCAATGATCCTAGGAGCTATGTTGTCCGGGGCTTAATGCCCCTGGTAGGGCCACCCAAGGCAAACTGGTCCTAGGTGAGGGATGAGACAAAGAACGGTTCAACAAACCTCCAATGAAGAATAAAAACTATGGACAACGTTTTCCCTTGCCCGGACGCGGGTCACCGGGACCCCCCTCTGGAGCCAGGCCTGGGGGTGGGGCTCGATGGCGAGCGCCTGGTGGCCGGGCCTGCACCCATGAGGCTCGGCCGGGCACAGCCCGAAGAGGTAACGTGGGTCCTCCTTCCCATGGGCTCACCACCTATGGGAGGGGCCAAGGAGGTCAGGTGCAGTGTGAGTTGGGTGGTGGCCGGAGGCAGGGACCTTGGCGTTCTGATCCTCGGCTACAGAAACTGGCTCTTGGGACGTGGAATGTCACCTCTCTGAAGGGGAAGGAGCCTGAGCTAGTGCGTGAGGTTGAGAGGTTCCGGCTAGATATAGTCGGACTCACCTCGACGCACAGCTTGGACTCTGGAATCAATCTCCTTGAGAGGGGCTGGACTCTCTACCACTCTGGAGTTGCCCCCGGTGAGAGGCGCCGAGCAGGTGTGGGCATACTTACTGCCCCCCGACTTGGAGCCTGTGCGTTGGGGTTTACCCCGGTGGACGAGAGGGTGGCCTCCCTCCGCCTTCGGGTGGGGGGAAGGGTCCTGACTGTTGTTTGTGCGTATGCGCCGAACAGCAGTTTGGAGTATCCACCCTTTTTGGAGTCTCTGGAGGTGGTGTTAGAGGGCATACCTTCTGGGGATTCCCTCGTTTTGCTGGGAGACTTCAATGCCCACGTGGGCAATGACAGTGAGACCTGGAAGGGCGTGATTGGGAGGAATGGCCCCCCCTATCTGAACCCGAGTGGTGTTTTGTTATTGCACTTCTGTGCTCGACACGGATTGTCCATAACGAACACCATGTTCAAGCATAAGGGTGTTTATATGTGCACTTGGCACCAGGACACCCTAGGCCTCAGTTCGATGATCGACTTTGTGGTTGTGTCGTCGAACTTGCGGCCATATATCTTGGACACTCGGGTGAAGAGAGGGGCGGAGCTGTCAACTGATCACCACCTGGTGGTGAGTTGGCTTCGATGGTGGGGGAAGATGCCGGTCAGACCTGGTAGGCCCAAACGTGTTGTGAGGGTCTGCTGGGAAAGGCTGGCAGAGTCCCCTGTCAGAAGTAGCTTCAACTCCCACCTTCGGCAGAACTTCGACCACGTCCCGAGGGAGGTGGGGGACATTGAGTCCGAATGGGCCATGTTCCGTGCCTCTATTGTTGAGGCGGCTGACCGGAGCTGTGGCCGTAAGGTGGTCGGTGCCTGTCGCGGCGGCAATCCCCAAACCCATTGGTAGACACCGGCGGTGAGGGATGCCGTCAAGCTGAAGAAGGAGTCCTATAGGACCTTTTTGTCCTGTGGGTCTCTGGAGGCAGCTGATAGGTACCGGCAGGCCAAGCGGAAAGCGGCTTCGGTTGTTGCTGAGGCAAAAACTCGGGCATGGGAGGAGTTTGGAGAGGCCATGGAGAATGACTTTCGGACGGCTTCGAGGAGATTCTGGTCCACTGTCCGGCGTCTCAGGAAGGGGAAGTAGTACAGTGTCAACACCGTATATGGTGGGGATGGTGCGCTGCTGACCTCGACTCGGGACGTTGTGGGTCGGTGGGGGGAGTACTTCGAAGACCTCCTCAATCCCACTAACATGCCTTCCAATGAGGAAGCAGAGCCTGGGGACTCTGAGGTGGGCTCTCCCATCTCTGGGACTGAAGTCACCGAGGTGGTCAAAAAACTCCTTGGTGGCAGGGCCCCGGGGGTGGATGAGATACGCCCGGAGTTCCTTAAGGCTCTGGATGTTGTAGGACTGTCTTGGTTGACACGTCTCTGCAACATCGCATGGACATCGGGGACAGTGCCTCTGGATTGGCAGACTGGGGTGGTGGTCCCCCTTTTTAAAAAGGGGGACCGGAGGGTGTGTTCCAACTATAGAGGGATCACACTCCTCAGCCTCCCTGGAAAAGTCTATTCGGGGGTTCTGGAGAGGAGGGTCCGTCGGATAGTCGAACCTCGGATTCAGGAGGAACAGTGTGGTTTTCGTCCTGGTCGCGGAACAGTGGACCAGCTCTACACCCTTAGCAGAGTCCTGGAGGGTGCATGGGAGTTTGCCCAACCAGTCTACATGTGCTTTGTGGACTTGGAAAAGGCGTTCGACCGTGTCCCTCGGGGAGTCCTGTGGGTGGTGCTCCGGGAGTATGGGGTACTGGACCCCCTGATAAGAGCTGTTCAGTCCCTGTACAACCGGTGTCAGAGCTTGGTCCGCATTGCCGGCAGTAAGTCGAGCCCGTTTCCAGTGAGAGTTGGACTCCGCCAGGGCTGCCCTTTGTCACCGATTCTGTTCATAACTTTTATGGACAGAATTTCTAGGTGCAGCCAGGGTGTTGAAGGGGTCCGGTTTGGTGGACTCAGGATTGGGTTACTGCTTTTTGCAGATGATGTTGTCCTGTTTGCTTCATCAGGCCGTGATCTTCAGCTCTCTCTGGAGCGGTTCGCAGCTGAGTGTGAAGCGGCTGGGATGAGAATCAGCAGCTCCAAATCCGAGACCATGGTCCTCAGCCGGAAAAGGGTGGAGTGCCCTCTCAGGGTTGGGGGCGAGATCCTGCCCCAAGTGGAGGAGTTTAAGTATCTCGGGGTCTTGTTCACGAGTGAGGGAAGAATGGATCGTGAGATTGACAGGCGGATCGGTGCGGCATCCGCAGTGATGCGGGCTCTGCATCGGTCTGTCGTGGTGAAAAAAGAGCTGAGCCGTAAGGCAAAGCTCTCAATTTACCAGTCGATCTACGTTCCTACCCTCACCTATGGTCATGAGCTAAGGGTAGTGACCGAAAGAACGAGATCGCGAATACAAGCGGCTGAAATGAGTTTCCTCCGCAGGGTGTCTGGGCTTTCCCTTAAAGATAGGGTGAGGAGCTCAGTCATCCGGGAGGGACTCAGAGTAGAGCCGCTGCTCCTCCGCATCGAGAGGAGTCAGATGAGGTGGCTCGGGCATCTGATCAGGATGCCTCCTGGACACCTCCCTGGTGAGGTGTTCCGGGCACGTCCAACCGGGAGGAGGCCCCGGGGAAGACCCAGGACACGCTGGAGGGACTATGTCTCCCGGCTGGCCTGGGAACGCCTTGGGATTCTCCCGGAAGAGCTGGAAGAAGTGGCCGGGGAGAGGGAAGTCTGGGCTTCTCTCCTTAAGCTGCTACCCCCGCGACCCGACCTCGGATAAGCGGAAGAGGATGGATGGATGGATGGATGGCAATCTGGTCAATTAGACTTCTTTACCAAAAACGCAAACATCACACACAGCATGACCTTGAAGTCTGCTTCTCAGTAATTTGATAAAATATGGCAATCGTGGATTCAGCTAGACCATCTCTCAACAACATTAGTCAAACATATTTGAGCATCATATATTAGTTATATAGCAAATTCATTCTTTGATGTTACCTTTATTGCAACATGTATGCAGTCAATCACCCTGATTACCTTAGTGAAATCAGCATTCTCTGTAAATGTCCTTGTGATCTCAGCTTGTTCACCCTCACTGTAAGAAAACTGGATATATATGGGTAACATTTTAATTATACAGTTCCATACAGATGATATGACATGGGTCACTGAAAACACGGGTCTCTTTATTGTAGGTTCCAATTCAGTACACAACTCCAAGACAATGGCTCTAAGAAGTGTAAATCAGGATATAACCCAGTCATCATCATAAGCCAAAAAATCATCGTGATTTCTGAAGACTTCCTACTCTTGTAGTCTGCCCCTGGTTATATCCTCCAGAAGAGCTAACATTATCATTGCCTGTTTTCTCAAAAAACACACAAATTCTGTGCCAGAAGTCCTAAAAGCATTAGCAGATTTTCAAAAGATATCTACAGTAGGCTTACATTCAATTTGAATAAAAGTGTGCTTTTTCCAATTAAATTTCTAGCACGTAGTAGCGGACTGGACACCTTCCCATTTATTTTAGCAGATCAGTTTAAATATCTAAGGGTAAATATTACAAGTAAATATAAAGCTCTTTTTCAACTAAATTTTACTCTCTGCATGGAAAAAAATAAACAAGACGTGACTAGATGGCCTACCCCTCCATCTTATTTTAGCAGGGAGAATCAACATCGTAAAGATGACCGTTCTTCCCAAGCTGCTTTTCCTATTTTAAAGCATCCCCATATACATTAACAAATCACTTTTTTAAAAATTAGACTCATTCATAACTTCGTTTATTTGGATTTTGAAACATCCACACATCCAAAGCACAACTCTAAAACTACCTAAAGTAGAAGGGGGCATGACACTACCCTACTTTCAATTTTATTACTGGGTAGCAAATATACAAGCCATAAAAACCTGGACATTGACACAAATTGATGAATATCCACAAGCCTGGTCTGCAATAGAAATAAAATCTTGCAGTATTTCTTAATATTACTTGATCTGTGCCCCAATTAATACTAACAATCGTCATTACACTAAAAATGCAAATACCCTTCATTCTCTCAGAATATGGAACCAATGTAGGAAGCACTTTAAGACAGAAAAGCTTTTACCTGTTGCTCCTGTACATAACAACCACCTTTTTCCACCCTCTCATACATTATTCAATGTCTGGAAAATGATTAAAACACTTAGAGACTTGTACATAGATAATGTCATTGCATCCTACGAACAACTACGCTTAAAATACAACTTCTCATCAACACAATTCCTCCACTACTTTCAAGCTAAAAACTTTGCAAAACACAACCTGCCCAATTTTTTTTACCTTCTACCTTGTTATATTCCAGAAGAATTATTGATCAGTCTTGAAGACTCAGATAGCATATCAAAAGTTTATAAAAATATTTTAAAGTCCCTTTCTTTCAAAGACCCCAGAGTACATTGGGAAAGAATCTGTCTCCATATTTGAGAAAAGGAGTGGAAGGCAGCCATGCACAGAATATACTCAAGATCCATATGTCAAAGTCAATGTCAACTTTATTTATATAGCACATTTAAAACAACATAGGAATGCTGTGGCCAAAGTACTTTACAATAAAAGAAAGAAAAACATACAATTAACATTAAAAAACATAAATAGAAATAAAATAAATGAACTTAAAATAAATAATAAATAGAAGTAAATGTTACATAATCACAATGAGGAAACCATCAGTATTACTAAAGGTCACTGAATGCAAGTGAATAGAAATGAGTCTTTAATCTTGTTTTGAACAGTTCAATTGTAGACGATTCCTTTATGTGATGAGGTAAAGAGTTCTACAGGTGAGGAGCAGCAGCTGCAAAAGCCCTGTCTCCCTTAGTTTTACACTTGGTATGAGGGAAAACAAGAAACAACTGACAAGAAAATATAAGCACTCTGGATGGCTGGTGTAAAACACAATTCGGATAAATAGGCAGGAGCAAGCCCATGTAAAGATTTAAAAACTAGCAACAAGATTTTAAAATCAATTTGAAAACTGACAGGCAGCCAGTGTAAATAGGCTAATATTGGAGGAACAGAATCATACTTTCTTGCCCCAACCAGAAAGCGAGCGGCAGCATTCTGCACCAACTGTAACCTGTGCATCAGGGATTTGCTAATCCCAGAATACAGAGAGTTGCAGTAATCTCAATTATTTTGATTCAGATCAAGAAAATTATTAGCCATCCAGGATCTCAGTTCAGAAAGACAGTTGTGCAGTTGATTTATTGCAGAGTTGCAGACGGGAATATAAATCTGTGTATCATCAGCATAGCAGTGAAAAGAAATGTTAAATTTCCTAAAAATAGCTCCAATAGGGTGAAAGTATATAGAGAAAGAGATAGGACCCAAAATTGATCCCTGAGGAACACCACATTTAAGAGGAGCAGTAGACGAAAAAGAGGAATTTAAAGTCACTGAAAAGTGTCTACAAGTCAGATATGACCTGAACCAGTTAAGAGCAGCCCCTTTAAGCCCAACAAGATCTTCAAGCCGCAACAGCAATATCTTACGGTCAATAGTGTCAAAGGCAGCAAACAGGTCCAGGAGGACAAGGACTGCAACCCCACCTGAGTCAGTAATAATAGAGTTGTCATTGAATACTTTAAGGAGGGCTGTCTCAACACCATGATAACGCCTAAAGCCAGATTGGTAGATCTCAAATAAATTATTGGAATTAAGGGGACCAACCAATTGATTATAAATAATTCTTTCTAATATTTTAGCCAGAAATGGCAATTGGGAAATCGGGCGAAAATTGGCTAAAACTCCAGGATCTAATTCTGCCTTTTTTAGACCAGGATGCACTGCAGCATGTTTAAAAAATGAGGGCACAACCCCCACACTAATAGAATCATTGCTAATGGCTAGTAAAGATGGGCCCAAAACATCAAGGGCTTCTACTAAGAGGTGTGGTGGTACAATATCAAGAGGACTGGGAGTTGGTTTAAGGGTGTCAATAGTTCTTTTTAACCGTGAAAGTGAGACAGGATCAAAAGATTCAAATACAATAGCATGATTAACAGTAGGAAGTTCATAGTCTGTTAGAACAATACCACCGTGAATTTTATCAATTTTACTGACAAAGAATGAAAGAAATTGCTCACATGAAACAAACAGTGCTATTTGCTACAGTGGTGTGAAAAACTATTTGTCCCCTTCCTGATTTCTTATTCTTTTGCATGTTTGTCACACAAAATGTTTCTGATCATCAAACACATGTAATCATTAGTCAGATATAACACAAGTAAACACAAAATGCAGTTTTTAAATGATGGTTTTTATTATTTAGGGAGAAAAAAAATCCAAATCCAAAATGAGATTCTCTGTTAACTTCATTGTTGTTCTGTATGGAATCGTTAATATGCCAACACCAAAAAAGTCTAGACAGGACTCACAGATGGCCTACATTTGTAATTATATTAAGCTAATTTTCACATTAAATTTATGTTTTATAAATCCTGATTTTATGTAAGAATGGTTTACACACATTTCCAAGTGTAAGCATGTTTTATACTTGAGGCCCCAGAGAGCCATTCTTGCTAACATAAATTCCTGACTTTGGCCTTCAATGTATTGAGCTTGTGTGTTGATACAGGCATTGTGAAACTGATTTTTAGCAAGTGAATTTAAGAACACTAAATTAACAATTTACTTTTTGAATGTACCCACCTTTGTTTGGGCACTACTGTCTGGGCAGGAGTATGCAGAATGAAATACTCTCAGCTCTATCAGTTGACCTGACCCATCTGAGTTTGTGTAGTACTGCTGAAATCAGTCCTTTCATTTTAATGTCAGATGATAGGCAGAGTTGATAGGGAAAAAGTCCTGTTTTCTGTAAACAAAAGTTATTTTTAAAATCTCTTATACTTTTTAAATGTGGGGAATGGCTGATTACTGCAAGAATCCAACTACAAAAACTGGATTTATAAGTAAAGTCAATCATAACATTTAAAACCAACATGGCCAAAGCACAAATATTTCTTAATACCTTTTTAGCTCGATGTAGCATTATAATTGATCATTCTTTTTTTATTATATTGTAAATAGCCTACATAGCTTTAACAAGTCCAATTGCTCATTACTGAATTTTCTCTGTTTCTTATAATAGAAGGGACATGTACATTTATGCTCAGAAACAATATATTAGATCCTAATGGGAAAGAAACAGTACTTGTCTCTGGTTGGGGTGAACTACAGTTAGACTTGTAAAAGAACAAACTCTATTTAGTTGACCACACAGGCGTGTAAGAAAAAAACACAAAAACCAGGAAATTAAATGTTGATAAGCAAAGCAAGGGCCAAACCCACATAAATCTATGTTTCCTTTTGTCTAAAGGAGAGTTCAAAAATTAAAGTCAAAGAACCGAACCTGAGGTCAATTGCCAGAAAAATGGTAAGGAACTTTTGCAGTCGCCAGAGTATCCACAAACTCGAACAGGGAAGTCTCTGTGTTATCTGTTTATATATTATAACTGTGATGACATCATCTGATGCAACATTCAGGGACACGCCAGCAACTGCAGCTTACATTTTAGCAATGAGATTACAAAATGGTGATGTACATAAAAAAAAAAAAAAAACTTTAATACAAAATTAAATAAAGTTGCAGCTGACTGAAAATTACTTAAATATTTGAAAAATAGCTTTGCACCATCAGGAACAGGATGAAAAGGTTAAGACACACAGAAAACATGAAATAGTAATGCAGTCTCAACACAGATAAGCTGTGTTTTATTTGTTTCATGTTTGTTCGTTTGTGACATTTTTTTCATTTTCAGTTCATACCTCCCTTATATTTAATTATTTGAGTGTAATTTTTATGTTTGTGCTTTTTGGTCTTTTGACATTATTCTGGGTGGAACTTTTGCAACAATAACACTTGTTTACTGTTTCATTATAGAAAATAGTGGTTCTTTAAAACATTTTACCATACCAGCTTTCATTAAGTGACCAGATCTAATTTTTGGACCAGTTACATTCTAGTTAACTCACAAGTCTAAAGATGTTCTATGTGCTCAGAAACAATCAATTAGATCCTAATGGGAGAAAAGGGCACTTGGGCCAATGAGAGCTGGGTGTACTCCAGCTCTTTTGTTTTAACAAATACACTATTTAAGAGAGCACAGCTTTCACTTCACTCAAAAACACTAAAGACATTGTGAACTATGGGGCAAGGCTTTTAACTAAGAGTGTTTTGCATTCTGCCTGAGTCCTCAGCAGCTGGCAGAGACTGCTTATCTTTCTTAAATGCTTAAAACAAGTTTAGTTTCTTGATGGTGAGCAATTTTTTTTCTTTTCTGTTATATGTGAGTTTATAGTTTCTTTCCATGTTTAAGCAATTAATTGCGATATTCAAAAATGTGTACGGTTACTATTAGCAGTATTCACCCCTTCAGTGTTTTTACATTTTATTGTTGTAAAGCATTGAATTAAAATGGACTTCATTTATCTTTTTTGACACTGATTGACAGAAGAGATTCTTTTAGTTTATTTTCTTTTATATTTGTAATTAATTTAGACCAATTTGCAGAGATGTGTATTCACTTTGACATTAGAGACTCTTTCTGTTGATTGATACTTTTTAGGTGAATGTTTTGGTAGGCACTGTATATATTAGTAATGTACCAATGCCAGTTTCTGTATACCCTTGTTCCTTGTAGTCTAGATGATTTCATCTTTCTGCATATCTGAATAGGTAAAGCATGGTTTGAAAATGAAATGGATGGATAGATGTCTGTTATATAGGATTTTATAAATGTTTTATTAATTTTAAAATGAGACATGAATCACAGGTGGCATGGTGGCGCAGCGGTAGCACTGCTGCCTTGCAGTTAGGAGACTCGGGTTCGCTTCCTGGGTCCTCCCTCCGTGGAGTTTGCATGTTCTCCCTGTGTCTGCGTTGGTTTCCTCCCACAGTCCAAAGACATGCAGGTTAGGTGCACTGGCGATCCTACATTGTCCCTAGTGTGTGCCCTGCCTTGTGCCCTATGTTGGCTGGGATTGGCTCCAGCAGACCCCTGTGACTGTCACACACATTAATTTTTTTTAATTTGATTTTTTTCATAATTCACTCCATGAAATAAATCATAAATTATAATAGATTAATGGTCTTTAATTACCTTAGTTTCCAGTCTGGACATGGTCGGCATAGATTTTGCACTTCTTACGACATCTTAAAAACATGCAAGTTTTGTTGACCTGTATGTCTAAATTGGTCCATTCTCAGAAAATGTGAGTTCCCATGCCATCGACTAGCTTCCTGTCCAGAGTAGGTTTTAATGTTGCACATGGTTCCCTCAGGAAACACTTCCACGCCTGACCCTGTATTTGACAATGGACATTCATAAGATAAAGGGAAGTATATTACCTTTTTCTGTATATTTAAAAGTTTGAAGTGCCACAAAGTAGCATTTTGTTCAGAGACAGGATCAAAAACTGATGAGTGTATGTTGGCAAAACATACAGAACAACTCTGTAGAAATCTATAAAGTTTACAAAACACTAGTACAGATGAGTAAGATGTCTTTGCTTTTCCTTTGTAGTTCCATGCGGAGATGGAGCTTGAAGATCTAAAACAGACTGCGAAGAGCAAAGCAGGTGTGTCCTGATTTATTCAAAACTTTAAAAACCTAACTAATAAGGCATTTTTGGAGCATATACTGTATCATGCAATAAAAGCACACATAGTCATGTTGTAAGGAACTCGAACAGACTTTACTACTTTTTGCACAACAAAATACAGTACACTTCCATTTCCATTTCTATTTAACTGTCTCTTATCTCTCTGTACCAGCAGGCGTCTCCAGTGCTACACACCTCTTAATCTTCAGATTTTAGTTCCAAGCCTCACTATAGCTTATTTACAATTGCATACTTTCACAGTACATGAAGTGTGTTTCCTGAATTAAATTTACTTCTTCTATTAATGACATCATAGGTAACCATGTATGTACCATATCAAAAGGTACAAAACTTATGCCTAGGGGTGGAAAGCCCTAACATAGAGATAAGAAGGGAATTGTATCTGATCATTTATTACTGCTGTCTGCCTTTCAGCTGATCTGAACATCTCCTGACTTGTTAGAGTCAAAGCTGCCGTTGTTGAGTGCACAATTGCAGCCTCTCATAGTTTGTTTGGTTATGCCCAGGATGCTGCATCTGGAATTTCAGATTGCTTGTTCAAATGCATTTGGTACCCACTGATTAACCAGCTAAACATGTGATGAACTTCTTTTTCTGTCTTTCACTATAGAACATGTCTCTTTTTTATACCACAGTGTACAGATCAGTCTGAAAAGTAGTAGCAAATTTGCTGTACCTTGATTACTTTAGCTGAATCTTGTGTCCATTCTGAGTTTTGCTGCCTCTAACTTTTCTTAATTTTTCTTATCTCCTTTCTACTTCTTTCTTTTATGGCAGCATCTGGTAAGGTAAATGTCTGCTGCACATGTCTATAAAGCTGTTGGTAATAATTAATTTATGTTCTGGAAGTATATACAGATTTCTTATGTCAGTCAATAAGAATTTCTATAGTTATCATAGGGTGATGGCTTGTGGGGCAGTGTGCTTTGTAAAGACGCATATATGTGCACTTCACCAAGTACTGAAATAGCAAGAGGATACCTAATTAGTTGAAGCAGTGAATCAGTGGAAACTCTAAACTTAAAAATTTAATTTTGCATTTGGCAGACTGGAGCCTTTACGGCCATTCTCAGTTCTTGATGTCTATCCTAGATGATCTGACGTGGTTTGTGATCTGGTACCATAACATAATCTAATATAGCAAGAGCCTTTTTGAGACTGTAAATAGTACTTCTTTTAGTCAGACAGCATGTGGCTGCCAAAAGTCATTTTCTTCCCCTGTTAACTCAGAATCATTCCAATTCCTTTCTTTAAGGTCACAAAAAATATACTACTGAGATGCTTTAGTGCAAAAAAGGAGAGCCTGGCTATAAGTCTCTATTAGAACCAAATACACTGCAGGAAATAAATAGTTGTGGAAGCCTAATTGGACAAACTAATGTCATGACCAACTAACTTGTAAAAAAAAAGAACAAAAAAAGCTTGTTTAAACATTCTGAGGTTTTAGCAGTGATGTACTGACAAAAAACTAAAGACAGCAATAGCTTTAAAATTGCTTTTATTTTATAAAATCACTAACTTGATAAAAGAAACTAAATATCAGAACTATCTAGGTTTTGTAGGAGCTTGTTTCAACCTCTGATTCTGCACATTCAGCAGGGCACCTACAATAATACTCAAACAATTTTAAAAAGGGAAATAGTACTGAAGTCCCTGCAGTGGGCTGGCAACCTGCCCGGGGATTGTTTCCTGCCTTGCGCCCTGTGTTGGGTGGGATTGGCTCTGGCAGACCCCTGTGACCCTGTGGTTGGGATATAGCGGGTTGGATAATGGATGGATGAAAATAGTACTGAAGTACAAAACATCTATAAAATACTGCTAAAAATACAAGGAAAATAATGTTCAAAAATACTCAAGTGCTGATGGAAAATTTATTTCAAAATATTTAGTCAACTAACTGTTGACATAATGAACATAATTTGGCTTGTCTATAATAGATCACAGGCACTGGCCATCCTTCCCAAATTGGCCTCCAAGATCATGTGACTGCATCCTATGACATCATTAGCTGCCAGTCAGCTTGGATCCCAACAAATAATTATAACTTGCCAGCAAACAAAACAAAAGATAAATTAATGATTAAATTTGATCAGTTTGAATATGTGAAAAGCTCAGTTTGAAAGAATTTGATAGGAGATTAATAGAGATCAGCTAACATCTTTCCGAAAGAGCTTGGCAGGGGATTATTTGAAAATAAGCAGCGGTCAGCAACCAAAACATTTAACCAGAAAACACTGTCAAAAATCATAAAATATACAATGTATAACTAATTAAAGACAATGCCCATCATCTATGCAAACTAACTGAAAAACACAAAAGTAATGAGCACTCAAACAATTCTGCCTTGTGTGCAAACAAAGCAAGATGGCATGTGGTTCAATAATCTGTTTCAAAAAAGATGACAAACTCTCCAATATTTCAAAGCTCCTTTCATTGGAAAAAATGTTTGCTGCAACACTACACAATTTTTTCTAAGTTCATGCATGTTTTGCTCATTAATGTATGTGACCACAATGATAGTGGCA
The DNA here is from genome assembly GCA_026402145.1 of Polypterus bichir lapradei. Taxonomy (NCBI): domain Eukaryota; kingdom Metazoa; phylum Chordata; class Cladistia; order Polypteriformes; family Polypteridae; genus Polypterus; species Polypterus bichir. The sequence continues at coordinate 122,216,276 of JANRMT010062854.1, read as the reverse complement.
GTGATCTCTCAATGGTGGCACCATCTTAGAAACCTGCAGCCTGTTCCAGAAAGAGAAGTCACGCATCTCAAAATGAATCCTGGCTTTTTATAAGTGTCATTTTGCCCCAGTGGATTAGCACGTCAGATTTCAATCAGCTCAAGTAATCCCGAATACAACTAATATACATCTGCGGTATTATTTACATGCCCTTTTAAGCCAAACACTGAACAGTTGATCAACCAAAGACTACAAATCTGAGAAACAGAGGGAACAACCTTCATACCAGCAGAACAAGAGGTGATGGTTGCAGGGCACGAAGAATATTGGCACATCCTACAAAAGAGGAGAAACACAGCAGCAGCAGCTGCCAAGGAATGGCAGATTTTGTGGATAAATATCACTGATAGAGGGAATGTGTAGAACAGTTAATTAGTGAAATCAATGTAAACCTTGTTTAGTAAATTATTGAATTATGGAAATTTTTTACCCCTAGTGATTTTACCTTGTATGAAATATTAACAACCCTGAAGTAAGGATTGTATTCCATTTTTGCAATATTAATGGTATGTAAAAATGTAAGACTGATGTTGTTAAATGAAAATAGAATTTTTCTAGTTGTTTTTGTGAGAGATGTCAAACATTATCTTGTCTGAACTGAGCCTTGTTTGTCCCATAATTGCATACCGAAACAAACCAAAGGTTAATTGCTTTCAGGCACAAATTTTCAAAAGAAGGCTCAGTACAGTAACCACTCTTTGAATTGTAGCTTACCCTGCACAAACCTGACACCATGGATATTTGGCCTCAACATGTGGTATTTATCCCAAGCAATTTACAATGGATGAAATTAAATAGAGTAAACATCTGCCAGGAATAGTATGTCTACAATTGTCATACAGCAAGCTACCTAAATAAGCAAAAGCAAGAGGGAAAACGGGAACTTAAAAAATTGTTTGATAAGTGCTTTTTTCAATAGTACCGTAAAAGCCATTGTCCAAATTAACCATATTACAATACACAAGTAATATCATTGCCTTATTCAATTACAGCACCCCAAAACTGAAACTGCATGAATAAGCATGTTAGTTTTTTCAGAAGAGGGGAGTCTTCACAGGTTTTTACTTTAAAAGGTGAGGGGCTTCGCAGAAGGGATTAAGGTGAGGAGCTTGTTCCACTGGCAAGTCTGCTATCAGTCATTATTACCCAGAAATGCCGCAGATTTTTAAATTCAATTGCCTTACCTGTAACTTTGAAATTCATGTTTGGCGGTGGGTATTTATTTCAGTCTGTGTGTGTGTATGTGGGTGTGTGTGTTAGGTTCACTTTTGCAGTCATTTTGCTGATATGTGTGTGTGGCCCTACAGAGGGCGCTCCAAACCCCCCATACCTGACAGACAGATCAGACAGATGCAGTACACAAGTTCAGGGCACATTTATTATTTTTCTTTGTTTTCCCATTGGAAATGCCTTCCCCCGTTTCCCACCTGTACAGTACAACCACAGTGCAATTCTCTTTCTTCCTTTTTCCTTCTCTTCTTTCTCTCTCTCTTTTCCTCCACTCCTCTGGCAAGCTTTGTGTTCTCCCTCCCGACTCAGGCTCCTGGAGTAGTGGCTGCTGGCTCGTTGGTCTAGTTCCTGGTGTGGCGGAAGTACTGCAACCAAGGGCTCAGCAGCAACTGCAGCACCCCCTGACGGTGTCCAAGGAACCCAACAGGGCTGCACCAAACTACGGGAGTTTTAGGCACCGCTGCATTCCAGGGAGGCTACCACCTAGTGCTCCGTGGTAGGTAATGCCCTGGATACGCTTCATCCCCCAGTCCTTCCAGGGTAGAGGCGCCCTGGCCGTATGCCACAGTGTGACATCTTGAATGTTGTGGAGAAAGCTGTCTCTCTATTATAAAAAAAAAATTTTGGAAGGCTTGGAAGGAGATGATACGTGATCTTCTTGGAAGCCAATTTGACGTCCCACGAGAGACACTTTAACGTCACGTGAGACGAGGCAGTGAGACATAAGGACAGCTACTGTACAGGCTTTTAAATGATCGACACGCAGCACGACAAGCAGAACATGCAGTAAGGAAGCAGTAGCAGAAAGACAGCAGCTGATCAGACCGTATCTCTTCAGCGTGCAGAGATGCGAAGTGGCTGGAGTGTAGCACGCCCAGGGGGGAGGGATGTGAGGGGTTGGGCAAGTGAAGCGAGCAGAGGGCAAAGCCACCTAGTATTTAAAAAAAAAAACGTTGGGAATGTAAAATGGCAACATTCATGCAGACCCTTCTCTGGGCATGCCAGAATGTCTGGTTATGTTTCTCTTATCTGGTTGCAGTCTCATCTCTTTTGTCTCTCTTGTCTGGATATGTTTCTCTTGACAGAATTTAGCAAAGGAGCTGTGCTTCAGTTAATTGTTTGTTCAGGAAATAGCATGCCATTTTTAAATTTCTTTTGCTTTTTCTGCTTCTTAAGTAATGCAGGTGATATCAGCATTTGTGACAGAACATTTACAGCCAGTCTGTAATCTTATGATTGAATGCTCTGCTCCTTAATTTTTGAGACTGCAAAGCATTAATTCTTCATGTTAAACTTGCACTTTTGCATTTTAGTTTCAAGGCATTGGTTGCCCCAGCAACCATCTTTCTTTCTGGAGCAGACAAATCCCACGTCCATTCCAAAAAGCAGCATTATCTGCATTTCTGTCCTCACAGATCACATAATTCTGGCTTTATCTGTTCCAGAAACACAAGTGTGGCTAAATCCAGGTTTTCTGGAACAGAATTAGCCTGACATTTGTGAGTCTCAACTTAATTTTAACTGGATTTCACACTAGTCTTGCTTTCAGGAACTGACCCCCTGGAACACAGGAGACTGTCACTCCAACAAACAGGAAAAAAGCAAAAAAATGATACAACACAAACTCTAAAGTAAGCTTATACTTAGCTGGCCTTTGAACATTGCACCTATGAGGATGACATTCACAGTAATATCAATTTGAGTACCGTAGCCGAAAGATGCGATTGGTTTAGAAATCTTCAAATACTGCATTCACTGCACTAATTAGAGTCTTTAAGATGAGTGCAATCCATAAATTCCATTTACCTGATTTCTGAAGTCACATTTCTCCATACTGCGGATTAGCCTTTTCTTTCATAGACTGTGTTGTTGTTTTGCATTGTTATATTATTCTATATGAATCTGTTGTGAATGTCTAGAAGCAGTTGGTGAATGATTTAAAGGTATCTCTCTCTCTCTCTCTCTCTAAAACACTTTGAGTCACATATTGTAAAATACCAAGATGTAGACTGAAATATCTTCAACTTCCACTTACAACCATCAATCCATCCATTATCCAACCCACTATATCCTAACACAGGGTCACGGGGGTCTGCTGGAGCCAATCCCAGCCAACACACTTACAACCCAACTAGGCAATTCATATCATCTGACTGTTTTCAGTAAATGTAATCCACCTGTTTTCAGTAAATGACACTGAAAGACCTTTATCGCAGTTCCAGTTTCCAGATAGTTGCCATTCAATGAAACCATATCAGCACTTCCATTTTATTGCTTGCGAATGCCTGAATCTTATCACCATTTATACTGCAGCCTACTTATTTATTCCAATTCAAAAGAGAAGCCTTTTTACCTTACATGTCATGATTTCTCAAAAATACTGATGGAATGGTGGAAAGTCTTAGAGAACTTGATGAAGGCAGATAAAAATTGCCAGTTAAATATATTTTACAGGAGTACCTTTGAGTAAAGATTGCATTTCGACAGCTCTGACATTTAAAAGTCAAAAGCGGTCACAAAATGGTTGAAGACTGTGGCTATTCCATATGACCAGGAAAAACTGAGTGAAAGATCAGTGCTCTGGGACCTACATTTTGATTTGGCTAGTGCTGACCTTTGATTCAGTGTTTCAGAAATCAGCTTACCTCATCATGTTTAAAATGTGAGAGAAGTATAAAAAGGGATGTAAGGTTAGATTACTATGAGACACTAGAGCTGAGAATCAAAAAATATTTTTTAAAGATCAAAAGAGAAATTGAAAAACCATTGCTAGTGAAGCCAAAACAAGAGACACACAATTTTTCAGAATCTAGTCCAGTTTTAAAAACAAAAGAGGTGTTAAAAAGAATTTAGGAGATACAAAATGAGAGTTGTCTCTTAGTCTGTCAGTAGTGATGCCATGGTGGGATTACACCCACAAAATGCAAGAAATATAACTTTGACACAGCAATACACACTACATAATAAATAACCATTATTTACATATAACAATATTAACAACATTTGTATTAAAGCAAAAAAAAAACACATGAAAAACAATACTTCATAAATAACAAATGATAACAAATAATAAAATAAAGAACAAACCCTGGTTATAATACTACATGTTGCATGTGTTCCGACTATATATGAGACCAAAGCTATAGTATCATGTGCAGTTTGGGTCACCATAGTACAAAAAAGAGACAGAGCAGTGCATGAAGTTGTGCAGAGCACTACAACCAAGTACGTCTCAGATTTAAAGAGCATATTCTATATTATCAGGCTCAGAGTTAAACATCTTTAGTGTGGAGCAGAGGAGACCGTGTGAAGCCTAATACATTTCTTCAAAAGTCTCAAATGCAACAATAAATTGGATACAGCAGATTTACATTTCTGTACATTTATATATATTAAATGTATTTAGGATTTTGGCCAGATAGAACATCTTTACTTCACAAAGAGCTATGGAAACCTAAAATAAACTACAGTGCCATGCAGTTGAATCAGAACCAAACCTTGACAACTTTTAAAAAGTGTCTTGAAAAACCTAGCTACTGTATTAACTAAGTAAATGAGCTAGATGGACTGAATGGTCTATTCTTGTTCATCAAACTTCTTATGTTCTACCATCTTGAAACAAGGTAGGGCAGTGAAGGCTGTACTATTTGGAATTTAGATCTCTTTAGTTTGAATGTTGTCAGATTAGCATTTCGAGCAATGCACATGGATTCCCATTCTCATAGATGTAGTCCAACTTAAGATTTCTATAATGCTATATGTAGGGTCTGAATCAATAAGCACACTTACAGACTGATTATTGCAATTTAATAATAGTAGTAACTTGGAGGACAATAAGAGTAAACATTATTGATGTGGGGGTGGCATGGTGGCACAGTGGGTAGTGCTGCTGCCTCACAGTTAGGAGACCCGTGTTCGCTTCCCGGGTCCTCCCTGCATGGAGTTTGCATGTTCTCCCTGTGTCTGTGTGGGTTTCCTCCGGGTGCTCCGGTTTCCTCCCACAGTCCAAAGACATGCAGGTTAGGTGAATTGACAATTCTAAATTGTCCCTAGTGTGTGCTTGGTGTGTGTGTGTGCGCCCTGCGGTGGGTTGGTGCCCTGCCTGGGGTTTGTTTCCTGCCTTGCGCCCTGTGTTGGCTGGGATTGGCTCCAGCAGACCCCCGTGACCCTGTAGTTACAATATAGCGGGTTGGATAATGGATGGATGGATTATTGACGTGTTTACATTATGAAGGTTGCCTTAAAATGGTTCTTTAATAAAAACACTAAGTAGCTTGGTAAGGAGTATTACTTTGGGAATGTTGAAAACTCAACTAGATGATATTTTTCAAAAGTTATGTAAACAAAAATTGACAAGAGATTGTTGTGGCTGAATGGCCTGTGCTCATGAGATTTCTCTTATGTTATGGTATCCTGTGCATTTAAACTGTTTAGATGAAGCGTTAATACCTATTTCTATCAACTGACTTTAAATCCCATACTCAGTAGAAATTTTAACTCTGCTCAAAAAATGTACCCATGGAATGTTGATAATGACAGGTTCTGCACAATGTTTATCAAGCTAAGCAAGTACAAGTGGAGTGCAGTCACAATGGTTTTTCTGTTTGACATCCCCAACATTTCATTTTCAACATCGCTTTCAAGTCTGAAATTCACATATAAAACTATTTACACGTCTTCACCACTGCTCCAACTTTCAAAAAAAGTAATTGACAGTGCTAAATAGCATCTTGTAACAAACATGATGTATCCTGCAGAGGCAGGTCACCCTCGGCCAAGGGCAGTTATAACTTATATCAGGATAACCAAAAGTACACTTCTATTTCTGGGTTCCTTCCTTGAAAACTTCCCCTTCTGTCTCAGCTCCGGCATCTGTTAATCTATTGTCTTCCAGGCACCTATTCACAAAAGGTAGACATATAATAGATAAAGAGGTTGATTTTTTTTATTTTACTAAATGAAGATAAGTTGTTTGTTGTATTTTTATTTCATAGTTTACAATATTTTACTTATTTATGAATGTATCCTATTAGTTATCTAAATATGTTAAAAAACTTACAATAATAGTATGATAAAACAAAATAATAACTTTATTATTATTTTACAGATCCTTGTGAATATTCCACCTTTTTGGATTCCAGGCCAGAAAACATGGAAGTGGAAGCTGTTCAGCAGGTCTGCCAGCTCTGTCTACAATACCAGTAAGACACTTAGGTTACATTTATTTGTAGAACTTAAATCTACAGCATCAATACTTTCAAACCAAAGCAGATGCAATCCTGTATATGTTTTTACTTTCAAAGTCAAATCATCTAGCAGACCAGATGTTAAAGGACACATTTCATATTAAATTAACTTTTTTTGCAAATTACAGCACTTCACAGACTATGAAAAAGTAGAATTACACAATTAAGAGTAATCAGCACATAAATACTAATTATTCACGTACAGCGCAGTAAAGAGTAATGAACAGACATTAGGTTATATAATAAGTTATGCTTAAGGCCAGATGGCAATGGAGGGGAGAGAAAAAGAAAAACTTCACGGCCATTCTGGATTTTTATAGGATTACAGCTTTGGGCAAATATGAACCAGAGGGACAGGCCTCCAGATTATTTATGTATGTACAGGTATGTGAATAGGTGTGCCAGAGTAGATACAATTATACACTGATGTTATGGTAAATATATTACAGGAACCTTGTTTAATTCTTTATCAAATTGACAGCACTAAATTGACCCTTTGTAAGTGAGTTGGCTATGTTTAAGACTGTAATGTATGATGGACAGCTGCCACAGCCAGGGTTAGTCCTTTCCTTCTTCTTAATGCTAATGGGATAAATGTCCGCTGTCTTTGACTTTAAGTAAATGGACGAATTGACATTTATTGCCGGTACAATTTATGTTATAGGACTTTACTTGGCTTTTACTTTTTTGTATTTTTTTCAAATTTTTACTTTTTATCCTACAATATTCTATTCAACGCTTTTCATTGGCCCATCTCTCCAAATGTGAATATTCTATGTTATTTAATAAATGATGGCAAACCCTATCCTAATGAATTTTCTTATCCAAGGAGATGCCAAGGATTATTTATCCTATTAACATTAGAGTGGGCTGTTGATCTTTGCATTCTTCACCAAAAGAATTGGGGTTTGAAATGTATGAATAGAATGCATGTGTACATAGCAAATGTACAGTGCATTATAGTGACAATGAGAATTTTTGTATTTTATAGTTTACTAGCTGTGTTTTTCAAGTCATTGGGCCTCAGTTTTAATTCTGTTGGTAATCACATATATCAGAAATACTATGTAAATCACTAAGTACTTTTCTTTATACAATATTTGTATCTTTCTTTTACCATGGGCTAATATACATAGTATTAAAAACCTTTCTTACTGGATCAGTTGCACAAAATTGACTACGCTCACAGCCACAGAGCCTAGCAAATACTTTAGCTTTATAACGCTTACTAAACACATCTTCTTTCATTTTCGAAGAATTTCCCTCCTTTCACTTCACTTCTGCAGATAGCCTTCATTTGTATAAACTGGCACACCCCATTTCTCTGTGCAGTCGCTGTCAGCACAGTGGACGAAAGGGAACACAGTGCATTAGAATGTTCTATGCTACAGTATTATTAACGACAAATATCAACAAATAAAAAAAACATGTGCTGTCTAGTTTTCTTTATCTACAATGTCACCAAATTCCAAACGAATCAAAGTATTTTTGAGATTTTTGAGTATTTATTTTTTCTAGTGGGGGAGAGGACGGTTACCTATAAATATTGTTATATCAAAATAGCTTTCCTTGGTGGATACCTACTAATGTGCCATCCTGTTAAGTTTGAGCATTTTAGCTAAATGGGAAACAATGTTTTGTTAGTGAGTGAATGAGTCAGTCATGTACAGTAGTTAGTCATCCAACTTTACGTTTTACCTTCTACAAATGTATTATACTTTATATGACCCTTTCATTTATTTTTACTGACTTTGTTTTTCCATTTTGGTGCTGAAAGCAGACAAAGTCAGTTCTGCCAACACTGATTACAAAGTTGTGCATGAGACACTTGCCATTTATAGTTTTGGTCATGGACTCTGTGGTCCACCCAGGCTGGCACTGCCACAGATAAGTGTGGGACACAAGTTCAAGGCACACATGTTTTATTTTTTATTTTTTTCCTTGTGGGAAACGCCTTCCCCATTTCCCACAGGCACAACAACACAATCCAAGCACAGCACAATGCACAAACAATAAGTCTTCCTCTTTCTTTTCCTTCTTCTCCACTTCTTGGGTCAAGCTTAGTTTTCCTTCTTCCGACTCTGGCGCTCCGAGTGGTGGCTGCTGGTTCCTTTTATAAGGCACCCAGAAGTGCTCCAGGTGCTTGATTACTTATTTCCAGTAGCACTTCTGGGTGTGGCGGAAGAATTGCCCATAAGGGCTCAGCAGCTCCTGCTGCAGCACCCCCTAACAGATCCCAACAGGGCTGCACCAAACTCCAACTCCCATGAAGCCTTGCGGGAGTCAGAGGCACCGCTGCAATCCACAGGGTTTGCCATCTAGTGTACTGGGGGAGGTAACGCCCTGGCCACGCTTGCTCCCCCGGTCCTCCCAGTGTGGAGGCGCCCCTGCTAGGCAAAGGCCCTGGCCACACACTACAACCCACTGTTCATTTCCTTAAAAATTCTTTTTCTGGCACTGTTATAAATCATTTGAATTTTAAGCTCTTTATTTACAAAAAACTGAAGCACACTTGTTTTAAGATATAAAACTATAAATTAATAAATAATGCATAGGTTTCATCAAAATATCTGTAGATATGTGCACAAAAAGCAAAACTTGCCTACTTTCTCCAAAGCAACTCCTTTGCCAATATGTAAATTTACACTTATCACATCAGCATTCTGAACTGCTCTTGCACATTTTCTAAAAGCAAAATTTGCACTTGCTATCTGAAGACTACCCTCCATTCCACTACATCTTTTAGGAACCCATGTCAGACAACCCATGTATTGGATGGAGATTCTCTCAGCATTCAACATCTCTACCACACATGCACCATGTGTTCATGTAACCATCTCTTTCACAATTCCTGCTGTTACACCTACATCATTGCGTTAGTCTTTCCTGCATTTACCTTGAGACCTTTCACTTCTAAACTAGTTTTCCATTTCAGTATCCTCTTCAGTTTTGCTTCACTTAATGCCATCAGTATGAGATCTTCAGGAATCATGAGCTCCTATCACTTTAACAAAAAGCAATGGATTCAAAATGGAACCCTAGTGCAATGCCACATTCACTTCAAAACTTTCACTATGCATATCTGATGTCCTTACCATTATTCATGCTCTCTCATATGTTGACTTCACCACAGACAAGATAACTTCCCCACTTCTTTCAAAACCCTATCAAACACCTTACCTGGATCATGAATGCATAATGTAGCTTCTGTCTCCTCCTCAGAAGCTTTTCCTGCATTTGCCTGATCAAAGATGACATATGTCGCTCCCTTTCTAGGAAACCAAATTGCATCTTGTTAACTTTTACATGATACCCGCTTCATTTCTCTATCACTCTATCAACCACCTTCACTAACTGTTTCAAATGCTTGATATGACCCACACTCCAGTGGATCACTTTTTCTTTTGTATAATGGAATAAGCTCACTTCTTTCTAATCTTCAGGAATCTTCCATTCAAATCCAATCATGTTCAAATCCAGACTGTCTGCTCCTTTTTGTATTTCTGACATCACACTCATTGGGCCTGCTGTAATACTATCTTCGTCTTTTTCAGCTCTTTTGCAACCTCCACTTTTGAAAAACTTACAGTTCAACTCATTCTGTTTTCTCACAATGAAAATGATTATCCTATTCATTTTCCTCATTCATCAACCTCTCCATATATTTCATTAAGGTGTCCTTAATATCCTTACTATCAATTACAATATTCTCTTTAGTATTTTCAAACAATTGACACACATCTGATAATTCTGAAACCTTATCCACTCTTGCTACCAGTGTGTCATGAAACAAGTAGGAGATATGAATTGTTTTGTTTAATCCTGAGTTGCTCATGTTGGTGCGGTGGCACGCACATGCCAGATTATTATGTCATGCATGCCATGCCAGCATGATTGCTGGGCGCCAGGTACACAATAGTCCGGTTGCACTGTCTGTGGGTTTGTAAAAGGGAGTGGGTTAGTGCATAATGGATATAGAGAAGGAGAAAAACAATCAAAAATGAAACCAAGACAGAAAGCAATCTTCAACTCAGGGAAAGGTGAATGGTGGAGGATGAGGTGAGCAGCACCAGACTGCTGATCAGTTTACAGGGAGCAGGGCAGAAGGCTGGAGGAGCTCCAATGGATGGCTGTGCTCTTGGCAGCTGTGGGGCTGGAAAGGCAAAACTGATAAGAGGGAGAGAGATGTCACGGATAACATAGAAAGGTCCTGATGTGGCGGCATCCAATATGGCCAAGGAAGTTGTGGTGACCAAAGGAGGCGGCAGCTCCAGTTCTGTGGGTACAGGCTGAGAATGGGGATCTGAGGGATGTGATGGGAAGCATCTGTGGAATACCCATGGGTTCTGACAAGGACTGAGAATGATGAAGAAGGAAGAACATTTGTGGTTCTACCACTCCATTTAGAATTATTTGGAATATTCACACTTTGTTGTTTTTTATGGCACAATTGTATGTGTTTATTTATTTGTCTTTTTAATTATAACGTTTTGCATATCAGTATGCTGTGGTGGGCAGGCGCCCTGCCTGGGGTTTGTTTCCTGCCTTGCACCCTGTGTTGGCTGGGATTGGCTCCAGAAGACCCCCATGACCCTGTAGTTAGGATATAGCGGGTTGGATAATGGATGGATGGATGGATATCAGTATGGAATGCACTTTATTTTCTCAATAGTTTTGAATAAACTGTTATTTATTTTTGTTAAGTAAGGCTTACTTGTTCACCCTGTTTCCCTGGTCCATCCTTGGCCATGACTATTGATATTTTGGGAAGCAGGCAGTGCAAAGGCTGCTGGCACATGGGACATCACAGAGTGTTTTAGCAGATTTACTTTTCTTACCCTCCTCCTTCAGCTTTCAGAGTTTCAGTGTTGGGATTTACTTTTTCTTTTTTTTCTTCATGCCTCTGACTAAAAGCTCTCCTTCAATCAAGCTGTTTTGTGATGAATAACTTTCTCTCAGGCATCGTTTTAACAATTTTCAACATATCCCAATTAACATTCCTCACCAACAGTCAGTCACACTTCTTACACCACGCAGATTCATATGTCGTTAGCTTGCTTTCCTTATTCTTAAACATTGTGTTGCACACAACCATTTCCATCAACTTACCAAACTCCAGAATCCTCTCATCTTCAACATTCCTTATAACAAAGCCGAAGCCTCCAATGACTTCCTCATAACCATCTGAATATAAGCCAACATGTCCATTTAAGCCACCACCCATTACAATCACCCCAGATGCCACCTCCATCAGCTTGTCTCAAAACTCCTCTTTTACTTCTTCACTTCAGGGAAATGATGGGGGCATCTGCCAGCAATCCATCTTACTAATTACAATACACTGATTCGCATGTTCACCTCCACCATTTTGTCTGCCCATTTTTTTGCTACATGTACACTAACTCTAGCTTTGCCGTAACTGTTCCTACATTCACTTACCACTGTTCTCAATAAGTGCTGTTGCATCTTTACCCTGCCATCCTGTCAGGAGAGATATACCCTACCTCTGTTCAGTACCTCTACAACTTTTTCCAGTTTCCCTATCATTCTTTGTAAACTCACTCTCATTATTGTTCTTTCCACCAAACTGACACAGTGCATAATGTCTACGCCATCATGAATTGTGTTTCTCCTGTGTATTGGTGTCTGCACACCCCCCAATTTTGTCTTTGATGTATGCATGTGGGAGCATGCACAAGGTACTATTGACTGTACCCCAACTATTCTTTGTATCTCAACATGGAGATGCAGTATTAAAGCATAAAGTTTAAGGCTGGCTTCTTTTTATGACATGGGACAGTGACTTTATTATAATCCCATGCCACAGAGTACAGTTAAATGCAGATGCAGTTGTGTTTGCAACAGTCAAAGCAAAGATAAAATCACCTGGAAGAAATTCTAGGAACTGTCTCCCATTATGACTTCTAAAAGAGCCACCCTGGTGTTGAAGGGAAACCTGCATGAGGAGTAGTATGCTCTATGGGAGTAAGATATGGCCGATGAGGGTAGAATCATAAAGCAAAGCTGGAAAGAACAGGGTTTGGAATGATCAGGTCTACATTCGGAGTTTCATGAACTTAAAGGAAGATAAATGCTGAGTTGAGCTGAGGCGAAAAAAAACTATGGTGGTCCTCTTAGTTCAAGTTGCACCTTACATTTTCCATCCATCCATTCATTATCCAACCCGCTATATCCTAACTACAGGGTCACAGGGGTCTGCTGGAGCCAATCCCAGCCAACACAGGGTGCAAGGCAGGAAACAAACCCCGGGAAGGGCGCCAGCCCACCACAGCCTTACATTTTCTTATTTTGTTATTCTCAGAAACAATGTTTTTCACTAGATAAAAAGTTGGTTGTTTGTGCTATCAGTTTGCCTTGTGCAATTCATAATTTTCCAGTAAGATCACAGTTGTTCTCTGCAGAACAAAAGTCAAACACCATATATGTCTTCTCTTGTTGAATCAACAAATTTTCAAATAGAAAACAGAATGTTTTGTCTTCATGATATCTTAAAAGAAAGTGCTAAACAGAAGCTGTTTCCAAGGTTTGCAGAAATGATATGACTTTACATTATAACTGACATGAATCCTTCAGAGGGTTATTTTCTGCAGGATGCTGCTCACTGGAGTTTTTGTTTTCCTTTCTTCCATTGTTAACTGGCCATATCTCAACAACAATGGACATGCACCATTTGAATCATTTTGAAATTGCTTTGTTTACTATTCATTTAAATTAATTTCCAGTTTTATTTGTATACATTTTGCAAAGTCTGCAATTGTATTTTACCTGTGAACTGGTTATAATTGTCAGCCTGAACTCAGTGAAGAATGCAATATATAAAACTGTAATTGATAATCCATCCATTATCCAACCCGCTATATCCTAACTACAGGGTCACGGGGGTCTTCTGGAGCCAATCCCAGCCAACGCAGGGTGCAAGGCAGGAAACAAACCCCAGGCAGGGCGCCAACCCACCGCAGGGTACACAAACACCCACACACCAAGCACACACTAGGGACAATTTAGAATCACCAATGCACCTAACCTGCAGATGCAAAAAAAAATTCTATGCTTATCAATCTGGTGGAGTGCCATCTGCTAGGATTAAGTTATCTTCATTAATGTTTCTCTTTCCAGACAGGCAAAGGAGCTTGGTTGCAGCATGTTTATTTTGGTATATAGTTGATACTAATGCACCAAAGGTCCAATGGAATATTCTAAAAATAAACTGACATACCTTTAGGTTATCAGAAATTTATCTTGGCAGATGAGAACTTGTAATAGCTGTGTAGCTTGACTAATTAGTACAGAAGCATAAATAAGAAACACACACTACTTAACTCACATTCACTAAGGGCAGAGAATGGGTAATGTGTTACTCAACCTAAAATGATGTTAGATTCAAAATACCTTTATCATGGATTTCCAGTCATAGAAAGGTCCAATGTAACTGCAAAATGATCAGAAAATAATATTCTTAAACCCACTTAGTCCAGTCATTGGGTGCAAGCCAGGAACAAGCTGTGAACAGGATGCCAGTCACACACACATCCATGCTCTCACAAGGACAATTTATAATCACTAATCAAACTAACACTTTGATAATGTGGGAGGAAAACCAGAGTAGTTTAGGAAAGAGATATGGAGAATGTACAGATTAAGCACAGCAGCTTGAAACCAAAATGTTGAATCCATGAGGCAGTGGTACTAACTGATGTTTAACTGTGAATATATAAATAAATGACAATGTTTGATTTGTAGGGTCCGATGTCATATTGTTCACCTGTCTTCTGCAAAGGCGCTGAGCATCACAGATGCAGCCCGCAAAGCGGGAGCTCCTTTAACTGTGGAAACAACTCACCATTATCTGAACTTGGCTGCTGAACACATTCCCCGAAGTGCAACTCACTTTAAGTGCTGCCCACCAATCCGTAGTCAAGTAAACCAGGTACAGAATCTGTTTTTTATATTAAAGGTGTCATGGTGTTTGAATATTTATTTTAACTTTTCAATCTGTGTAAAAATGAACTCACTGTAGCTCTAATTTTAAAAATAAGTTTTGTCATGATGACATTACTGTTGTCAGAGCAGCCATGAAGTTAATATATGCTGTGGTGGTCGGCTGGGGGTTGTGCCCAGTTGACATGCCTGGACAGACCAGGAGGGGGACTGTGCCTTCCCAGGACCACGAGAGGGCAGCTGCCCCACCTGGTATGGGAGCCACAGGGTTCGAGCATAGAAGTTCAATCCTATAAGGGCCCGTGGCCACTGCCAGGGGGCGCTCGGATGATTGTGCGGCCTCAGACATCAGCACTCCACCACACTCGGAGGTGCTGGCAGAAGGAATACCAGGGGCACCCGGAGGGCTTCCGGGTGCTCATGCAGCACTTCTGCCACACCAGGAAGTGATGCAGGAATCAATCAGGGAGCACCTGGAGCACGTCCGGGTGAGAATAAAAGGGGCCACCTCTCTCTAGTCGACAGCTGGAGTCAGGAGGAAGAGGACAGAACTCGGTGAAGAGGATGGCCCTTGAAGAGGATGTGTGGCGCAGGGGCACTGTGTGCTGTGTGGACATTGTAAAATAAACTTATGCTTTTTGGACATTCAGGAGTAATTTCATCCTAACTTACTCCAACATCTTCCTTCAGACTCTGAAGGAAGGTTAAGGTTAGGTATGGAGCTGTAACTTTTATAGTTTTTACTAACGAACAGAACAATTTGAAAGTGGTGTCCGCATTGAACTTTTGTATTTTTTTTTGCACAAATCAACCAGATGACATAGATGTGAGGCATAAATGTGTTCCTCATGATGATTTCAGGGGAGTTTTTTTTTATTATTGAGTCACTGTAAAGGAAATGTTAATGACCCACACAATAGTTTACTGCACATTAAGTATAGTACTAATTTCTAATTGTTGCTTTCAAGTTGTGGCTTCATTTAACTTTCAGCATGTTTTGATTTCTTCTTTCACTAACTATGTGAGTACTTTTTTTTAAAGCTTTAAGCTTCAGTTTTCAGAGATTTATGGATTTCTGTCTAGAGTTATACTTGTGGTGTACAGCATATACTTTGATATGGTTTCTTCAATGAAAAAAAAATAACAACCAGAACAAATTGTGGATGCAACAGAATTTCCAAAAGGAGAAATGGGCATTTCTTGGAACTTTTGAAATCACCAGACTACCTTTGGTAAATCTAAGCAATGTCAGGCAAAATACATGACAAATTTTGTTATTTTTTTCAAAAATAGTACAAAATGCAGTGTTTTCATAAATATAGAACAAATTTTTGCCTTGTCTTTAACACTATCCACTCTCTCTGCCTGAGAAATATGCTACTGAAATTTAGGGAAATATCCTCAAAGAGTCCAGGTCATGGAATACAGGACTATGTTTTAGGTATAGTGGTTAACAACACAAAAGCATCATAGAGAACTGTCCTAACCGTCTTTCTCCTCTAATTTTAAGTATAATAGTGATTTATGCTGTCTTCACAAGCTCTGCAATAACTACCCCATCGTAGACTGCATGAAGATGAGGATATAAACACTTTGGATGCATGTAAACAGTAGACTGGATAGGGTGGACGACAAAGTCCTTCTGTCAGAAAAGGGACTAGAGCAGACTCTTCTTTCTGGGAGACTCATGTATTTTGAAATGTACAACAAGCTTCCAAAAATGATCTTCTCCTCACAATTTATTCTTTCTGTTGTAACCTTTCCAGGAGAAACTGTGGCGCGCACTAAAGGAAGCCCGTATTGACATGGTTGTTTCTGACCATTCACCCTGCACTGTTGATATGAAGAAACTAGGCACAGGCAATTTCTTGGAAGCATGGGGTGGAATTGCATCTCTTCAGTTTGGTAAGCCTGAGTCCTGAATTAAACAATGCCATAAACCACATTCTGAAAATAGTTTATAACAATAGCATCTGCAAATCCTGATATTGCTTTCTCTCATTAACATTTTAAAACATGTAAACTTGGGAATTAGTTTCAGCTTTAGCATGGCATAACTTCAGCAGTGAATTTGTGAATTTGATCACTCTCTTGGGTTTAGTCTGAGCTTCAGGACTGTCCAAAACATGATTCCATATCAATAAACTCAGAACTTATTTATAATTATTTTGCGTTATTTTCACACTTTCACACCATTTTAAGATGATGCCACTCCAAATGTATAAAGTGTAGGAAATGGATGAATTCATGCATAGTTTAATTGAGGAAGAGTGCAGAGAAGAATAAGAAGAAACAGACTCAAGTGCTTTTATTTGTACAGTATATTAAAAATGCACGTTAGGCCCCTTAACAGACATTCCACCTGGAGTATTCCTGAATACAAAATAAATTAGTAGAGCAAATATGACATGCTGTATATATGGGAATGAAGATAAGAATAGAGCTTAACCTAGAAGTATAGCTCATGATGATTGACCTCCCTGCTGTTATTGGTCTGCCAAAGGAGGATTGTTATAAATAGCCCATAAACTGATACAGTTGATGAAAACCTGCACTGGTGAATGAGAGCTCACCCAGTTACCAGTGCAGGTAAATAGATGCCCCTCAGGGGAAGTAATACAGAAATGTATAAATAAATGCTCCTGAAGAGAGTTCCTTTAGATATTTAGGAAACAATAGGAAGGTGTCTTATTTATTTAGGTCACTGTATGGTGCATTGAAATACTTCAACTGCTACGTAAAAAGGTAGATAAGTAGCCCTGTATCAGTCCAGGGTTTAACCTCACTGTAGCAGCTGGGACCACCCAAGAGTACCTTGGTGAAGTGTGAATCATAACTTTTATTGGCATCAACTGACTGGAAACTTAGACCAAAACATATAATAAACTATACTTGAAGACTTTAATTTAGAGTAGGGATTAGATTTGGGGCAATTATCACTTGACATAAAACAGAGGGGATAGATTATGACAGGGAAGTTTAAATATTTTACTGCAGAGGAATAAAACATATTTTGTAAACCAAGTGTTATATTCTGTATAAACTTACTTAAGTTGGCAATTCAGTAGTATATATTAGTGCCAAGGTATAGTTTATGTATATGGTGAGTATAATGTTCTCTAACATTTAAAATGCTTTGTTTATTTGTTGCATTTAGCTGCTTGTCCTCTATCTAACAGCTGAATAATTCACTTGAAGCAATCATACAAAGGGCACATATATAATTATAGCAAGCATCACAGGTAGTGTGAGCTTTACTCTCACAAGACATCTAAAGTTGAGGTCTTTTATGGATTGAACAAAATTGATGGGATTGGTCAATAAACATAGTTCACTAATGTAAATTGGAGCAATATACTGTGTGAAACAAAATGTGCAGTGCAAAGTCTGCATAAGTTTCTGTAATGAGAAATTGGTCACTTTTAAAATAAAAGACCAATAAAGATTTTTAAGAGTAAGTTAGGGCACTTTGATTGAGCCTGATATGGGCCTTTCTCAGATCATCCGGTTCCTCTAGCCATAGATATAACATAAATTACTTGTGTTTTCTTCAAAACATGTCTATTATTAAAGTGTTGATTCTCATATATTGTACCGGATCTGGAGTATTTTGGTTAGGAATATTGTAGCACATACTGTATATGGTTTGCTTCTGTGCCACTAGAACATTCCATCCATCCATTCATCCATCTGATGTTTTATCAAACCTGCCTAATCCAGTTTAGAGAATGCTGGAACCTATTCTGGCAGGATGGGGCAAAGGACACAAAACCATTCTGAATAATATGAAAGTCCAGCTTCTAGTGAATTCTTTCTGTTAATGGTTTGTTAGAAAGCAAGTCATTTTCAGTTTAAAACTGAGTCTGTACAAAGTATGAACAACAAGTACCATCTCTTTAAAAGAAATGTTCAGGTCCATTACTGACCACAACATAGTTAGGTAACAGTAACATACAAAGACCCTGTTGGCCTGCAGTGGAACTAACGTCATTTAGGTATTGATTTACTATGTGGAAAATTACACATTAGCCATGAAGCTAACACAAGTGTTTGAACAATCCTCCTTATTTAAATAGAGATAAAAGGCAAAGCAGTAGTAAATTCCACTGTTCAGAACTGTATTTACTGTGCTTATTTTTTCTTTTATTTAAATGTCTGTACTATGTAACATATACAATCTGAAATCTCAAAAAGTTAATGCTAGTATAAATTGTGATGAAAGGCAAATGAGTTTTGTATTGTACTTTTCACAAATGTACTTACTATGTTACATTGTTTTAAATGTGCTTACCGTGTCCCGTATATAATTTGAAATCTCAAAAAGTTAATGTTGTTTGACTTCTGAGCTAATCGCTTTAATAACACAGAACTTCAAACATTACACAGCAAACAATAATGGAAAAGTTCAAACCTAATTATTATATTAGTGGGATAATTTGTTCTTCAAAACAAAAATCTTGGCAAAACCCCCTCTGTTGAAATAACAACCATCAGCACGCCTCTTAAATCTTATTGGTTAATCTTCACAAGCCCAAAATGGGCACAGCTTTGTTGCTTGTATTATGATATCTAAAATATTAAATCACAAGGGAACAGAACACCCTGCTTGTTTATTTAAAAGTCTATTGATCATTATACAGCTGACAAAGCTTTAAAAACTTGAAACAGCTTGTTTTTTTTGTAATATTTTTTTTTCCATTTTCAGCTTTTTTGTTCTCATAGCCTAAACTTAAGTACTGTATACTTGTGTTTTTTAAGTAAAGGCATCCTTTAAACAATGATTTTTTCTTCATAGAAAGCTTTTTCCTTTATGCAGTAAAGAAAAATTGTAAACAATAAAGTTGGGTCTGCTTTATAAAAGTGGTGTATTGAAGTGTTGGGTGTGAAATGAAGAACCATTGTATCTACTTTTCCTGACCAAGGCATTGGAAAGCTGAGGTCAGTTCTTGCACTAACTGATACAAAGAAAGAAAGCAATTTTTCTTCTCTGGAGGGGAAATCTGATCTTAGCAAAACCCATTCACACGTTACACTCACACTAAGCTAATTTAAAGTTGTCAGTCACTCTGACATGTTTTTGTAATGTGTCAGGAAACCAGAATCACTATATCTAGTAGAACTGAATATATTGACGTGCTATTTCCAATGCTCTTTTGATAGTCATTGTCCAAGATGAACTCCAATTATGAAAATACTCCAAAACAATCCACACTCCATACTCTATAACAATCAAGATTCAATTCAAGATTCAAGAGTATTTATTGTCATTTCATCCATATACAGTAGAACAGCATACAGTGAAATGAAACAACGTTCCTCCAGGACCATGGTGCTACATTGAACACAGGACAACGAAGAATCCATGACACATAACATAAAGACACATAATATATAACAAGGTGCATATATAACAAGGTGCATGTGAGTCAATTGTGCAACATTGCAGAGCAGAACGCATATATCAGATTGGTCCATGAGTGTTCAGGAATCTGACTGCTTGGGGGAAAAAACTGTTACACATTCTGGTGGTAAGGGCCCGAATGCTTCGGTATCATTACTGAAAAGTAAAAATAACTTTTGTAGTCAAGTGCTAATCTAATTAATAACACAAATAAACAAAATATCTTGTTATGGTTTTAATAGTTTGGTCAGTTACTTCTGATGAAAAATCCTATTGGTAAATTAGATATAGGAAGAGCATTAGAATTTTTAACAAAGTTTTATTCTGCTGCCCATGCTCTCTTTTCCAGGAGTGGGGGTTGATTTGTTTTCAATCCTATTCTTGTAAAATTGATCTATTTGTATGGAATGTTGTATGATTTCAATGAAATCAATAAAATTCAAGAATTTTTAACAAAGTACAGAAGGTTATTCAGTCCAAGTCAGAAATGTCAGGTTTCTCAGTAGGTGTGCTTTTGCTGACTGCTTTTCTGACACCCTCTTTACCTTTTAGCTACTAATGTGAGGTCACGTTTACTTCTTGCACTAACAGGCAAGTCAAGACATAGGTGCCTGAAGTTGTCCAGTACATACATGTCATTTACTGATCCTTAGCATTTTTACCAAAATAAAATGGAATGCAGGATATGTTTTGCATCACCAGAATTGTTACTCATAAGGGGGGCTTACCTAATTCAGTTAAATAATTACTTCTTACCTTTCTATAGGCAGTTGACTGAAGCAACCTTTTGTGAACTTGACCAAAGTGTTGCCATTTTATCTTCTTTTGGTACAGTAGCACATAATTTTCTTCATTTACTTGTCACATTTTTGGGAACACAACACACTACTTTTATTTTTTGGTGGCCACAAATCCTAACAATTAATTATAAGTATTTTCAACATTTTTTTAAATTTAATATTAAAGTCAGCACTTTACCATCTTGATTTTGATTTTTGTTTCCCTTTACCACAACCCTGTAATGATACCTGCATGTCTCTTGACCGTAATTTATAATAGTTACACCAATAGCTTAAATTGCCGTATGGGAATGGATTTTTACAAACCATTTTGGAAGCAGAGAAAGCCCCTTGTGGTAGGGAAAAACATTTCTCAAAGAAAATAAATAAATAAATGAACAAGTGATATTAAAACATAACAAAAAGTAATCACAACTTAGTACACTAGTTTTCTTTGTTAATCACATGGTTATCTATATTTCATTTTTCCATTAAAATATTATGTCAACTTCCCCCATATTCTCTCTCAAATGGGTTACTCTTCATTGGCAAATGTTCCAAATCATGCAGTGCAAAACACAAAACTAGGAGAGACTGAGAAAAAGTAAAAAAAACTGCTGCAAGCTGTCCCTACATCTGCCACATACAATAATAAAACCCAGTCAGATAGTGAGAGCAAACCTAAGCTTGAGGAAACATTTTCTGATATGACTTATCACCAAAGCAGAAGTGAGCAAGCATCAGCACAACTCCACAAGAGTGAAAACCCAGCTCTCAATTACAATTACCCAGAGCCATATCCATCACGTGTATCGTTTCCAAAACACAACATTGATCACTTGCAGAATTCAAGCCTTCTTTCATTGTGGTCCCTGCCAGCCAGGTTTAAAGAATCATAATTCTGGCTGATGATGGTGAAACATTTAAACATATGTTTTACATAAACACTATCACTAACTTTTGCTTCCAAAAATGATCTCCTATACTGAAAACAGAAAAACATTTTGTTTTTCTTGTTAGTTTTTGGCAGATAAGCAAACTAAAAACATTTGTGGTGATCAAGCGAAAGGTATGTTCACATTTCATAAAGGGCTTGAGCAAATTAAGCACCTTGGAATCTCTGCAGCCCATCACAAATATGAAATAGGTTCACTCACAGCATATCAGACCACTTAAAACAAAGCTGTCATTGCAGGGCTTGATGTAGCAGAAAGGCAGACCATCAACAAAAAAAAAAGCCTGAAAAGTCCAAAAGGGACTGCACAATGCTAATCCATTCTTAGCTAAGGGGGTACAGGGAATATCTGGGACAATGGAGCAAGTCAAGTCAAGGAGCATGCACTGGTACACTGCGTTGCCGCATTCACTACACGTTGAAACAGTTTGGGATCCTGGTTGGCAACTCCCCAGGCAGACACGCGGTCCAGTCCTACCCTCGGGAAATTACCCTCTGCCTGCCACAGCCAGGTGTTACGTGGGCGACCCCTTGGCCTGGTCCAGCCACTTGGGTCTCCAACAATGAGGATCTTACGAGCTGGATCACCCTCGGGGAAACTAGCCACATGGCCATAGTGCCGTAACTGACGTTCCCTCACAAGGAATGTGCCTCATTCGGGACTCCATGAGCAACTGCTCATTTGACACAAAGTCAAACCAACAGTACCCAAGGATTTTTCGGAGAGACACAGTACCAAAGGAGTCCAGTCTTCCTCTCAGGTCACTGGATAGCGTCCATGTCTCACAGCTATATGGTAAGACAGGAAGCACCAGGACTCTAAAGACTTGGACCTTCGTCCTTTTGCATAGATAGACCATGGAGCACCCTCTGAAAATTAGGTCAACTTTCTTGAATTTTTAAAACTACTAAAAAATTCTAACACCATTTATTACAAAGGATAGTATATTTCAACTGTATCGTGAAATGAGTCAGTATCCTCTCTTTCTGGTAAAACATTCAAAATCACATTTAGCAGATTTAAAGGTATTGAGTTGTAATCAGTCATTGTTGACTCTAAAGTTAACATCACCAAAATAAATACATTTTTCTCTTTAAGCTATGTTGGCAAGAGTGTGAAACAAAGTGAGCATTTCATTTCGTTTGAGGTTGAGCTCATACTGGACTTAGGACCATGTCAGGGCCCCTTCCAAAATGTGTAAAGGAAAATTGTAGCCAATTGTTGTTCCCATAATTTATTCTTCTCGATAGTGCATCATCATGCACTGCAGTAAAGTTGCCTTTTGTCCTCCTGGAAACCAAGTTTGCTGTTTAACATCTTGGTTGTTCAGATACAAGATTCTGAC
Organism: Polypterus bichir lapradei; assembly: GCA_026402145.1. Classification (NCBI taxonomy): domain Eukaryota; kingdom Metazoa; phylum Chordata; class Cladistia; order Polypteriformes; family Polypteridae; genus Polypterus; species Polypterus bichir. The sequence goes on along the minus strand of JANRMT010062854.1, from coordinate 122,193,321 downwards.
AGAAGATCAGGGAAAAAGCATTAACAAGATTAATCCATTAAATTTGTTCTAGATTTATCTGACTTTTTGCCTAAGCAGTGAACAGACAAATCACAACTTCAGCAGACTTAAATTAAGACATCCCTCAGTCTTCAATGAATGAGTTGCAACCTGTCATTACTTATTATTGAGAAAGCAGTAACTAAGAGGATTTACTTCGACCGTGTCATTGAGACATTTGTGAGGATTAAGAAAAGGAAAACACACTTTAGTAGCAGTCTTTTATTACTTGGCAAGAAGATGCATCAGGAAGTAGGCCTACATTTTCTCAATTAACTGAACTGAAATATATATTTTTCCACCAAAAAAAACTATTACTAAAGTTATATACATAAATAGTAAATGTAGTTCTCATGCATTGACAGGTTTCATGGGGGTGTGCACTCAATACAAAAGCAAGCAAAAAATAAATAAATAAAACAAACATGATAGATACAGTCAAGCTAGATCGTGGAGTTCATCCATCCATCCTCTTCCGCTTATCCTAGGACAGGTTGTGGGGGCAGCAGCTTGAGCAGAGAGGCCCAGACTTCCCTCTCCCCGGCCACTTCTTCCAGCTCTTCCGGAAGAATCCCAAGGCATTCCCAGGCCAGCCGGGAGAGATAGTCCCTCCAGCGTGTCCTGGGTCTTCCCCAGGGTCCTCCTCCCGGTTGGACGTGCCCGGAACACCTCACCAGGGAGGCATCCAGGAGACATCCTGATCAGATGCCTGAGCCACCTCATCTGACTCCTCTCGATGCAAAGGAGCAGCAGTTCTACTCTGAGCCCCTCCCGGATGACTGAGCTTTTCACCCTATCTTTAAGGGAAAGCCCAGACACCCTGTGGAGGAAACTCATTTCAGCTGCTTGTATTCGCGATCTCGTTCTTTCGGTCACTACCCAGCTCATGACCATAGGTGAGGGTAGGAACGTAGATCGACTGGTAAATTGAGAACTTTGCCTTAGGGCTCAGTTCCTTTTTCACCACGACAGACCGATGCAGAGCCCGCCTCACTGCGGATGCCACACTGATCCGCCTGTCGATCTCACATTCCATTCTTCCCTCACTCGTGAACAAGACCCCAAGATACTTGAACTCCTCCACTTGGGGCAGTCTTAATTGTTAAAGAATTAATTGTTTAATTGATCTAATCACTAGATTACAGTCTGAAAGCAGTTCACCTCAAACTCATATTTGCTACTATGTTAAATATAATTTAGTAACATTCTTGGATAATGTCACAGACCATTTGTAGGAGTGATAGCACAGAAGAGATTACTCATTGGAAGACTCTGCTCATCTGCAGTGAGATTTGGGACATAAATAGCAATTAAGAAGACTTCATCTGGGGAGACTTTAGGAAGAAAAAAAAGGAAAAGAGTGAAGTTTAATTCAAGAGAAGAAACTTAAAGGTCAATTAGGGCTTAGTTGCATTGCAGCAATTTATTTAGCTGACGTTTTCATTCAAAGTTACGTAAAGTCACATACGAACAGCATATTTTTTTCAATGTTGGAGTAATGGCATGTATAGAAACTTATTCAGAGTTAGAGAGTGAGTAAGTTTTGTAATTTAAAATTCCATGCTTTAGCCTTGATGTCATAATTACCCACTACAGTTAACACTACTGTACACACTAAATAAAAGCAAGCAGACCACACCAACCAATGCTGCAAACCAGATTAAGCTGACTTTTGCCACCGTCTTGTAAATCTAAACAACTTGTTTTTACTTCAGCATGTATCAAGAGATTGAGGGAAAAAATTGGGAAAGAAATGAAAATCACTCCAAATCGTAATTCTCTGCCTGACAGGAACTTGTCAATTAAGCATCCTTCAACTTTACATCATGTTCACAGTGTGGCTAACTATAATGTAAATATTCACTTTTAAACAAGCACATTAGTAATGTATTCTGCTTGTGGGCCATGAGACTAACAATCTTGGCATTTGTATGGCTCTTGCACTGCTCTCATTAAACATGCTACATTTCTAACAAAAAATAAAATATACATTCATGGACCTTCACTGTGGCTGAAGCACTTAAACCAATATTAGATTATGTCTCATTTGCAGGACTTCCTTTGTTCTGGACCTCAGCGAAGAAGAAGGGATTTTCTCTTCAGGATGTGGTGATGCTCTTATGCCAGAAGCCTGCTGAGCTCTCTTCTCTTGCCAGCAGGAAGGCGTCTCTTCTACCTGGCTATGATGCCGATATTGTCATTTGGGACCCAGACAAAGAGTTTGAAGTAAGGCTTAATGATGGAGTCTAAACTTTACTTTGTTTTTTGTCACTATTAATTTCCCTTTATCTTCTAGCTTTATTGTTATTCTATATGTTAGTACTTGTCCTATATAAACTTTGCTGACAGCTTGTTTTAGGACTGGTTATATGACAAGGGAAGGAGAAGAAAACATTTATTTATTTAGTGAGCTGACTCAAAATGTTTTGTTGGATACCTAACTTCACACATAATGCTCCACTGAAGCTGATGGCATAATGCGTAAACAATGAGACAATCTTTCTTTTTTAATTTACTTTACTGCTCACATGAGAGGTAGAATTTGAGCCTGTCCTCAGATTATCAAGAGAATGGTATGAATCAAGCCAATTAGAAATGCCAGTCTGTTATAAGACACAGAAACATTTGTTCCATGGCTTCTTTACATTTAACAGTGTTTTGTAGTTGAAAACTAGAGAGCCCACAGAAATCCCATTCAAGCTGAGAAACAAACAAGCATCCTGGATCTATGTGGCAGCAGGGCTTAACACTGGGCCATGAAGTAAACTTGTTTTGGCTTTGTGAGATTTTTTAACTCTTTTGAGACCTTCCACAGTGGTGCTGCACACCGAAATGCAACTGATGCATCTGTCGAGGATTGCTTGTCTGTTGCTGAGGCAACCACAGGTTCACAGCAACACCAAGTTCACAGCCTCCTCGTGTAACATGTCTCTCTCCCGATTGATGATGCAGAGAACATGGTAGCTCCCATTTCAATAAATACTCTAACTGTTCCCGTTTTGATTGGAATTAAGTTGATTTTCTTGAAGCTTTTGGACTTAGCATCTTCTCTTGGGTGCAGGACAGTGACTCACACGGCACATGGTACCAGGAGTGCGGTTCTGCACCAATAGATCCTCAGCAGACACACAATGCTCTGTTTCCATTAGAGCCAGAGGAGGTTCCGGCGGTACCCTTGCTGGTCCCAGAAATGTACTGGTGAAGATGGCTCCCTCAGACAACCCAGAGTGTTTGCTATGCTGTTTTGAACGTACTTGCAATGCTGATGTGCTGTAACAAGAGAGGATGGGCAGATATTTTGGCCCCCTGTTTGATTGGGGAAGCCCTGCACATCCTGCAGAACCTTCCTCCTGAAAGACTTGATGATTATGACTTCCAGAAGCAACAGATCCTCCTCCGTATTGCTCTTAGCCCCTTGGCCAAGGGAAATCAGTTTAGGATGTGGCAGATTGCTCCAGATCGCCCCATTTATGGACAGGTCCAGGACTTAGTGGATCTGATCCAAAATTGGTTTCATATAGATATCTTTGAGCACATTGTGGAAAAGCTTGCTATAAGACCTTCGATTAAATGCTCTGGAACAAGGTCCACCCACTGCTAGACCTGACCTGCAGACTGGAGGGCATCCAAGCCACATAGAAACAGAGGGGCTATCCTCTGTCCAACCAAAGCAGCCATGGGTTGCAGCCTCTGCCTCCACCTCATCCTTGCCTTTTCTCAGAGCGATGTCTGCCTGCATTGATTTCTCTCTTGGATTTGGGTGGAAATTACACAAAAGAAGGGGTCTAAAGTTGCTCCTTTTACCGTGGGGCTAGTTGAGAGGATTAGCAGTACATATGAAACGCAGAAAAGCTGATAAAAGGAAGAAGTAAAGGCCATGGTTATGCTAGAGTGAGAATGAAAGAGAAGAAAGACATAAAATAAGAAAGCAATGCTTAGGTGTGGTACTTGACAAGTGAGCATATGACTAAAGAATTCCATTAGAGTCACAGTGCAGCCATTTGTGAAGGTTAATTAGCTTTATAGTATTAATCATCTTCGTTCTCCAATTAGAAATTTTTGTCTTGATTAATTATTTTAAACAAACACGCCAGTTGTGTTATATACACCATGGACTACCTGGTCTTAGTTTGGACAAATGTTCTGCATTTAACAGCTGTTGAAAAATATTTGCATTAAGTTTGACTAACTTTCTTTCTTAACTCATTTCAGATAACTGAAGAATGTGTTCATCATAAGAACAAGGTAGTGTACATCTGTATTAACTTCAATTATATACAAAATATTTTTTGCAATAACCAAAAAATAGTCAAATAAATGCTGCAAACCTAAAAATAATGAAACAAATGTTAATGCATATACTTTTTTCAAGTAAGTGTTAAAACTATTGACAGAACAAGTTAATAGGGAAGGTAATATAGTCATTCTTTTACAAAAACATCTTTAAATAAGATCAGTCTCAAAATTAATTGAACGATCTTAATCCCCTGTGATACTGAACTGGGTTATGGGGGTTGAATAATAGTGGATAATTACAATAAAATAATCAAATTACATCATAACTGTTGTATGTGTATGTAAATACTGTGTAAATGTATATAACCTGCCTGAAGAAGGAACCTCAATTGCCTTGAAATCTTGCACATTGTAATCGGTTCAGTTAGCCAATAAGAGGTGTCATTTTGTTTGACTTCTCATTGCACACATTCCATTTTAAATCATATGCCTATGCCAGGTCAGCATTTTCACTTTGGGATGGGGAAAAAAAAAAATCTTATACATACTTATGCAGCCAACGGAAGAATGTGCTAGTGTTCCATACAGATATAGACTAGGCTGATATTCATACCTGTTCACCTAGAAGTGTCAAGTAGCAGTGTTATACACTGTGCTACAGTGTTGTCCCACTGAAAAAATTTTTTTTTTTTTTTGCTTTTCATCTCGTCCTAAAAAAAACAAACTTTTCAGCAAGGCCTACACACTAACATCCCAAGTTCTTTATTACATGCATAAAGTGCTAATGTGTTACAAAGTGTTCCTAGTTCTTAATTTTTTAAACATTTGCTATATCTGTCTGTCTAAGTAATCAAATGCATTTTTTTTTTTTAAAGCTCATCCCATATCTCGGCTGCAAACTGCATGGAGAAGTGATAGCAACTATCGTGGCAGGAAAAATTACATATTTCAAAGGACAGTTCGCACCTGAACCACCTGGACAGCTTCTCTTTGTGAAATGATTAAAATTTTTATTTGGTAACATAGTAAACATCATCTAATGCAAGATTAGTTAAAATAGTTATTTTTTGATGAAATAGCCATTTAGTCAAATATTAAGAAGTCATGTTAATTCTTCACTTGGTTGTTAATATATTCACTCAAGCACATTTTAAACATGCCTTTGAAACAACATGCCCCCAGACTGTTGGCAGAGTTATAATCAATTTGATTGGTCTTTCTGTACTTTTAGCCATCTTTAATGTACTTCCTATGTATGTTCCTTACAGATTAAAATGTACTTATAAAATAGCTGTGAATGGCACCTGGGGGTTATTTTTCGTATGTGGATTATTCGTTTAGCCGGATGTAATAGGGCATGGGCATTTTGCTGGAGAGCCAACTCTTCCACAGGGGTTAGGTCTGGACCACGTGGACTTCCACCTGTTTTTTGCTTGTCTGCCTTATTAGCTTTAAAATTAATGCTTTTTATATTATATATGATTCTTTATGTCAACAATTCTTTAAATAGTTATATATCAATATTTACTAGTTTGAAGTATATTCTTGTACTTCACTTTAACCTGTCCCCATGTTCTCCTTGTGCTCACGTTTGATCTGGAATTATGACATATTAAATAATAATTAATCTGACACATAGGAAATGAAACTCTGCTTTCAGTAAGTTCAATGCACACGCGTTAAATCTGTCGGCCACTTTTTGCCAGCCATCTTTTCTGGTTTGGGCTGCTTTTGCAGTGTTACCCCTTGTGCATATTAAATCTTGAAATCCTTCGAATAACACACACACACGCACAGCTTGTGTGAAAAAAATGCGTCCGTTCTTTCGTCATTTTGTTGCAGCCTATCAAAGACTTGCTGATCATGTTTTCTAGACTCTATATATATATATATATATATATATATATATGGGCTTTTCACTCAGCGCGGGCGCACGCATTCATCTCGGATGATTAGATCCAGCTAAACTAATCTACTACACCGATACGTTTGAAAAACCGACTTATCCCGGATGAGTTTCACTGGCATTAACTCATCCAAGATGAGGCATCTGTTCTCGGATGATTTAAGGGACGTACGGAAAATACCCCCCCAAGTCAGTATCTCACTAACTACTATTGATAGCCAGTGTTGTCCAGGGGTGCCAGTCCATTTCCTGTGTATGTAAGGGCTGTTATAAATTTTAGTGCAGTGACTTACTGACTGCAAAAGATAAAAAAATGCATATATTTTACTTTCAAAGTCATGCAAGGTCTAATAATATTTCAATTGTAAGGTGTTGGATTGAAAATGATTAATCTTATTTAAAAACAAAGTGGTGTTTGTTTCTGTTTACTAAAACCTATTAATTAAATCCAGGGCTATTTGAACATGACAAGAGTTAAACATTTATTTATTACAGAGAATAAGCCCTCAAATAATAATCAGAGATGAAATGTGCTGGCAAAATAATAATGCTACAACCTTGGTACTAACCATGGCCTTTAAATGAAATAGGGCCTGGCCTCCTCCATATCCATTGTTTGAAAGAGCTACACAGAGTATGGTTTTGTAAGGCTCTTCATATTGTGGCTCTGCAGCTCCTGACACACACACACACACACACAATTCACTAGTGAAATAGCTGAAACACAGTTTCAGACAGACAAAGTTAATCTGGCTCTGGTGCTCTTTCTCACAATGAAAACTCTGGTCAACTCTTCCCCTAACAAAAGAACTTATTTGATTTGTTAAGGAGTGAAAGTCCCCAAGTAATGACTGATCCACAAAGCTACCATGTATTTTTTTTTTTTTTTTTTTAAAGTTGGACACTAATTACAAAATACACATTATTAACCTATGTGGTAGGTGATATTGTCTAGTAGCTTTGCCATTATAAGGGTGTAAGGTGTCCTTAAACACTCTATATTTTGCAGACCTTAAAATGTCTTGTATCTGTATACTCTTACCACTCGTCAGGTACTGTAGTTTAGCACTTTCTCGTTTTGCCTGGGGATGTAGATGTAAAAGGAAGTGGGGGGAGGGAGAGTTACATTTTTAAAAACATACTATAGTTAATATGCACAAAATAATACAAATGTTAACTATTGGTTTAAAATAATACAACCTGATAGAGAGAGACAGAGAATGCAGTCTTCACTTTCATCTTATTATCACTCTGTAGCTTACGACACACCTCTTTAATCAAAGCTCCATGTATTCCAATCTTTCGTCCAACAGAGGAATAAGTTATTTAAACAATGTCTCTAACATGTATGCAGAGATACAGCAAAGTACCCCTGTAAAACCACTTACAAGTAGAAAACCTTCTGTTCCTCCCCATTCCAGTTGCTGGTCTGTTTATGCTTACTGGCTTTTGCTTGTAACTTCATGCTTTGGAATTTCAGCCAGGCCTGCAAGGAAAAGCCTATCTTAATCTGACACATCACAAATGTCCCCAAGCAATGACTGACCCACAATGCTTTACTGCATTTAAAAAAAAATAAGACATTGTTAGACAGACATTAATAACAAAATATTTATTAACATATGCTAGTTGTAAAGCAACAGCTCTGCTCAGTGAGCTTTTGCCTGAAGATGATGGGCCATTTCTCTGGAAACCTTCCTCTATCTGAAACAAGGAATACAATTATTAACATATTGTGGATTTCCAGGTATTTTTCAAATGTGCTCCACAGTCGCTTAATGAATAACATGCACTTGACCTGCCTGTGCTCCAAATGGAAAACCAAAAGAAATGTAACCAATTGCATGCTAAATGTTGTAAGTCACCTTGGATAAAGGTGTCACTCAAATAACTAAATGTTAATCTATATAATGCATAAGTGTTGCTTCGGTGTACCCCACCAAAACTGCAACCCCGCCCCAATTTTTTTAACCAGCTACAACTGGTCATAATTACTACAACGCACAAATGAAACAGATCTCATTGTCCCCTTTATATCGGAATCTGAGAATCACACAATTATTTTAACGTCTCTGCAATCACGATTAATTAAACGGACATACTGTATATTGTTGTGACATTGCAACACAGAACATGAAATACGGCTCACCTTTTGTGTAACTGTGCCAAATGGGCAACCAGATTGTCAAGGCTCCAAACCATTACACTAATTAGTGTGCTAGAGAAAAGGAAAGAAAAAAAAAAAAAAACAATCCCCCGAAGGCTTGGATTGGGGTGCGAGGTCTCGGTGGTCCTCCCCCACGGCGCATTGTACACCTTACTAAAAACGCACCTGAAATCGAAGTCCAAGGTGACCCTTCACGTTTCTCGCACCTGAAAACAGGTATTTTTATTCAATACCGGGGTACAAAACAGGACGTCTGGTCAGCCTAAACGGGAGTGTCATGGTGAAACAGGCAGGACGTCTGGTCACTTTATGTGCTAAAGCAACCGCCAGAAATATAAAACGAATAAAATACTAAATTAGTTTTGAGCTACATTTAATAAGATAAATTATATTTATTAAAATTATATACTACCTGTTGAAGCACTATACTGGGAAAACTGCCGGAGACATCAGCTTCGTGTAGACATTCACCGAAACTTCCACAAAACTTGATATACTTCTGATCATCTTGAAACTTCCCTTTGACAAGCATTCTGGGTAAAAATGTGAAATCGATTGACGTTAACGCGCATGTTGCCATCTTCGATCTCAGCAAACACTCCTTTAAGTCAGGTATTTTAAAGACCATCTGTGTGCAACATTACACTCCTGACTTCTTCGTGGCGTGCAAGTTCAAGTGTAAATGAAATTACATTACATACGACTTAAAAGTGTTTCTCCTGCTTTCTTAAGTATTCACTGTTAACGGTAGATTCATTTGTGTTTATTCAGGACATCGTCTATTCAGTTAAACGGGGGATATCACAATTGTGTGAACGCTTTAGGTAAAAGTGGCAACTTTTATTAGGTTAGTTTGCTGTTTTCGAATACGACTTTGCGCTCACTCGTTAGCTAAACAAACATTTCTTTTGTCTTAATTAGCGTTCCGCATTTCTGCAACTACTTCCAAAACTCACAATGTATATGGGGAAATAAAAAACCTAAACATTCAGACCCCATATTATCCTGTGGAATATCACATCCGATGTTTTTCCCTACCAGCTAGCCAGCCTAAAATAATTAATGAGATTACATTGATTCAGTTAAGCACTTGTACCTTGTTAACAAGTAAATAATCCACCGTAAAAAAGGTGCTGTTTTACGTAAAACATACCTAACACTATCCAACGAAGTAATGAAATATTTGTTACAAGCAGCATCGGAGAACTAGAGCCTGTACTCCTGAGTTGTGGGCGGAGCTTCATATTACGATTGATGCACCACGAAATACTATTAGGACACAATGAAAATCAGCTCAGTTTTCCAATAATGATAGTGTCAAAATGACTAACATGATTGTTATAGTGACTGTTAGTTTTTTTTTTAATTGTCGACACTGTGCTTTTTTATGTGATCAACGCTGTTTCATTCCTCAGATTTCACTGTGTATGCTTAGACCAATGCCTTGAATTTTTCTTTTCATATAACCCTGCACTCATCCTTGCAAAGCTCCACTTTCACAGGGCACTAATCTGGCCAATAAAATATAGAGAAGGCATGCATGATAACCACCTGCTTTAGTGGTTAATAATTGGACAGGTTGGGTAACTCTACAAACTTGCCATATGGGATTAATTAGTATCAGTAGTCTTGTTAGTCAATTGTTTAAAGATTTAGCTCTTGTGCCCCTCCTGCCCTGTAGCTCGAGGGAATGACTCTGTCCTAACTTGTATTTGGATTTTTTTTTTTTTTTTTTGTGTGTGTCACTTAAAAGATTATCTTCTTCTGGGTGGAGGTTAATGTACTAGAGGTCAGAGAACTTCCATCTTCAAAGAATCTCTGAAAAAGGGATATTTCAACAATCTCTGTTTGAGTCTGGAGGTCAGTTCTGTTTGTGAAGAATCACCCTTACGATGCAGCGGACTCTGATGTGTAGAGCTGCACTTGTGGCTCACCAGGTTTATGCGGAGAGTGCCGTGCCGGTCCAGACATTAGCGGCCTTTAGACAAAAAGGCAATCGCACAATGTCCTCTTTGTCTGTCCCTGCACCAAGCTGTCTCCTTCAGCCCCTGAAGGTCCCTGACCGCCTTTTACTGGGACCAGGACCTTCCAATGTGCCTCCACGGATCCTGTCAGCTGGTGGTAGAGCCATTATTGGACACATGCACAAGGAAATGTTTGAGGTAAGATTGCTTCATCCTGTCTGCTAGTGTAAATCTGGTGATGGGTTATTTAGAAATAATTTCAGCAATGTGTCTCTTCTTTCAATTCTTCATTTGCAGTTCTTAATTTGTGTATATGTTGAGCAGAATATCGAACCAAACAATATATATTAATTTGCAATAGTGGAGTAATGCAAAATACAATAAGAAAGGTTTATATAGGGTCACACATAAATGGAATCTCTCTTTATTTTTCACCGGCGCTCTAGTAGTGTGAGAAAGCGTTTGGATTGTGATGATTCAGAAGGCCTGTGCTTGTTGCTAATAGCATATTCAAAATGCCTTGATGATACATTTGCCAATCATGCACATACAACTGGATGCTTTTTTTAGCATGACATCTAAAAAATTACATTCCTTTGGTTTGCAGTTTTATTTTTCGTATGAAACGTAACTGTCTCAAGTATGCTTATTCCAATAAGCTGTAGAAGATATTTCCAGCAATGTATTAATATCAGAAAACCTCTTCATCTGACAACAATACTGGGTTAAATTGCTAGTTGTGAGGTGAATAAGATGTTCTTGCTATTCTTAGTTCTAGGATATATGGAACAAGGTTAGAAATAGCAATGCTGTCATAGAAAAGTTGATGAAGGAGAGCCAAATATTACCAATGCAAAAGTAATTTTTTGCATTGAACAGAAAAAAAAAACATTTCTTTAATATAAGTAGACAAACCCTCCATTGATCCAGCCATTTAAGATTTTGGGGGAATATGTCTGTCTGTCTGTCTGTCTGTCTAATTTTAGTTGTGGTTGATGATAAATGATCTAAAGCAGGGATACACAAGTAAATGTCCAGTCATTATAAGACTGTAGTTATAGATATTGGGACTCAAGGGAAAAGCAATTTATTTAAATTCTAATAATCCTCTTTTAGAATAACTAATTATCATAACTCTCTTTTAGAAAATAGAGTCCTTCAGAATCAGAAATTACCTCAGAGCCCTAAAAATTGTTTTGCATAGCAGGATTTCTACTCATGAAGATTTACTGCTGTAATTTGAATTAAGTACCCCTCCAACCCATCGTTTCCTCAACCTATGTTGATCTTTAAAATTTACATTTTATGTTCTGTAAGAAGGCTACAGTAATTCTGATTTCATTGAGTTAATATCTGCAAGCACTTTTCAATTCAAGATTGAGGCTCTTGGAATTCCACTTACTATAAATGGTCACAGTTATCCACTTTTTGTTTTTTAAACATTATACTGTATATCAATGGCTCCTGACAGGCTAGAGTAACAACATCATTATGAGAGGTGGTATGCTGTATTGACCAAGAACTTGTACAGACCATGGACCAAGAAGTCGCAAAGTTATTACCCAATTCCTGATGCTGTCACTGGTCTGGACTAGTGTTAAGCATTTTAATCTGCAATGGGGGAGCATTAAATAATATTCAAATGTGTTTGGATTACATTTTTGAAAAGAACACTATTAGGGAATCAGGTGTTAATGTGAAGCATCACTTTTGCTTACAGAGGTCAGTAAAACTCTACAAAGACCAGACACCTTTCCTATGATCTTCCATGGTATGCATGCCTGTTGGCATTTTCAAACAGAACAATATCCTTAAGGCAACCATCTCTTTCTCTCTCTCCCTAACCCCCCCCTCTCTCTCTCTCTCTCTCTCTCTCTCTCTAACGTGTAATTATCTCCTTGTAGTCTGATGCAGCAGACTAATATCTAGAGCTGCACTAGTAGCTCGGCACATTTAGGCAGAGAGCTTTGTAGTGGTGTAGACTTTAGCAGCCTTCAGACAAGAAGGTAATCACAGAATGTCTTTTATCTGTTAATTTACCTAGCTGCCGAATGTGTGTTTCACTCACTATTTATAACTTCCATGTGATGTACCTTTGCTATCAAATGAAATTCTTACCTACATAGTGCCTTCTTTGTATGCTTTCCATAGATCTCTGAAACTTTTTACTTACTGAGCATATATACAGAATAAGTAATGAAAAACCATTAAGTGTGCCTTTCATAGTAATATGCATCAATAAAGCATTTAAACACTTTATCCACATTTCAATTGAATACATTTTTGCTAAAATGTGTGTATTACTTTGCCCTTTTAAAATTTTAATAATCGGACAATAGTTTAAAATGGCAGAGCAGTCATCTGACAGGCTGGATTGTGTAGGAGTTTTCATATTTTTCCTGATTTTTTTTTTTTTTTTGCACTCACATGGATTTCCTCAAGAGTGCTGGTTATTACCCATCTTCTAAATTCGTACTGTCAGGTTGATCAACTTTAATAAAATGTCATACTGTACTGCCTGTATTTTCTCTGAGCTGCAGTGCTCTAGGGCAGACATTTGCCTTGAGTCTGTTATTTCATACAGTTTATCAGAATTAGATAACCGGCTTATGAAAATGCATCAATTAATATTTAATTGCACTAATATTTCAGCACATCACATAAAATTCTCAAATGATCTGCATTTAATTCAGGAAGGCTAGGGATTTAAGCCTATCCACAAAGCAATGAGTGCAAGGCAAAAACCAACCCTGAGATGGACGCTAATTTACTTACACCTACACAGTACCAATCTGAAAGCAGTTATTAACCTAATATGCATAACTATGGGATGTTGGAAAAAGCCCAAAGAGCACACATATGCACATATAAAGGAAGGATGTCATGGTAGGTAAGCACAGGTAGTTGGAGAATGTAGAGTTCATGAATCTTCTTCTGGGTTGAATGCTTCAAAACTAGTGAAGAAGCAGATAGGTTTGCCATTCTTTTGTTCTCCTGCACTCCCCCAGGTGATCACCTTAATTTTAGTTTGGGTAGATTCATTAAAAGGGTCACACATTTGAATATACATTGGTGGGGCAAAATATGTTGACCACCTGCCTAATATGCTGTTTTTCCTACATGTAATGATCACTCAAGGACAGGCTCTATAAGTCTGTTGATAGTGTCCTGTGGTATCTGACACAAGGACATTAGCAGCAGATCTTCTTACTATTGCAAGTTGTGAGGTGGAGCCTCCGTGGATTAAACTTATTCCATGACATTTTACAGATGCTAAATTGGAAAGAGATCTGGGAATTTGGAGGCAAAACCAACAGTTTAAACTCTCTGTCATTTTCCTCAATGTATTTCTAAACAATTTGTGCAATGTGATAAGGGCTATTATCCTTCCAAAAGATACCACTTCTGCCAGGGGGTACTGTTGCCTTCAAGGGGTATACCTGGTGTGCAACAATCTTTAGGTATGTAATATGTGTCAAATTAATATCCACATGAATACCCTAATCCATGGTATTCCAGTAAAATATTGTCCAAAGCATCACAATCTCTCTGCTGGCTTATCGTCTTTCCTCAATTCATCTTGATGCCGTCCATTCCAAGTCAAGTCAAGTTGGGGAGCATGCACTGGTACAGTTGCCCGGTTGGCAACCCCCCAGGCAGACACGCGGTCCAGTCCTACCCTCCAGAAATGACTCTCTATCTGCCACAGCCAGATGTTACATGGGTGACCCCTTGTCCTGGTCCAGGCACTTGATCAAACCAACGGTACCAAAGAATTTTCCTGGAGAGACACAGAACCAAAGGAGTCCAGTCTTCGTCTCAGGTCACTGGAAAGCGTCCATTTCTCACAACCATATAGTAATACAGGAAGCACCAGGACTCTAAAGACTTGGACCTTCGTCCTTTTGCATAGATATCGGGAGTGCCACACACCCCTTTCCAGCAACCTCATGACTCCCCCATGCTCTCACAGTCCGTCTACTGACTTCACAGGAAGAGTCCTCGGAGACATGAATGTCACTGCCAAGGTAAGTAAACCTCTCAACAAGGTCAACACACTCTCCTCAAACAGACACACTGCTGATGGCTGTGCCCAAGAGGTCATTAAAGGCCTGGATCTTGGTTTTTATCCAGGACACTCGCAAGCCAACAACAACAAAATTTTCTTACAAATAATGTAGCTCAAAGTGCTTTATATGATGAAGAAAAGAGAAAAAAAGACAAAGTAAGAATTAAAATAAGACAACAATAATTAATATAGAACAAGAGTAAGGTCTGATGGCCAGGGGGGACAGAAAAAACAAAAAAAAACTCCAGATGGCTGGAGAGAAAAAAATAAAATCTGCAAGGGTTCCAGACCATGAGACCGCCCAGCCCCCTCTAGGCATTCTACCTAACATAAATGAAAACAGTCCTCTTTGTATTTAGGGTTCTCATGGAAGGACTTGATGATGACGGTCATGAGAACTTCCGGCTTTTAATCCATCAATGTAGGAATATCATAGTGCTTTGATTAGGTGGTGGTGGTGGCGCAGGTCACCACCACAGAAAACCGGGAAAAGAAACAGAAGAAAGAGTAGGGGTTAGTACGGATTTTAGAGCCACCATGAATAGTTATGATAATAAATTGAATATACAGAGTATCAGGATTAAATTAAAATGAAGTTATGAGAAGGCCATGTTAAAGTAATGATTTTTTAGCAGTTTTTTAAAGAGCTCCACTGTATTAGCCTGGCAAATTCCTATTGGCAAGCTATTCCAGATTTTAGGTGCATAACAGCAGAAGGCTTCCTCACCACTTCTTTTAAGTTTAGCTCTTGGAATTCTAAGCAGACACTCATTTGAAGATCTAAGATTACGATTTGGAATATAAGATGTCAGACATTCCAATATATAAGATGGAGCGAGATTATTTAAGGCTTTGTAAACCATAAGCAGTATTTTAAAGTCAATTCTGAATGACACAGATAACCAGTATAGTGACATCAAAACTGGAGAAATGTGCTCGGATTTTCTTCTCCTAGTTAGGATTCTAGCAGCTGCATTCTGCACTAGTTGTAAATGATTTATGTCTTTTTTGGGTAGTCCTGAGAGGAGTTAATTACAGTAATCTAGTCGACTGAAAACAAAAGCGTGAACTCATTTCTCAGCATCTTTCAATAATATGAGGTCTTTTGCGATGTTTCTTAAGTGAAAAAATGCTGTCCTAGTGATCTGATTAATATGCAATTTAAAATTCAGGTTACAGTCAACAGTTACCCCTACATTCTTTATCTCCATCTTGACTTTTAATCCTAATGCATCAAGCCCAGACACTCGGACTCCTCACTCAGTGTCTCGAGCGCCCCGATCAGAGCCTCCATTGACTCCACGAAGATCACAGCATCGTCAGCAAAGTCAAGATCCTTGAATCTTTCTTCACCAACAGATGCGACACAGCCGCTAGACCCCACGACCTTGCCCAACACCCAGTCCATACAAGTATTGAATAGAGTAGGAGCAAGAACACACCCCTCACAAACTCCAGAATCAACTGGGAAAAACGCTGAGGTCCTGGCTCCACTCTGCACAGTACCAGTGTACAGGCCAGCCATGATATCCAGCAACCTCAAGGGGATCCCGTGAACCCTCACGATGACCCACAGGGCAACTCGATCAACTAAGTTGAATGGTTTGCGAAAACTGACAAAGGCTTCAAAGAAACTCTGCCGATATTCGCATTTGCACTCTGAGAACCCTCAGTGCCAGGAAGCAGTCGATGGTAGACTTCTTAGGCATAAAACCAGACTGTTCCGGTCGCTGGTAGGTGAGCAAGTAATCATGGATCATATTGAGGATGACTTTAGTAAGGACCTTACCCGGCACCGAGAGCAGTGTTATCCCCCTGTAGTTGCTGCAATCGAGGCAATCACCCTTCCCTTTCCAGATAGGGATGACAAGTCCCGTTTTCCAGTCAGTTGGAATGATGCCAGTCTCCCAAATGGAAGCAAAGATTGCTTGCAATGCCAGGAGGACAGCCTTACCACCAGCCTAGAGAAGTTCACCCTGGATACTGTGGACGAAGACTTCAGACAAGACAGCAGGTGTGTTATCTAGCAGCTTTATTTTGCAGTGTCACAGTGAGAAGAGTTTCAGAAAAGCAGACATATACATGACAGCGTCACGGCACTTCTGAACCCCGTCTGTCGGGTGGGGCAAAGTTTTTATACCTCTAGAATGCGTGATTTAATATAATTATGAAATGTAACAGTCGACACCTTTATTATACACAATCCTTGAGCCCCTTCAACGCCCCTTGTTCAACTTGTTTTCTTGGCCCCTTTGTTATGGCGTTCAGATATAAACTAAGGGAAAATGTGATAAGGCAGACTCATGTGTGGAATGCTTAGACCTTGAGTCCTTTGGACAAATATTTTTCTGTTTACTCAGCAAAGCAAGCTTTTGCATAATGTATGGTTTCGTAAAGCTTACTTCTCAGACATGAATTAGTACAAGGGAACGAAGAGAACATTCATCTTCCACAATACCACAGATCCCTGCAGCCTTTCCCCCGCTCAGCTGGTTCACCACCTGTGCAATCTCAGTGAGATTGGGTGGTTCACAGCTAATTGGAGGATCAGCCTCAAGAACCATGGACCCAGAGATATCCAACGTTCTAGCCGGAGGATCAGCTTTGAACAACTGCTCAAAGTAGCCAACCTGGCGGGTCACAACTGCAGTGTCATCTGTAAGGACCATTCTATCAGCTGCCCTGACTGCGACTCTCTGAGGAACAGATTCAGATGTGTGTAATGCTTTGATTCCTCCATCCCTTCCCCAGGTAAATAATGCACACATGCTCCAACATCCACATAATGCAATAGAAAATGACATTCATCGAACTAGGCAACCTTTTTACATTGATCCAATGTCAAGGTCTGATGCTTGCATGCCCATTGTAGACACTTTTGACAGTGGACAGGGTCACATATATGAAATGATTCAGTGTATTTTGTGTTTTGATACATTATTCCAATAGTGATCATTAAAGTTTATTGTGCTTTGTGCGACAGTAGTCCTTTGGTTGGTTCATACCAGATGAGATAGCCTTAGCTGACCTCTTGCATCCATGAGTCAGCAGTTCATTGTTTTTTTTTCCCCTCCTCAGACCAACTTCAGAAGTTACTCACCATGGCTGACCGTTAGCACCTCGCAAGCCTTTCTGATTCAAAAACGTTCTAACTCAGTCATCTGCCCATTATAATTTGGTCCTTATCAGAGTTATTCCTGCCCATATCTTCTGTATTCAACAGATATATCTAGTATGTGATGTATATATGTATAGTGTGTGTGTTTGTGTGTGTTTATTAGTGGCACACTAGGGTATATTCCATATCGCTTCCTCTGAGTACAACTACACTATAACAAGCCTTCAGGCTTAAATAGACACTTTTATTGTCCAAAATGCCTTTTTACACGGTTCTTCATTTCCCCAAGCACCACAAAGTAGTTATTCTTCACATTTTTCCTTCTCCACTCCTCTCCAACCAAGCTTTGCTCATCTCCAATTTTAGGTGACGTGTAGCCTCTATAGAATGGGAAGATTCCACTTGGCTGCTACTTCCCAGTGGCACCCAAGGAAACCAAGAGGACTGCCTATTGAAACTTCAGCTCCCATGTAACCCTGTTGGTATCCAAATGCTGCTGCCTGGTGTGCTGGGAGAACACGTGGCATAATGGGCAAGTTGTTAACTTGCTAACCTAAACCCTGTGGAAACACTTCGGCATGGTAAATTAAAAAAAAAAAAACAGAGTTGCACAATTTCTACCCAACTTCCCACTCTTGATACACAAAGACACACTGTTTCTAAATTTTCTTTGCATGTGAAGGAATGAACTAAGAATGGTGGCTTTTTTTTTTTTTCTGTGCCATGGTACTCAAAAACCTCTTCCAAGTCCGCCAAACCTGTCTTCTATATTGACTTTCTATATTTTGTCTTGCCCTTGAAAATGCACGTGTATATGCTCTTTGTAATGTATTACTTTTTCAAGCGATGTGTTTGTGCTACTACAGAAGAAGTCACTTGTAACCGAATAAGAAAATAGTTCTTTTGAATGGAAGCTTGGAGTTTTCAGCAGCGTTTACCAAAATTTGTACAATTTACTTAATTACTGCAATTAGTCATAATAATTTATTCTACTTTCAACAAAAAAGATAACAGTGGTATCTCTTTCATTTCCTAGGAACATCTGATTACTGGGGTGTTTTCTGAACAAAGATTTTTAGTGAAGCAGTATTTAGTTGTATGAAATTAAATCAAATGTGAAAAACTGGCTGTACTTTTTTTTTGTACCTTTTGTACTTTTGCTGATATGAATGCATGTAACTGCTCAACACTGATTACTTGCAACACCAAATTGATTGGATTAGCTCGTTAAGCCTTGAACTTCATAGACAGGTGTGTCCATTCATGAGAAACGGTATTTAAGGTGGTCAATTGCAAGTTGTGCTTCCCAATGACACTCCTCTGAAGAGTGACAGCATGGGATCCTCAAAACAACTCTCAAATGATCTGAAAACAAAGATTGTTCAGTATCATTGTTTAGGGGAAGGCTACAAAAAACTATCTCAGAGGTTTAAACTGTCAGTTTCAACTGTAAGTTATGTAATCTGGAAATGGAAGTCCACAGGCGCAATTGCTGTTAAACCCAGGTCTGGCAGGCCAAGAAAAATACAGGAGCAGCATATGTGCAGGATTGTGAGAATGGTTACAGACAACCCACAGATCACCTTCAAAGATCTGCAAGAACATCTTGCTGTAGATGGTGTATCTGTACATCGTTCTACAATTCAGTGCAGTTTGCACAAAGAACATCTGTATGCCAGGGTGATGAGAAAGAAGCCCTTTCTACATTCACGCCACAAACAGAGTCGCTTGTTGTATGCAAATGCTCATTTAGACAAGCCAGATTCATTTTGGAGCAAAGTGCTTTGGACTGATGAGACAAAAATTGAGTTATTTGGTCATAACAAAAAGTGCTTTGCATGGCGGAAGAAGAACACCATATTCCAAGAAAAACACCTGCTACCTAGTGTCAAATTTGGTGGAGGTTCTGTCATGTTGTGGAGCTGTGTGGCTAGTTCAAGGACTGTGGCCCTTGTTAAAGTTGAGGGTTGGATGAATTCAAACAATATCAACAAATTCTTCAGGATAATGTTCAAGCATCAGTCACAAAGTTGAAGTTACGCAGGGGTTGGATATTCCAACAAGACAATGACCCAAAAGACTGTTCGAAATCTACAAAGGCATTCATGCAGAGGGAGAAGTACAATGTTCTGGAATGGTTGTCACAGTCCCCTGACTTAAATATTATCGAAAGTCTATGGGATGATTTGAAGCAGGCTTTCCATGCTCGACAGCCAGCAAATTTAACTGAACTGGAGAGATTTTGTATGGAAGAATGGTCGAAAATACCTCCATCCAGAATCCAGACACTTCTCAAAGGCTATAGGAGACATCTAGAGGCTGTTATATTTGCAAAAGGAGGCTCAACTAAGTATTGATGTAATATCTCTGTTGGGTTGCCCAAATTTATGCACCTGTCTAATTTTATGATGCATATTGCATGTTTTCTGTTAATCCAATAAACTTAATGTCACTGCTGAAATACTACTGTTTTCATATCATATCATATATTAATAGGAAGTTGCTACTTTGAAAGCTCAACCAATGATAAACAAAAATCCAAAGAATTAAGAGGGGTTCCTAAACTTTTTCATATGACTGTACTTCTGATGGCACAAGGCTCAGCTCATGCAGTTCTCATACTTCAAAATGAACACAGTTAATATCTTCTGTGTCATTAGAACAGGAATAGTTTAAATCTGATTAAGTCATTCCTGTGTACGCTTGTGCCACTAAAGTTTGCACATCCTCACCAACTGTAATCTTATTATTGACAGATAAGAATACATTTGTTTATAGATGGGATACAAGGTGACGCAAATCAAATTTTTTATTTATTTTTTTTACTTGTATTGTACAATGTGTAATAGCTCAAAATGTAATGAATAATGGAATTTACCTAAAGCATTTGCTTTTGATATTATTAATTCTTATTATACTTAAACTTTTTTAGTATCAAACATTCAGAATATGAATAAAAAATAGACATGCCTTAACCATCACCTGCTTGTGTTTTTATAGATAATGGATGAAATAAAAAAGGGCATTCAATATGCTTTTCAAACAACTAATGAGCTGACTTTGGCTGTCAGTGGTTCAGGCCATGTTGCTATGGAAGCGGCACTTTTTAACACTTTGGAGCGTGGCGATAAAGTTCTGATTGGGGTTCATGGAATCTGGGGTGAAAGAGCTGCAGACATATCGGAAAGAATTGGTAAGTTTTTATATTTTATTTTTTGTAGCATGTCTCTTAAGCGTTCTGCAGATTTAATGATGAGTTATTTCCAAAATTTTTAATTTTTGGATAATCAGATACGATCCATTTGTCAAAAATATCAAAAAATGATCCTTATATCTTATTACTATAAGATATACAAATGAAAGGAGAGTATTCCATTAGTTTTGTTATGCTCTTGATCTATGTTTTCTAGTCACTGCATAGGGGTTGAGCTCTCTTTATTTAGATTGGCCTTGTCACTGTTTTGTGAATCACTATGTACAACACAGGGTTTCCTTGGATAGAATTCACAAAATTGTTTTCCAGTGGAAAAAAAAATGCCCGTTGTGTGCATGTTGAAATACAGATAGGTAAGGTTTCAATGGACAAACAAAACTCAAGGTTAGAAAGCAAAAGAAAAGGTCAGAGTCATGATGTGCTAGGATTTGATTGCAGAACAGTAGGAACAAAATGCTGTCACATGGCTTAAGCACTAATAAATAAGCCTTACATTTGTACTGTAGTTTCTTTAACAAAAGGAAACTAGAAATAATAAAAATGAGATTGCCGTCAAGCATTTAAAGTGACCAGGTAATGTGAATGTGATGTGTCCCTTCTTTAAACATGTGTACTTCATACCCACAATAGGGAAGCTTTCCCAAGAACTCTGAGCAAACAGGTACGTGTACTGCCTTCTTTTTTTTTTTTTTTTTTGTTCTATAAATGATTTAACCTTATTTTTCACTAATGTTTTTCCTATTTTGCTCATGTGTTAAATTTATATGTATTAAAAAGTCTATATTTTTAAGTTTTTAGTGGTACTTCATGTTTTAGTAATGTCAACAATATTGAAGCTAGGAAAGAACACTAAAGTGACAGCTAAAACAAGTATTATACAAATGAATTGACAATATGGGACAAAAGTGGTAATCTAACATAGAAAGATTTTTTTTTTCCATTTCCCATAAATGTATTTGTTTTTAAATGTGTGACAGTCTGTAATCATGACAATATAGTGGCTAGCACTGCTGCCAATTGATTCAGAATTCTGGGATTGAATCCCATGCCTAATTGGGTTTTCTTTTCTGCAGCTTATCCCCCATCCCTCTGTCTGCACTGGTTGTACTCCAGTTGGCCTCCTGTATCCCAAACATTTGCATGTTATGGTTATTACTGGATCAGTGCTGACCCTATTGCAGTGAACATGTCCATGAGTGGGCAATACTATAGAGTAATGTCATATTGAGGGAAGGTTCCTGTCTTGCTCCTAATGCTGTTGGAATAGTCAATCTGACTTCATGTTTCTGTTATTTCTTGGACTACACCAAAGTTGTTCTTCCTTGAAAGTCATTTGCATTCACCAGCTCAGCTTTAACAATTGTCTCTGACATGAAAACACAGGGAATATATGGTCCAAGACACACCATCACACATTCCTTAATGGCAGCCCAAAAACTATATACTGTACTTAAAAATTTAATGATTTCTTTATTTTATTTTTTTTTTAAGTGTGCAGGATTTAACAGGCATTTTTGTGAGTGATAAAGCAAATGTAATTTTTCCTCTAACAAAAGATTTTGTGAACCTTTTAATGTGGTAAAAGTCTAAAGATTAAAGTTAAAAGATTGCCCTAGACGAATTTGAGAAGAATACTTCACCCGAAATGTTCCTGGTTTAAAAATGCTGTAGTTAACTGACTGTTTTAGTTTACTATATGCTTTTTTTTTTTTTCTTTTCTTACTGGTCCATCAGTGAGTTTTGTAAAACATACATTATTAAAAGAGTAGCATGTCCAAGATGGTTTTGCTTACTTGGTATGAAATAACTGAAGAACTAACACTTAAAGCCTTTCTGGGCCATCCTAATACCGGACTGGCTTACTTACTAATTACACATGTTATTTTAGTATGTGGTCATAGGGTACCGTGTGACTTGGTGTTGACAGAATGATGTCTGCTCACAGAACCATTAAAAGGTATTTCCTTGCACTGAAAGGTGCCCATGTTTCCCAATAAAACGTGGACTATATCAGATAGCAAATTAATTTTGGTTAAGGACCCAAAACATGTAGTAATGGTTTTGACCTCTTCTTTTGTTGTATTTTTGACTTTTCAGGATAATTTTGGTTTTAATTGCAGTAAGCAGTGGCTTTTTTGGGTTTCTGACCCTAGCTACAGTTTTTAGTTATTGTTCTTCATTTGAATTTAATTTCCTGTTCTCCTGTTTTTTTTTTTTTGTTTTTTTTCTACCCTATCGGTCTGGCAGTCATAGCATCATGTTGCATTTTGATCGGTACGTGCAAGTAAGATTTTTGCTGTACTCCATACCTGTAACATAAAACCTATAGTACTTCTTACTGTGCACCTCCAAAACAAACTTGATCACCCCCTGGTGGTATTTATGCTATATGAACATAATGGTGCCTGGGATGCAGTATCAGATTGTTGTCTGTCCTTGTACCTGAACTACACCATTTCAAAATGCCAGCAGCCCTGACGTATTCAACCACTAAAACACACTTATGAAAAATTTACACACAAGCAAATGAACAAATGAGTGCCACCAAGGACATATTCTCTCACCTCAGATCAACTTGATTGACTAGTAATCAGTCACAGTAGCTTACATAATTCAGACACTCTTCCTATTTATTGGTCTTGGCTGGCAGAAACTTGAAATGTAATCTGATGTGGAAAATATTATCACGAAAGGTACAACAATTTAGTAGAATCATTTGAAAGTGTATCAGTTCAGATAGTTATTTGTGACATAGCTTTCTCTGCCTCTGCTTCTACATATTTTTAAATCAAAGATTTGTTTAATTTTACAAGATTAGGCTACAAAGGCTAAAGTATATCTCAAACAATCTGCTACTGAACTTCCTTGTTGATGGACAGTGTCCATTGGCTTGGCCACAATTAGACACGAGTTGGATTCCACTTTCCCACTGATTCAATTTTCAGGTTATTTTCCCTGGCTAGGTCTTTTGACTGAAGTGATCCAGTTGTTGGTTTCAAAGAGCAAGACAGAGTGAAAGAGAAAAAAAATATATACTGTATCACACTCAGGTATGGGGGCTTGGATGAGATGGGTATAAGCAAAGTTCAGGGTGGTCTGTGGGTAATGATGGAGCACACACAAACAGCACAGTTCATATTTGGGTTTTAAATATTCATTATACATTTGGCATGCTCTCCCTGTGTTATACCGAGTTCCCTTTAAAGACATGCCACGCTAGCTTTATTAATTGCTCTAATTTGCACTAGTGACTAAGCCTAGATAATGTGTTGGATTGGGTTGCGTGTGTATACCATGCAATGGTCTGGTGACTTCAACATGGCCATTTTATTTATATATAATATATATATATATATATATAATATATAGCATAGTTTTACTGTCAAATAATGTAAAGAGTACGCGTGTTTCGCCCTAATTCTAGGCTCATCAGGCGTACACACTCACTGCACCCCCTCTCGGGGAAATGGACGTCAACGTCAGAGACGAAGCCTCTTTACGTTGCGCCACGACGTGTGGTTCGTTTATTTAACAACATGTACTGTAGATCGGGGTAATTACATTCATGGCATTCGTAGTCTGAATCACAATCTGATTGTATGGGTGGTTACCTACCAGGTAACGCTTGTGGTTTTTCTGCAAGTCGGCAAACATCCGCCACGGTGCCCTCTTTCAGTTGCGAGAAGCAGATCATAGAATGCTGCATAGTTTTACTGTCGAATAATGCAAAGAGTATGTGACATGTGTTTCGCCTTAATTCTGGGCTCATCAGGCGTACACACTCACTGCACCCCCTCTCGGGGATCGAACTTGCGGATTCAAACTACGAATGCCTTGAATGTAATTACCCCGATCTACATGCTGTCAAATAAACGAGCCACACGCCGTGGCGCAACGTAAAGAGGCTTCAAACAGGGAACAAAGATCAGATATTCTGACCGTGAAATGAAAACAAATGAGTTGCAACAAAAGGTCTAATGCCAGTGGATTAGCATTTAACTGGACTCAAAATAAAGCACTTTGGCATATATGTTAACATCCTGAGCTAGTTGATTATTGACAAGACTCCCCACTGGGCACATTCAGCAAAATACACTATTCACCGCCACATCTTGGAATAACAAGAAATTAATCTCTGCATGCCCTCAGTAGAGAATCATTTGTTTTATCTGCTTTACTTCAAATGTTTAATGCAGGAAAGACTAGATTTAGTTCTGTGGTCGCATGCAAAGAACACAAATACACTTTGCTGCTCTGGGGACACCAGGTCATCACATATGTACAGTACTTGCAGATAGGTGTAATACTTTCTTAAATAATGCATATTACATGATTAGAGCAAATGCAGGTTAACCAGTTAAAAGTAAGGGCTTTGAACATGGGGTATCCACTTGATTAATTTGGACACCTGATTATGCTGCCAGCCTCCAAAGGCAGCATATTAATGTCCACCAACCAGGCAGCATTTATTCCCTAAAAGCAAAACACATAAAGAAGGCACTGCACCAAGAAAATCAATGTGGAAACTGATCAAAATTAGTCAGCAAAGCTTTCTATTGCGCCTCCATTATAACGGAGCTGCCAGTCAACTGACTTAAGTCAGGTGGAATCTTGGGCAATTATTTTAAGAAAATAAATGCGCATATAAATGTGTGTGAGTGTTACTGCATTTGTATATATGCAGCCATGCTCAAGAGGTTTAGTTGTTGTTTATCCAATTGTTACAATAGGCAAAGTGACTCATTACAA
>JANRMT010062854.1:122128951-122147859 GCA_026402145.1 Polypterus bichir lapradei | reverse complement strand
AGAATAAGAAATCAGGAAGGGGGCAAATAGTTTTTCACACCACTGTAGCATATTACAGAGACATATGCATTGTATGGTGCGCTGCAAACGTTAACTTTGAGGTATCCATTGATAACACCAGTCTTAGATGGGAAGCACAGCTAGACCATTTCAAAAGCTTTATAGGATTATTATCATGTGTCCAGAGTACAGAGAATTTCTTACCTACAGGAAATGTGCTTATCAACATGTAACAGATCGCCATTCTCTGGTGTTGTGATTAGTGAGCATAACTACCTTATGTCTTCCTTACATAAATTAACTACCTAACTTTGAAATTTCTTGTTTTCTTACCTGAAAAATCTCAGAATACAGTTTGCAACAGTATCTGTCATTAGGAGACACATTCATTTAGCAAATTTTGGAAAATAATTAGATAAAAACAAAAAAGTAAATACTCTCTGATCACTCAAGCCTTGAAATGTTAAAGTAGTTGTAGTAGCTATCTAGGTCATGCAAAAAGACAATTTTCCCCTTGGGGATTAATAAAGTACAGTAATCCCTTGCTATATCGCACTTCGACTTTCGTGGCTTCACTCTATCGTGGATTTTATATGTAAGCATATCTAAATATAATGCGGATTTTCAGCTGCTTCGTGGGTTTCTGTGGACAATGGGTCTTTTTACTTCTGGTACATGCTTCCTCAGTTGGTTTGCCCAGTTGATTTCATACAAGGGACGCTAATGGCGGATGGCTGAGAAGCTACCCAATCAGAGCACGCTGTTAAGGTCCTGTTTGCTGATTGGCTCAGCGACGAAGCGCCAAATTCGATTGCGCTGCATTAACCAGGAAGTCTCGTCTCGCTCATTCAGCATCAACGTGTTTCACTGTGTAAAGAGTTAACTTTTGTGCTCTTTTGTGTTTATCTTTGTGCATAGTCAAGCCCTTCGTTATGGCTCCAAAACGATCTGTCTATCGTAATGGCTGTAACATATGTGATATCAGAGACGCTCGATATCTTTAAAATAATATTTAGGTTTTACTGTATTTAAACAGTGTGTTTACATACATACAGTAATTTCAATGAATCGTACCTAATATCTAAGAGAATACAAAGGGTTTATGCTGTATAACTGTGTGGGAAATGTTTATAAGAGTGTGGGAGAGTTTATAAGGGCTTAAAATATACTGCAGTACTTCAAGCAGCTGGTGGCCACACCAGATACTGACTGGTACTTTTGATTTTGAGCCTCCCTTCATTCAGGGACACATTGTGAAACATTTTTAGTTTATGTCTTATGGTGTTGACTCTTTTAGTGTTCATACAAATATTTACACATTACGTCTACTGAAAGTAAAAACAGTTGAAAGTCAGGGGACGTTTCTTTTTTTGCTGAGTATATATGAAAATAACCATATGAACATATGGTTTTTACTTCACGGATTTTCACCTTTCGCGGGGGGTTCTGGAATGCAACCCCCGTGATAAAGGAGGCATCACTATATATGCAAACCTAGGTTACAAGTTTGATTAACACAACTATAATTATAAGTTTGATCTTTTTGATGTTAAAATAATATGTTTTAACATGTCATTATTTGTTTATCCAATAGCACTGTACTGACAAGGCTGAAAAAAAAGCAGGAACAAAAGAAAAACACAGCAGGAAATGAACAGTGAAAACTTAATTTCAAAAACCTAATGAGGTTGCTACCAGAAAGTGAAATATGATTATGTCAAAGCCCAATACATAACCAAAAATCTTTATTGAAAAACCCAAAAGTCAGACTTCCCCAAAAAATGTATTTACTCTGAAAGACTCTCTACAAAACCCACACATTGAATGGCTGGAAGTCCGCAGTGCTTGTCTTTTGTGCTATTGCTTCAATGGCGTCACATTTCACGACTTGCAGACGTCACATGGTAGCAACTGTCAGTCATAAGAACTTCTCCTACTAAAAACAGGTGCGCTCACAAACAACAAAGTGAGAGTGTGGAAATAACAAAAATGTGACATTCAAATTTTAATACTTTCACAATGAAACTGAAAGAATAAATAAGCACAGCTTCAAATAAATCCATAAATCGCAATGATCACAGGCAACATGGAGCTCCAGGTGCCTCCCAATAACCTTCCGCCGGCCCGCCCATGTGTGGTGGTAGTGCGAGCTGTGCACCCAGAAGCACTCCGGGTGTTCCTGGTCTTATTCTCCCCCAGCACATCCGGGTGTGGCAGAAGTGCTGAGGGCCAGGGCTCCTCAGGCATCTGGGCACCCCCTGGCGGTGACCATGGGCCCCTATAGGATTGAGCTTCCATGCTCCTTTGCCGTGGTCCCTATAGCCACCAGGACGGTCGCCCCCTCGTGGTCTGGAAGAAGCGTATGCCCTCCTCTGGTCCTTCTGGGCGTCCCAGCTGGGTACCACCCCTAGCCACTCGCCACAATATAAACACATATATGTAGTGTGAAAATGATGAATGTTAGTCAGTAAGAAGAGCTGGAGTGCCAACTTGACAAAAGTACATTTGATAATGACAAAAAACAGAATGTGCAAAAAATAAGGCACTGCAAGTAGTAGTCGTCTTGCAAAAAGAGTGCTTCTGGCCAGGTGCTCTGTTTGTACTGGACACCGATCCAAAATTAACACAACCTTCCAGCTGCTGTGGAAGTGATATGAACCATCTTCCAGTTGGAGTCCCTATGGACTTTTCAAGAGAATGGAGATTGAAACAACCGCGGTGGCCCCTCTCCACTCAGGGTGGTATTGCTTACCTTGCACAATCCTTGAAGATATCCCCTACTCGCACGTGTTTTTAATAATATAAAAGGTTTTGCATTTATTATGAGAATTCCATACATTTTTCTAAATATTGCATATTTTATTAATATTGCATTTCCATTTGTACTAAATATGTAAATATTGTTTAACACACTAAGCTCATAAGTGTAAGTGTGCTTAATAAAAATAAACTGAATTTAATTAATCCTGCAGGAATCAAAATACTGAATTTTAATTTACAACTCTATCTTAATAATTAAAATTCAATCTGTGCTGCGCAGTATGGCTTAATCATAACAGAAACAAGGGTGCAGACACATTGAGTAGATTATAAAATGTTCACTTACATATTTTCCAAATAACTTCTTTAAGATAATAAGTAATTTAACAGATATGAGTGTTACCCTGCTCATATTTACAATTCTCAGTGATTCTGTTTCTATCTGCCATTTTTCATTTTCAGGTATAACTGCTTGCTTCTAGTGGACACGGTAGCATCTCTGGGTGGAGCCCCCATATACATGGACAAACAGGGTAAGACTGTCTCCTGGTGGGGAAAAATAAGAAGCACCATTAGTGCCAATGTAGAGGAGCTCAATATGAGCCTGTTACAGTAGCTGCAATGAGATTTCCTTCCCAAAAGTCAACGGTAATAGAAGCCTCTAGGGTCAGGTGACTCTTTCTTTTGTTCGCCAGCAGTAGATGTTCATTTTTATTCCATCTGTAGGGAAGGCTGAAATCCGCACTGTCACAACTTTACTTCCCTGAAGAGTAAAGACTCCCATTGGAAACCGCAGTAGCAATATGAAAGATTCATTTTGAATAACCACATTTGAACGGAACATTTGTGTTGTAAATATTTTACATCTGAGCTTTCAGGGGAGATTTTATACATTCTTTGTACCATTTTTGATATAGATACATTTTGTTAATAAGCTATTCTTTACATTCCAAGTCTGAAAAGCATCTAGATTTATACTGTATATTCTGTGGAGGAATTAACCAATGGCAAAACTTGCTCCAGGAAATTTCATGAAGAGGATGAGCAATGTTAGTTATGAAAACACACTAGCTACTTTGATTAAAAATATACCTAAAGAACTTTGTTTTTTTGTTTATTGATTTCTTTTCTTTTTCCAGGTATTGACATTCTCTATTCTGGATCTCAGAAGGTTTTGAATGCTCCACCTGGAACAGCACCTATTTCATTCAGTGACAGGGCCAGGTTAGAGATCTCTTTTGCAGTATCTGTATACTGTATGGCAGCCATAGTTGCATCATTTATGATGCTACTCTTAGCAATTTGCTTAGTCAGCTGGATAAATCTATGTACCATATTTTGCATGGTATAATCAATCACACATATCAAAGAGAATGACGTATCAAATTATTCACTTTATCAATCCACAGCTTTATATTTAGGATTTAAGGGCCAAAAGATTCTCCCAGTAACTCTGGGCACAAAGCAGGAACCAACCTTGGAAAATTATGTTTATACCTCACTGAGAACTCTCACTCATAAAATTTACAGTAATCAATTAATCTAATGTTTTTGAGATATATGGGCAAAATGCAATACCTAAAGAACACACACATGAAAATGGAGAAAACATACAGATTCTCTATACCATTATCAACTGATTTCTTTGTGTTTCTATTGTTCTTGGAGCCATGTTAAGGCTTTAGTTAACACTAGAATCCCTAAAGCCTACGAAACAGTTAAATGCATGAAAGACTCAGAATCAAACCCACGACTTCTCGACTTGGAGACAGCAGTTCTTACCTCTATATGAGCCAAACAGATATAAATGTGAGTGTATGTGTCGTACTCTGTCCCAACTTCTTTTACTTTGGTTAAATTCTTGAAAAAAACACACTTGTTTTGTTATATCTGTGCCTTTTGTGAAAGTGTTTATTTGATATTTGGACTTCAGTCTTCACACATTATACACTTCATATCAGCATTTTGCCAATCATTAGTAGAACATGAAAAAAGTTTCTGTTCTAGTTATGTGTTCAACATTTCTTGCCTCGCATTTCACGACTTGCAGACGTCACATGGTAGCAACTGTCAGTCATAAGAACTTCTCCTACTAAAAACAGGTGCGCTCACAAATTTTAATACTTTCACAATGAAACTGAAAGAATAAATAAGCACAGCTTCAAATAAATCCATAAATCACAATGATCACAGGCAGCATTGAACTCCAGGTGCCTCCCAATAACCTATCGCCGGCCCTCCCATGTGTGGTGGTAGTGCCAGCTGTGCACCCAGAAGCACTCTGGGTATTCCTGGTCTTATTCTCCCCCAGCACATCCGGGTGTGGCGGAAGTGCTGAGGGCCTGTCATCCTTCATTTACACAGATCATTGTAGACATGGAACACAATTGAAATGTATGTATTTCAAAAAATGATATATTATTTACCATATACAATTCAAGGCACCTCATAACTAGATAAACAAACTTGAGCTGGAAGAACTTAGTGTATGACTAAAGCTGCGTTGGTGGTGGATGGGATAGCAGGCTACCGATGCTGATCGACACATTTGCAAAACAAAAGACGCTGATAAAGAGGAGCAATGGATTTTAAGGTAGTCTGGGATTATGAGTTTTTTCATAGGCTTCAGGGATTCTCGTGTTAAAGGACAGCCATTCCCCTTCAACCATTCAGCTTTAAAGTTGACATTAGAAGACAGAATCTGCACAGAAAGGCATTGTGACTCCCATGTCCAGTGACCTTACCAAACAGCTTTAAGCAGATACTATGTCATTTTTTTGCTGAGCCAAGACTATTAGGCCAGTAATTTACCATCCTTTTATTACTCAATGCATGACGATGATGATAATAAAAAATATTTGCAAAATATTGTCAGCGAGCAGACACTTTTCTTTTGGCATTGGGTCGGTTCTGTGTGTAAACTGCTTAAATCACTGCTTTGTCCATTGTCTAATATACTTCAGTATGAATGCTGCTATACAATTATTGATCAAATAGAAAAACGAAGAATGAATACACCTGTCAACTTCCAGTAACTTTTACCTTGGTTCTTTCATGGCTGCATATGTGTAGGCCAATAGCCGGAGAAATTTTATGCATAGTATCTATGGTAAACAAAACAGTAACATTTTATTTTTATTATGGTGTGCATACATAACAAATAAAGAGACATCTAATGACCATGTTGAAAGTTAACTTTAATTTTAACTCCCCAGAGGTGCTGAGAAAACCATATACAATTTCCTTTGCTATGAGTTCTGAGAAATTGTTGGAAACACAGCAAAATGCATTGAACTTGATGGGAAAGACAATAAGTAAATGAACTAGTTATGAGTAGGTTTTGATGGTACAGTGATGTTTTAAGTGTCCCTGAGGCCTAAGGACGTGTCTACCATCTATGCTGGACTTATTGTGGCTAGAAATGTGATCTGATCTGTGAGGTAGCATTGGTAACCACTAGACTGTTTGTGCAGTTCCCCAAATACCTGATACAAAACGGCTTGGACACAAGTTCAATAAACAAGAGGATTTATTTGTGGAAAACTTTTTACTGGTAAGTGTTTCCCACACCACAGACACAGTAATAAATCACAGAAATACTGTAACTCTCTGTCTTTCTTCAGCACCTCCACTCCCCCAAACAAGTGCTGTGCTCCCCCTCCTGACCCTGGCACCCAGAGCTGAGGCAGGTGGCGTCTTTTATGTGAAACACAGAAGTTCTTGTGGTGTCCCATAATCATGGCCTGGGAGCACTTCTGGGTTAGGCTGGAGCCTGACCAAGTAGAGCTTACTAGACCGATTGCATACACAGTTTGACACCTAGTTTACTCTTCTCTTGCATGGATCTGCTGGAACTTGAAGATCGGTTTGCGCTTCTCTGCACTTGCACTTCCATTTGCACTTCAGAGTAACAGCAGATGATATGTGTACCGGTGCATACTAACACAACCAGAGAGCCTGCAATGCGAGGGATCACTGTTCTATACTCAGGGGGTTGTGCCTGTCACTACCTGAAGTGTATTACATAGCAAGGAGCACTAAATGCTTAATTTATTAGTAAAAATGCAACATAAAATAAATCTGTGCAGAACAAAGAAGTATTTTTATTATGGTCAGCTATTTATTTATTTATTTTTATGCCTTCGTGGTGCAAATTGGAATGGAGCAGAAACATCATGAATGTGTAAAGCAGATCGGCCAGCAATCTAAAATGTAAGCTGGAGTATGCATACAGTACACATGCATGAAAGTTCTGCACATGCCTGTACAGTTCTGTAATATTACGCTGGCCTTGCAATGCATCCTGGGGTGCTGGAAAGAAATGCGTGTATAAGGTGGCCACACCACAGATTTTCAGGATTATAATCGGTGAACAAGGTCACCGGCAAACTATGCATATTAACTACGAAAAACACTTTGTAAAATTTTATCAATTAACAGTAATCACCAGCTTGTTGCAGATTCATTCCTGAACTATTCCTCCTCCTGACATCATTATACTGTACATGTGTAGTTTGTCAAGGCAGATAAGAATGCTTACAAATCAACAAGACTGTCTCTGTTGATTAGGATGAGATCTACTGTATACATTAACATCTATTGGAGTAGAATGTTTGCCTGTGGGCTAACCATTGTCAATGACATTGAATAAACAACGGTGGTAAAGAAAAACTGAAAAAAAGTTTGCATTTTAAAAGCCTACTGTTAACATCCAGTAACTTTTTATTCATTCTTTTTTGTTTTTCATTCTTTCTGTAGCTTTTAGGCTGTTCTTTGTTTTTTGTATTTGTTGCAGTTCTACCCATGTCTCTTTCATCATAATGATGTGTTTATACCTGTTTTTTTCCTTAACTTTTTACTGAGACTTTAGCTACTATTAGCAAGAGTTGATTGACTCCCTCTGTACTTTTGATTTTGATATTTTTATTGTTTTTGACTTATGGTTTTTGCTTTCGGAATTGGATTTTTTATTTTATGGCCTGTTCTCATTTTGGATATTTTTCTTTAATTTAAAAAATTTAAGATTTTGGTTATTTGAGCCAGGGGTTTTAGGTGGTTCTCGTTTGTTTTCTTGAGAGTTAAAAAGCTAGGCTGTTCTTGAGCTGTAAAGACTTTGACCCCGTTTTTAATATTTTAAGACCTGTTTGTCTTTTCTAGCGTTTTACAGCCTAATCCATAACAACATTTGGCTGCAATTTAATATGGAAGTTTGAAGGCAATACCCTAGCTCAAACTGTGTTGTTAGAATTTCCCTACACGTATTTCAAACATTTGACAAAGGAGAGAAGACCATTCAGTCCTTCAAGCCTGTTTGTTTAACTAATAGCTAGGCTGTCCCAATATCTCATCCAGATTCTATTTTATGCAAAGAGTTGTGGGAATATGGAACATTATATCGAGCCATGTATTAGAAGAATAAAACTTAACCTTTAAAAAGTGCTTCTTGGTTTCAGTCTTAAATGCACTTCACCTTAATTTCCACGGTTATCCTCTAGCATTTGGTTCACTGTTTACTTGAAAGAATCTGCCTGGATCTACCGTATTTGGACTTTTCCTAAAATGGAAATTTTAAATATAACAATTTTTTTTTCAGATTACATTATGCTATTCTCACTGAGAAGAGTGGATGTAAATGACAAATAGATGGAACATCAGTATTTTCTTATTGATTTTCTTGTATTTTCTTTGGTACAGACAGAAGATAGCAAGTCGGAAGACAAAGCCAGTCTCCTTTCACTTGGATATTGGTTGGCTGTCCAATTACTGGGGTTGTGATGGCAAGCCACGAGTGTGAGTTTCCTAAAGATGTCTCTTCAACTGAGTTTGCATGAGAGAAGAATTTTGGGTATGGTGCAGAAAAATGACATGCTAATGCATTTTGAAGTAAAGGGAAATGGTGGAGATGGCAGCTCAATTATGTTTACTTTAAGTCCTATCTAAGTATGCAAGTTGTATAATTCTTGACACAGACTTGTCCTCTGCGTATTGAAGCAGACATACTACACAAAGCACAGGACATATACTGGATCTGTACTATAAATGGTTGTTTCCTGCAATTGGACAAGGAACTAAATTGTTGAGGAAAAATACATAAAATATTGAAAAAATAGTTTAAGAGGTAGAGGTGGCCCAAGGGAGATGTAATGTTTTAATAAGCAGTTAAAATGGTCAGAGATTTGAATTATACAATGTTGGAAACCATGCAATAGGTAAAAGTTGGAAAAATTAACTGTAAAAGTAAACAAAAATTATAATGCATCAGAATAAATTAAAAGAACTAGATGCATTTTTTGAATAGATTGCATTTTCTATTTTGTGATATGGTGTTTTAACGCAATAAAACTTACTGAAAAAACAAGTTACACACATGTATACTCAAATCTACATTAATTTTAGAACAGTTTTGTTTTAATCTTTTCATATGTAGTATATCAACAAAGTAATCAAGAATCAACCTAAAATGAGAAGTGGGCAACAAAGGAAAAGAAAACAGAATGTCCACAGGACAAAAGATCAAAAGGAAAGTGAAAGTTTGGATTTCTTTGGCTGTAGTTATTGATATAATGAAACCTACATGATCTAGACTAACTGAACAATACAATTTCCTTTCTTGGGCATTTTGTTCAATGCTACGGTAAACACAATGTTTATAAAAGTAGTGGAAAGATGTTATTATTTGCATCTTTTATTGTTCATCTACCTTATGGTAGTGATCTTGAATCCCTCAGATGCCTCTTTACGTAGCATAAGCAGTAACATTTTTTTTCTCTAGGTTGTGCCATCCTATATCACCTGTTCAGCCTGTCATTCCAGCAAGTGCCACTGTGAAAGACATTCTAAACTGTTCTTGTTTTAAAGAAGGCAAGTGCCTCGTCACCTAATGACTACAGACCAGTGGCACTTGTGTCTCACATCTTGAACACTTTTTGAGAGGCTGGTCCTGAACTTTCAGTCACCTTTTGGTAGACCACCTGGACCCACTGCAGTTTGCTTATTGGACTAAGATTGGAATGGAGGATGCAATTATCTGTCTGCTCCACAAAACTGGCAACACTGTGAGGATTATACATTTTCTTCATTTCTCCAGTGTCTTAAGTACTATCCAGCCATCCCAGTTAAGGGTTAGGCTCAGAGACATGTAGGTAGATGAGCCTATGGTATCCTAAATAATAAACTATCTGTTGTGCAGACCGCGGTTTGTGAGACTCAAGGACTGTGTTTCTGATACAGATGTGAGCAACAGTGGAGCACCACAAGGAATAGTCCTGTCTTCTTTTTTCTCTGTACACCACAGACTATAAATGTAACAACAGGTCATGTCACTTTCTGATGATTCTCCTCTTATGGAGTGTATTGACAAGGAAGATGAGGCAGAGTATACGTGTCAGGAGGAGAACTTTGTTTCTTGGTGCAGAAAGAATAGTCTGCAAGTAAACATCAGCAATGAAGGAACTGACTTTTGCCGCACCAAATAGCCTCTATGTCTAGTCACTATACAGGGTCTGGAAGTACAGGTACTGCACTCCTACAAGTACGTGGGGGTTCACATCAATGACAGGCTAGACCGGTCTCAAAACACACTGGATCTACATAAGAAAGGGCAGAGCAGGATCTTTTTCCTTAACATACTGCATTTCTTTAATGCGCGTAATGACATCTTTCTCATCTTCTATAACTCTGATTGTCTACGCTGTAGTGTGCTGGGCTGGTGACAACACTTCAAGGGAGACCCAGCAATTCAACAAACTAATTAAAAAGAGTAGTTTCAGTTATAGGGCATACTGTTGGACCCCATGGAGGTAGTAGAAAGGAGAGAATTAAAATAAAACTGAGTGTCATTATGAACAATACTGCACATCATATCCCTGAAACACTAACACTGAGGACTTTCAGCTAACAGTCTTCAGCAGAAGTGTGTCAAGAAACGCTCCTGAGGTTCCTTTATACCAGCAGCAACATGCCTGCATAATGCCTCACTGTGATTGGGACTGTGTGTGTCCAAACCATAGTTTTTATTTATTATTTAATAAGTGTTTGTAAAATGTCAACGTTCCCACTAGGGACAAAATACATTTTTATCTCGCTACATGGCAGTGGGTGAAGTCCCTGTGCCAGCAGAGAATGGGTGAAGGTTTTAAATTACCACCTCTTTTAGATTATTATTTGAGTGCAGCAGCTCCAATAAAATTGAATGAATTTACAAAGAGAATGTGTGATTATGTATTCACTTCCTTAAATAAGTGAATACAATTTAAAGGAAATCAACAAATATTTTAGTAGAAAAGTAGGGTTTAAATACATTTATTTCAATAATATTTTAAGACCATTCTGGTATAATGTTTGCCTATTAAATGTCTTTATTTACATTTTATTTATTATCACTGTCCCCATATCTTCATAGGTACCATCACACTGGGCCTATCTCTGGTTTCTTCAGCCTTCGAGAGAGTCTTGCAATATTAGCAGAAAAGGTAA
The DNA here is from genome assembly GCA_026402145.1 of Polypterus bichir lapradei. NCBI lineage: Eukaryota > Metazoa > Chordata > Cladistia > Polypteriformes > Polypteridae > Polypterus > Polypterus bichir. Next base: position 122,136,624 of record JANRMT010062854.1, on the reverse strand, counting down.
ACCATATATCAAAATTCAAGCACAGATATACCCTTTACCTACTTTAAAGATCTTCTAATGTAATGTTTGAGGTTCAGAATGATCTGATTTGCTGTCTAAAACGTTTCAGTGATATCCACTAAATCATTTTGAATAAAAAGGGATGTACCGTCCCAAATATTATCGTGGCTTAGATTTCATGTAACTTAGAAGCTCTATTACACTTTGCATGAATACCAGCATACAAAAAAGTATTTTCAGACCAGTGTATAGGAAGCATTAATTGGTTTTGAAAACTGGGCTTAATGTGGTAGTCGTTAGTATGTGCTAAATAAATTATGGTTGATAATACATTAATCAATAGTACAGACTTCTAGCCTTTGTCACATCTAACCAAGCACTAGTTCAAGCACTTTTCCTTTGTGCTGAAATTGTGAATACAAAGATTTTAATTATTCACCTGAAAACACTAATCTCCAGCACACTCCAGTTGAGAATTATAAATAGATTGTATCCAAATCTCTGCATGTGCCATTTAGTATATTTGGGTGCAGACTTGTATTATCATCTCTGTTCCTTAGTTGTCTCAGCACCCTCTTCCACATGTTCTAGAATTGTCCCCCAGTTGCTTCACCCTGGGCCTATGTGGTCAAATCTCCGTTTTTCAATACTTTCTGTGCAGGTTCCCCTGTCACCTTAGGTTCTCCTTGTTTTGGACTTCTCCACTCTCTCCCTGTCTGTGAAACAGTAGTGGGTAACCACAACAATAGCTACTATTGTTGCAGAACTATTGTTGGCCTCCTCCTGGAAACTCCATTACTCTATCATTTCTGCTTGCTGGAGGTCATCTTTCTTCAACTTAGCCCTCTTGGAACAATTGTAAGATTGATTAAAAATGAATTTAGTTATACAATTAACAGTTGAATTAGTACAATTCAGCTGATCTGGAGCTGGATGGGGGTTTCCCTGTGATACAGTCTCCTGACTGTTTTAAATTGTCCCTCTGTGTCCTTTATTTGCTGGCCAACTGTTGGACTGTTGTTGTCCTCTGTTTTTGTTTCCTAACATTTAACAATTTCTGAAGGCTGTGATACTGGAGATTGTATTTTCATGGTGTTCTTTTTTTTTATTAAGATTTAAAAACAAATTTTTTTTTCATATTTTATTGTCTACTTTAAGTCAATATGTTTAAGAAAAATTTGATTGAAAAAAAAAATCAATATGGGCCAGTCCTGCTCACTAAAAATTAAGTATTTTATCATTACGTCAATTATGCCAGAGCCAACAGAAATGTGAAAACATTTGGGGAAAAAATTGTTAGCTTCGATCAACCTTAGTGAGCCAAAATTTCTCAAATGTTATGTAGCCAGATATTGCTTTTCAGTTATTTATCATATAGTTTCCATTAATAAATATTATATCAAATATTGTGTTTGTTCACTCGGACCTCCTTTAATGAAATATTAGGTTTAGCTTGATGATCTGATAGCACTTAGTATGAAAAATAGAGACTGGGTTTTAGTTTCTGTTAGGGTCCTTACAGTATCAATATTTTGAGGCGTCTGAACTGTCTAATGACTTCATCGATATATAAATTGCCCCTGTGTACAATATGTGTAAAATAATATTACTCAAATATTTTTCTTGTGCTCAGGGACTTGAAAATTACTGGAAACACCATGAAGAAACTGCTCTCTATCTACATGAAAGACTTGAGAATATTGGATTAAAACTATTTGTCAAAGAAAAGGTAAGAAGAGAATGAGGGGTGGCCTGTGGAAACCTCTGTACTGGGGCTGGGCGGGAAGGGATTGAAACTGGTTTGGAGGTGGGCCAGTATTACGAATTGTTTCAGTGACATTGTTGCAGGACTCTGTATTATTAACAGGACCGGTCTTCTGTAATATTATAAAGATGACTGAAAAGTGATTCATTAAAGATGATTTACAAGTCACAACTCTTTATTTATATCTCAAATTAGAATTGCTTTATCAAAAAGTGGACTTGATTATCTGCCAAGAGGGAACTGTAAAAATTACTAATTTTAATCACTCAGAAGTGCCTTCATCAGTCATTCTCTTTCTACCATTTTCTGAACATGACCAACTCAGCATGCACTTTACAAAGAAATTGTACTTCATTCTGTTTCACTGTGGCTTAGCTCTATTGCATGATTTAATTTTTTTCCCATTTCCTCTCTATTTATTTTTTGTTGTCCATGCACATGACCTGCCACAAAAGGACAAGCACAGGGTGAGTGCTGAGTGGTTTTCCAAAATTAGCAATGATATACTGGTAGACAATAATGTTAGCTTTTGAAATATACAGTACAAAACTTTGTCAAAAAAATGTTGTGTAACCAGTTTGTTTCAAATGTATAGTCCAATTAAATTCTTGATCAACACTCACCACATTTCACTGACCAGTACCCTGAATCTTACTCTTTGGCTTATGTAAAACGTACCATCATTTTTTTTTTTTTTTTTTTTTTTTTTTTTGCATATACTTTTGCTAAACTGGCACTAAAATTCACTTTGTGATATTTGCATTAACAACCTTCTAAAAGTTTAAAGTTTTTGGAGGATAAGTAAATTAAAAAAACATTGCACCCTAAGGGTTTGGCAACATCGTATGTCCCTTTTGAATTTGTACATTTCTCAGAAGAGGGTCCAGATCAGGGAAAAAAACCAGAAATGAATCTTTTGAAAATATGACATGGCTACACAAAAACCCATAATGAGACAAAAACATGAAAAAAGGTGTAATCAGGCAAATCGGTAAATTTTGTTCTCCAGAGTTGATGGGGAAAAAAAAATGTTGCAACTGTCATCTTTGATGAAATGCTGCTTTTGCTGGTGTTCTTATTTAAACTTTGTGAGTGCTGATGAAGGCATTTTCTCATCAGCCACAGCACAATTCTGCTTGATGGGAGTTATAGTTCCATGTCAGCACTGTCATAAAGTTGTAGATGTGACGGAAATATAGGGGGGCAGGAGTGGTTTACTTATACAGAGCACCTTTCTTCCAGGATCAATGGCAAAAATTTCTCTGTTGCGAAATGGCATAGTTTTCTGATTAGTTTTGTGAAGCGAAATAATTCAATTTTGTTTGAATCGCTTGTTCATTGTTAATATTTGACCAGTTCCACAGTCTATGCATTGAAGTGAACTGATCCCGAATGTTAAAGATTTGGAGAAAATCAGAATAAAGTTGTGGGGAATCCCCTTAACAATTGTTGAAAGACCATAATTATATTGCTGATTGTGCCTAACAAGAATCTCTTGAATCTCTGTGCACCCCAATCAAGTCAATATGTCTTGGGTAAGACAGATGGATACTTTATTGATCCCCTCAGGGAGATTCAGGTGTCCAGTATCTCAAGCACATCAGTAAAAACTGGTAAATATTATAAATGCAAGGAGAACAAGCATAAATAAATATATAGTAAAACGTACAAATTGGTGAATTGTTAGCGTTAGAAGGTAGAATGGTGACCAGGTCTTGAATCACTTGTATTGACAACAGTATTATAAAATCTAACGGTAGTAGGAACAAATGATCTAATGCATCCTATTCTACAGTACGGAGAGAGAGGACAACTGCTAAGTTTACTTCTTTGACCCACCAAAAGGTTATGGAGAGGGTGCCTGGTATTATCAAGGTTCGCCTGTACCTTCTTCCTCATACATCTTTCCACCACAATTCCCATTGAGTCCATAGTCCTACCCAGCACAAGCCAACCTTCTTCACCAGCTTGTCCAGGCTCTTAGAGTTCTAATATGTCATACTGCCTCCCCAACACATGGCAGCAAAAAGGAGGACACTGGCAACAACTTTCTGATAGAACAGACAGCATTTTGCTACATATGCTAAATGATCTGAGTTTTCTGAGGAAAAAAGCCTGCCCTGGCCCTTTCTATAGAGGACTTTGCCCCTTCCTATAGAGGACATCTTGAACCAAAGAACATAATCCTCACATAACCACCTAGTACATCCAAAAAGGAGTGGGTCTGGCGTAGCATGTAGAGGACTGTATCCTCAACATCAGTGTGCTCCCGGTATGGAACTGTAGGGGATCCAGTGCATGCTGGAAACGTAAGCAGCCACTCCAATGTCTTAATGATGTGTGATGTGAGGGCCACCGGTCTGTAGCGAAGATTTTCAGTAGTCTAAAACATATGCAAAAGAGAATCTGAGCCCCAAAACTATAGCTCGTTTCAAGTGCAGTGCTGTAAAAGGTTGTTCCACTTGGGTAAAAAATGAAATTTGTCCTCACTTATACTCTTTCCCTGAGGTGGGGAAAAGAATCCATATGTGTTACCTGGAATAACCTTTACATGGAGGTTCAGAACTCCTTTTATGAAGTGGGATTGTGCAATAGGACAAACCCATTATTGTAGGAATTGCTTGGTCTCTTGCACTGTGCCATTAAAGAAAGAACCCAGTTTTTAATGATTGAAAAATTATCTTCATTTAAAGTTTTACTTGATAGATGATGCAGTAGCTGGCATTGCTGCCTGACAGTTCCAAATGTCTGGACTCTGACACCAGTTATCTTTGAATGCTTTAACCACAATCGCATAAGTTTTTTTCTAGACTCCTGTAGCCAAAGGTTTGAAGTGTGCCACTGTGATCTATGTCTTTCGTTCCATACACATTATTTTCTATATATTGTAACAGATAGAGGGTGCTGTCGTCCCCTTGAACCCTTGGACCACATGCCAGACACCAGATAAAAGTCCAAAATAATGACTTTTTCTTATAATAAAGTGCACAAAGCACCCTCCACTCCACAAAACTCATACACAATACAATAATTAAATCCTCCAACTCCCAGACCCGTTATCACCCTTCCTTCCAACTCAGCTCAGCCTGCTGGGATCTCCCACAGTCCTTTTAAAGTCCTTGACCCGGAAGTGTTTCTCTCTCTCTCTCTCTCTCTGTCCATGTGACTGGCAACACTTCCGGGTCAGATGAAAACTCCTTTTTCTTCAACCTGGAAGTACGTCATTTCTTCTGTTCCCGTGACTGGGACGTACTTCCGGGCTGTATGGAAAATAATCTTTGAGCCTCCCTGCAGCGTCCTCTGGTGGCCCACATGGTATCCAGCAGGGCTGTGAAGGAAAACTCCAATGTCCATGATGCCCTGCTGGAATTCAGGGCATCTCCACGTCACAGGGAGGGCTCCATCTGGCGGCGTTGGGGTATTGGCCGGGATGAATGGCCGGCCATATACCACAATATGTAATATCTTTGGTTTAGCAAAAGCTGCAATCTCTAATGAACATATTCCTAGGGAGCATGCACCCACTGCTGAATACAACTCAGTGTTTTTTCTTACATCACGAAGCCTTTTGAATGACCATGAAATTGATTAAATAGGTTTGAGAGTTATTGGATGAGTGTTTTGCTTGTGAGTACGTATAAATGGTTTAGAAGAACTCCTTCTGGTCAGCTGCCTATGAAGGCACCTAATAGCGTTAAAAAGTAAACTTATGCTTCACCAGTACCTACAACTACAGGTGGGTTTTTTGCACTCTTTGCTGTGAATTCCAGTTTAAATTTTATAGCAAAAAGCCAAACATCAGATTCTGTATTCTTAGTATTTAAACCTTGATAGCTAACTGGAAATATTTAGCAGTATGGAAACATAAAATAATTAATGACTACACACACACACATACAATAATAGTAAGTTACTATTGTTGTTGTTTTACTTGATTTATTGTGTTTTTGCTTTAATTGAGCTTGTGGACTGGCTAGTCATTTCTGGGAATAATTTCAACAATCAGTGATTGGCAAGTCATTTTTCATAATATGATTTCCAAGAGCCTGTACCCTTTTTATTGATGTGACCAAAATATTTTAGGCTTATCTTTTCTATGGTTACTTTACATGATACATTTTTAATGAGTGCAATCAGCATGGATCTTTTTCACCCTTACTAATTAAAATTAGATCATTATATTTTCGATTTTTCACTTTCCAGATTGAATTGCAAACCATTCCAAGCCTCCCTTATTATATGCTTGCTTGAAAGAACAAAACAAATATGTTTGAAATTAAAGGTAAACAGAGTGTCAGAGTGTATGTCTTCAGTGTTAGTAGAGAAATAAGTTGTTGTAAAAGACACTTTCACTAAACCCTACATTTCAAATTTCTTTTAACAGCACATGAGGCTGCCCACTGTGACTACCATCGCAGTACCAGAAGGGTATGACTGGAGGGACATCACAGCATATGTGATGAAGAACTACAGCATGGAGATAACCGGTGGCCTGGGACCATCCGTGGGCATGGTTCGTACTTTAGCAGTACTGGCTATCTTTGATCCTTCAATCTTTATTTCCTAGACCACTGAGTGCAGTGTATAAACATTTTATAAAGTATAAAATAATCCAGTTCAAGTGAGTCAAATGATGTCTAAATGAATAAAAGGTAGTAAATTAAATGAAAAGCAACCAGGTCAACATATTAATACAATGCATGCTCTTGGGATAATATATTGGAATAAGCTGAATAAGAAATACATGAATAATTGAATAATTTATACAAATATAGGAGAGGAAGCAGTTAAAGACTTAATGGATGACTTTGAGGTACTGTCCTGACCTACAGTGCTTTCATTCAGAGCTTTGAGTCCAAATCTAAATTCATAATTTCTTTGACTTGCTCTATTCTAGAAAGAAATGTTGCCAGATTTGAAATTTGCTTTGTAATATTAAACCGCCCGATGAACTTGTGTGCATCTTATGATAGACTGGCATCTTATTTAATTCAGGTCACTGCTTTCTAAATTCAAAGCTCACCAGAGCCGTTCTCAAAAAAAAAACAGACTGGTGAAGTGTTACATTGACTGTAGTGTGCACTAAGAGTCATATTTGACGTAATTTTTAAACTCTAGGAAAAAACAGCATTTCTCTTCTCTATTGTTACTGGCATTAGTTTTTTATTCCTTTCAATCTTTTTAAAATCTGTTGCATCTAAATGTGGACTCAAAGTAAAGAACACAATTTTACTTCACAAACAAATGCTAATAGAGGTAATGTCACAGTTCTGCTCACCTTGACCAACTAGTGACTGTACACGTTTCAGGCATTCTGCAAACTCAAATGACACATACTGAAGTTCACAACCTAGGCTAAACAGAATTGGTTTAAGTTGTACACTGAAAAAGCATAACTTGCTGGATCTGCTTAGTCAGATTATGACACCCATTTCCATTTAATTGAAATATCTAATAATATTAGATTAAATTGGATAAACTTAATCAATCCCATGGGGATATTCAGAATATATAAACAACAAATGTGGAGATCTAACATTAACATCTTTTGTTATTACAGCAAGAGTTTATTAAAAAAATTAGGTAACGATTTTATTCAGTTGATCTAACAACTTATATCACTGTCATTGACTGGTAGTAAAGACAAAAACTCCAATGAAATGTTGGGGTGTCAAGTGGGCCACCCCATTTACTCAAAAGGTTGTAACAAAAACAAGTGCTCGATGGCGCCAAAATTAACAGAAATATCTATACCCTTTGGCTAATGTAAGGATGATTGTCTACAGTATAGGCATCATGCTCGTGGTCTGGAGCTCTTTCTTGCGGGTTGCTTGTCTTCCAAATGAGACGCCTCCTCCCAGGAGTGTCCTGTTTTTATAGCTCCTGAACTGAAAGGGGGGGGGGGGGG
>JANRMT010062854.1:122105304-122128851 GCA_026402145.1 Polypterus bichir lapradei | reverse complement strand
GGGGGGGGGTTAATTTTCCTAATTGGGTGGCTTTTCAGAACTGTGGGAGGACAAGGAGTCCAGGCGGTTAGCAATTGTGTGACCTGGTGTCCTGGGGTGGTAGAGCTTACCTTTGGCAAGCCTGGAAGGTGACCATCTGATATGTGTACATGATACTAATTTGCTGAATTAAGTTGCCCTTATTTAAATGTGTGGATCTATTGTACTCATTTCTTTATGCCTTTGCTAATCAGAAAGTAAAAAAAAATATGAAATTTACATTATTATTAAATATATATTTTTCTTTTTTTGAGATAGCCCCCATGTGCATTGCATTACTCACCCAAAAATGCCACCCCAAACAGGTGAATACCACTTTCATAGCTGTACAAATATTTAGCAGTTAAAAAGGTATTTTTATGTGCAAAGACCTGATCTTTGACGCTACACAAATGAGAACAGATTCCCAAAACTCTTTGCAATATCTTTGCAATTACTTATGCAGCTTAACTACATTTATGCAAATCAGTCATTTTTTACCAAGAAAAATATATTTGGAAATTTGCACAATGTTTCTGGAAAATACACCTAAAAAATTGCTCACTGTACCAGCCCAATTGGAAAATGTATTTTTAAGACCCCTGACTATGGGAGCATGACCCCTTACCAACATTACTATGTGACATTATAATGCAAATTATTATTACAATATATGGCTATGATTTTTTGTTTTGTTTGAAGAAGTGACTGCGATATCTGCTAAAACCATGTCCGTTGTATTAGACACAGATATACAGTGGGATGCAAAAGTTTGGGCAACCTTGTTAATAGTCATTATTTTCCTGTATAAATTGTTGGTTGTTACGATAAAAAATGTCAGTTAAATATATCATATAGGAGACACACACACAGTGATATTTGAGAAGTGAAATGAAGTTTATTGGATTTACAGAAAGTGTGCAATAATTGTTCAAACAAAATCAGGCAGGTGCATAAATTTGGGCACCACAAAAAAGAAATGAAATCAATATTTAGTAGATCCGCCTTTTGCAGAAATTACAGCCTCTAAACGCTTCCTGTAGGTTCCAATGAGAGTCTGGATTGTGGTTGAAGGTATTTTGAACCATTCCTCTTTACAAAACATCTCTAGTTCATTCAGGTTTGATGGCTTCCGAGCATGGACAGCTCTCTTTAACTCACACCACAGATTTTCAATTATATTCAGGTCTGGGGACTGAGATGGCCATTCCGGAACGTTGTACTTGTTCCTCTGCATGAATGCCTTAGTGGATTTTGAGCAGTGTTTCGGGTCGTTGTCTTGTTGAAAGATCCAGCCCCGGCGCAGCTTCAGCTTTGTCACTGATTCCTGGACATTGGTCTCCAGAATCTGCTGATACTGAGTGGAATCCATGCGTCCCTCAACTTTGACAAGATTCCCAGTCCCTGCACTGGCCACACAGCCCCACAGCATGATGGAACCACCACCATATTTTACTGTAGGTAGCAGGTGTTTTTCTTGGAATGCTATGTTCTTTTTCCTCCATGCATAACACCCCTTGTTATGCCCAAATAACTCAATTTTAGTTTCATCAGTCCACAGCACCTTATTCCAAAATGAAGCTGGCTTGTCCAAATGTGCTTGAGCATACCTCAAGCGGCTCTGTTTGTGCTGTGGGCGGAGAAAAGGCTTCCTCTGCATCACTCTCGCATACAGCATCTCCTTGTGTAAAGTGCGCCGAATGGTTGAACGATGCACAGTGACTCCATCTGCTGCAAGATGATGTTGTAGGTCTTTGGTGCTGGTCTGTGGGTTGACTCTGACTGTTCTCACCATTCGTCGCTTCTGTCTATCCGAAATCTTTCTTGGTCTGCCACTTCGAGCCTTAACTTGAACTGAGCCTGTGGTCTTCCATTTCCTCAATATGTTCCTAACTGTGGAAACAGACAGCTTAAATCTCTGGGACAGCTTTCTGTATCCTTCCCCTAAACCATGATGGTGAACAATCTTTGTCTTCAGGTCATTTGAGAGTTGTTTTGTGACCCCCATGTTGCTACTCTTCAGAGAAAATTAAAGGAATAGGGAAACTTACAATTGACCCCCTTAAATACTCTTTCTCATTATAGGATTCACCTGTGTATGTAGGTCAGGGGTCACTGAGCTTACCAAGCCAATTTGAGTTCCAATAATTAGTTCTAAAAGTTTTGGAATCAATAAAATGACAACGGTGCCCAAATTTATGCACCTGCCTGGTTTTGTTTGAACAATTATTGCACACTTTCTGTAAATCCAATAAACTTCATTTCACTTCTCAAATATCACTGTGTGTGTCTCCTATATGATATATTTAACTGACATTTTTTATCATAACAACCAACGATTTATACAGGAAAATAATGACTATTAACAAGGTTGCCCAAACTTTTGCATCCCACTGTATAGACCTTACAAATGTGACCATTTTCATTTGAAGTAATTTAAAGGTGCTATCTAATAGTACTTTTTTTCTAAAACACATAATCCTTTTCTAAAAGTTTAAAATATGTTCATTTTGAATAAAGTCAACTTAAGGGAATTGAATAGCAATATATCCAGGGAAATGATTTGTGTGATTGGTATTGGTATTTAAAGTAATGACATGCATTTATGTTTTTTACACATAAGTTATGCTTGTATATGTCACACCCAAGAAAATGTAGAGCTCTAAAACAGGATAATTTTATGCAAGGTCCATTTAAATTGGATGTGTAGTATCAACACACCCAGAGAATCGTCTTGTGAGAGTATCCATAAGTGCAGATGAGTACGGTTTCCAATAACTCTGAAGTCTCTTTCAATGCATGCAGATTGCTCAAAGCAGCTTTATCTCTACATACGTTACTGAGAACAGGAATAAAATTCTGAAGAGACCATAAGAGTTAAAAAATATTTCCAGGCTTTTATTCCTCTAGAAAAATAACTAACCTACCTGCAACATGAACAATCTAATGAGATGCTCTAATCTAATAAGGATACACCAGAATGAAGCAGTGGGTTTTCTTTCTGGATTTAAATTCTATGGCTGGAGGTGCATGTCTTACATTAGCAGGCAGACCGTTCTACAGTTTTGTGACCCTATAGGTGAAATCTGCAACTCCCCCAGTAGTATTAAGTGTCTGTGGCATTCTTACAAGACTGAAACTTGAGGCTTTAATACAGTATACTCATTGTATTGTACGCCTTAATTAGTCACTTAACACTTTATATGTTAAAAGGAGGATTTTAAAACTAACCTTCCTTCACAAGACACATTGAAATGGTTGCGGCTCCTAGTTCTCTTAGATTCTTCTAGTAGCATTATGAATTACCTTGATTTTGAGTAAAGTTTTGCTTGAAATAAATGCACAACTTCCTCATATTCTGCATTTTAAGAAAACTGCTTATTTTTCCTGTAAAATAGCACATTTTGGATACTGCGTTAATGTGAATTGTTAAATGTAAATTAGTTTTGAATGTAATGGCTAAGCTGCACATTGATTCAGCAAAACAAAATTAATACTTAATTTGTCTGAGTTAAAAAGTATCGGCACCCTGTTGTTGTGTTCAGCATTTCCAGCAACTTATTTCCAGCTTTCTGCTGTGTATAAAGATAAGAACCACACACCTAGGCAGTGTTTCAACTCTGTAATGCAATTAATGAAAGGCACAACAGGAGAAAAATCATTAGGCAAAACAAAAAAATATTGATGAGCATGATCCACATATGGGTGAAAAAGAATATTGTTTTCAAAATATATGATCCTGTGGTAGGATGTATAGGGAAAGCAGTAACCAGTAATTTTAATGAGGACCTCGCTATACAGAGAATGTATTGCAATGTAGATGTCTTACTGTTCTGGTTAATTTGTGAATGTATTCGCAACAGCAGGTCTTTCTTTTGGGAGTCGGCATTAGCATAATTATGCATGGACTCTTAAAAAAAAAAAAAAAAAAATGTCCCTAATAACCTAGTTATTAAGTCTAAACCAAAAACAAGAGACAAGTCAAAACCAGTACTTCTCTTCAATAACTGATTTTCTTTTTTTTTTTTTTAATTTTGTTTGTATTAGGACTAAGTCTTTCATTAAGTCACATAAATCTTTATTTAAGTCAAAGTATGGATGCATCTTTCTGAATGCCATGTTCTTTTAAGGGCAGCTCTGCAGCCATTTCAGACAACAAAGATATATACACCACCTGGCTTGGGAATGCACTTCATCTATGAACGCAAATGGATAGGATCCATTAAAAACATGAATGATAACAAACCCAACAAGAACTAAAAATTAATAGCACACAGAAGCAAAGGTATAAATACATTAACCAACCATATGTTCCTGACAGTTGGGTTGCTCAGTGATTTTTATCTTGATGTGACTGAGTATTTCCTTCCATTATGCTGCCATATTAGACTCCAGCTCTCCCATTCATAAAAAGGAATGAGCAGGACTGGGCATGGATGGTTGGGTGGATGGATATCTCAAGTTAAAAAGTGCATCTTGTATGCCAGTTATGTCCAGCTCTAATCTGGGAGATCTGCAGTAGCTGTGGATTTTCATTCTAAATTTTATCTTAATTAGTGTCCACTTTGTGCTGCTCATTAATTTTTGCCTTAATTTTAATTGACTTGCTATTTATGACTTAAGCCCCCTTAATTGTTTCTGTTTTCCCTAATTAGCTGCCATACAATAATGAGACACCAAAACGAGCCCACACATGACCAGCAACTTGTTTCTATCGCACAATAACTGAAAATAAAGGAAGGTGAAGTTCTTAGTAATGTTAATCTCCTGCGGTCCATAAAATATTTTGATTGTGCTCTTAGGGGGGAAAAAAAAATCCACCATTTGGAAATGTCTTGTGTGGCAGAGTGAGCATCAACAAGCCATGGAATTGAAAAACTTTAAGTAGCAACAAGAATCGGCTTCTAATTAAAAAACTGGTTGGAGTGAAATTGGTTGGAGTTTGAGGCCCGACTTAGCTGACTGGCTGCCATTTAAGTAAAAAATTAAGCAAGTCATAGGACTTTAGGAACAAAGCAATTAAAATGAAGAAAAAAGAAGTCAAAATGGTCACTGACAAAGAAGTGGCAGTAAGGAAAACTTGCAGTGACTGCAGGCAACCAGGATTGGAGTTTTATACCCCTGTTTTATATTTATTATTAAAAATGATTTTGCTTTATTTGAACCACATACCTTTTTAAAACTATACATTATATACCACTCTGAGCTTGCCAAAGGGAAAAATGAAATGTAAATACATTTCATAAAAACTTTTAATTCTTCTAGTACTTTTTCTCTAATAATTTTTAATGTTATTTCACATTTTAGCCCAATTAATTCATTAGTGGGAATCCGTTGCATTGATGACATGTTGCCATTCACACCTTGAGTGCCAATATAACAGTGGCTACATGTAATCATAAAGGTAACTCTGTGTGATTTTGCTGCTAAAATCTATTATTGGGGATAAGGGTGTAAGAATTGGTCCTAATTGAAACAGTGATTATGATCAGAATTTCATCTACAGTCTGAATATTGATTTCATCCTGTGTAGAAAAAGAACATTAAATGTGATCTGATTTTTTTCCTGCAGGTTCTTCGGGTTGGTCTAATGGGATACAACTGCACCAAAGCAAATGCTGATCTGGTTGTGAAGGTGTTGGCAGATGCCCTACAACACTGCAAAAAGAGCAAAGTGTAGCCAGAGCCCAAAGTCTTTCTGCTGATATGAGTCTTGATGAATGCCTGCTTAAACGGTGGCTAGAGCTTAATGGAAAGTTAAAGGATTTATGAGAAATTACTCAAGGATGCAATAATCTAAGAATACATTAGAACTTGAACTGAATCTTTCATTGTGTGCAGTAAAATGACTATTCCAACCCTGTTCCTTTGTTTACAAGATTAAGATTATAAATAATTTTAGCCTTTAGAGTAAATGTTGCAGCCAGACAAGTAGTGAAAGCAGTCACACAGTTTTTTCTCGGCTGTAATCTATGTATTTTTTTTATTAATTTGACAAAAGAAGAATATTAAACCCCTGAAACATATGTAAGGTATTTTCCAAGAATGTTGAGGCACACACATATACACACCTCTTGAAGTGGCCTACCTACTGCAGTTACCCAAAACCTTTTGTTTTTTTTTTTACAACTGAAGGTTTTCTAAGTACGTATTTTTCTGAAAATCAGGGCATGATGCTAATAAATGTTTAAAATGGTGATAAACTCAACCAGCTTGTCTCAGTTGAGGTGGAGCCATAGCAAGTTCTGCTAGCTCAGCTCAAAAAGACTGGGTTCAAATCCCAACCTTGTCAATGTTCTTCCAATGTCTGTATTTCTATCCTGATAAACTGATTTTCTCTCAATATCTGATGATGTGCATTTCAGGGTGATTGGTATGTCTGAACTGATATGGTATAAGTGTTCCTTGTACCCTATAATTAATATTACAGCCATTAAGCCCTCCACCACCAAACGTCAAATCGTGAGAAGGATAGCACAATTAAGTCATATTTGTACATAAAAAAATCACACATAAATGCCATTTCTTTTTGGTAATAAGACATTTTATTGATCAGATTGACAGACATGCTAAATTTCTATACAGTGTTAATGGAGACCAGCTCTGTACCTGTCAGGTCTGCTCCACAGAGCTGTAAGAATTAATATCTTATTACTCGCCTATAGCCAGAGGGTCAAACATTGTGTTTCCATATTCCTACTGTTGTGAAAAATACAGTGAATCAATTTAAACTACTTCTAGCTGGTTACTATAACAAACATGTGACTGTTACTGGAAAGCTACACAAAGTCATTCATCTTGTACACTCATTTACAATGAATAAAAAAAATAATAAAATATAGTGAAAATGACCAATATATTAAATTCATTATCATGTGTACAAACAATGAAGTACATCCAAAAAGAAATGAATAAAGCAATACAATCAAAACTTTTCTAAACATGACAGGAATCTTTTGTAGGCCAGCTCTCTTGTGGTACCCATCATGCCTTGTGTAGGTACTAAGAAGGCACCAATGTAATTTTAAAATAAATAATTAAATAAGTTAAAAGACAAAAAAGGTCACATTATAATAAAAAAAGAGTAAGTTAAGCAAGAAAAGAACCCACTGGAAAATAAAAACCTTTACAATGTAAGACTCCTGCACCTGGCCTGAAAATTCTGCTTCCCTCTTATCTATCGGGGAAGCATTACTGGATAGTGGAGCATTTTAACCAAAGCTAACCCTTAATATAAGAGATATACATTTATACATTATTATTACTATTATTATTATTATTAAGCATAGTCAATATGTTTTTCAGTGTGATGGCAAATTTAACAGACTGAGTTACAATAAATCCTAAACCATGATATTCGTTAAATGACAAAGGGATAAGAAGTTCTGCAAAACTATTACGTTCAGTGTGTTATGCCACTTAAGTTTAATTTGCTTGATAAATAGTAAAATAACATCAGATGCTGAACAGCTTCCAATGAGTGAGTCTATAGTGAAGACAAATACAGCCAGTGGGTTCGAGTTGCAGACTTTTTCCGTTCAATACATGTTATATAAAATGACACAAGGTAAGACTGAAACAGCAACAAACATAGGGAGTAAGAGTAGCTTTATTAAAACAAGAGGCCAACTAGAAAATTCTTCAAACAAGCAAAATCAGTTCAAGGGTGAAACGTAACAAGTATATTTTTCTTTTTAAAACAGTGTAAGAATTACACATCATCAGTTGGCCAAGTGTGCAAACAGAATGGAACACTTCATCTTCTGAACAAGGCAATGTATTCACTTTGTCCGTAATATGACCAAGATTACAGTGGGCTGTGTATGTGACTGCCCATGTTTTACAGTAAGTACACAATGCAGTGTATGCAGGCATCCGCAACTGGAGGGAAAAATGCAAAATTATTTACTAGTAGAGAAAGATTTATGAAACAAGTGTTTCATTTCAGTGATCAGTGCTAGTGATGTATGTGCCCAATTGCAAAAAGGGAATAAACAACTACCTAATGTTTCAGGAACTACATTCGTAATAACATAAGTAAAAAATGGAGACTATTAAATTAATCAAGACTACAAGGTTTCTGTAATAAGAGTCTAAGAAAATGCATTCAGTTTTACAGGAGGCATTATGCTGACAACTGAACATGTACAAAATATTATAATTTACATTGCAGGAATACAGGGAAAAATGAATGGCAGATAAATCAGAAGGGCAGGATGGGTTTCTCTGATATGCTGTGAGAGGACATATACGTGTAAAGTTTTGTGGCCAGGTCAGCTACAAGAGATAGATTCTTCTTTATTGTAAATTCACTTTAGACATATTTGTGGTAAATCTGATAGGAAAAAGCTTTGTAGATCTTATGGCAAGCACCCTGTTATTTATTTTATATATGCAAACCTTTCAGCTGTATTATATTATATTATGTCCAAGGCTGCACCAGCCCCCTGAATTAGATTAAGTGTAGTTTAGAATGTACATATACAGTTTAATATTAGAACGATCTCAAACCTGCTTATTTCAATTGACTTTGCAGGGGACTGAAGCCATTTCTAGTAGCACTGATCACAAAACAGGATACAACCCTTGACAGGGTAACTTTCCATTTTATTACCCATCTCACAAACAAACACACCCACAAGACCAAATAAGAACTGGCAGCTAGCCTACTCTCTACATAGTCAGGGATGTGGGATGAATATTGTAGTAGCCAGAGGAAAACCTCCAGCAGAAGAACAAACTCCACGTGGACAATGACCTGGCATTGATATGAATCCACTATGCCACCGTGTAGCCCATATTGCATTCTATTCTATCCTATTCTATGCTGTAGTCTGGCGCACTTTTGGGTAGGTTTGGTTTTCTCCATGTATTCATTTAAGGTTGTCACTGTAAACAATAATTTCCTTTCACCGTAAACATATTATACATACTGTTAAGATAAACTTCACCTCTAACTCAATCCGGTCTAGATGTACTCATTTATTTGTCGTTTCCTCCACTAGCATCTTCACCTGAATTGAATTTCAGTGAAAATTCTGGAAATGAAAATGAGCGGTTAAGTACAATAATATAATACACTTAAATAGCCACCTTAACACTGTCCCTCCCATATAAACACCTCCTCTGTTAGTGACAACCATTTCAAGGATGTGTGTGCAACTCAGAGAGATCCTAAGCAAGACCAGAGGTTTTTTGAGTTTGGATTTGCCTTTGTGATTTTGTTAGAAAAAAAATCCCCTGCTGGGTTTTCGTAGGTGTAGAAGAATAGTCTACAACCCAAAACCATTGATCAATAGTGGTCCTATAGTGGGGAATAGAAGAATCATGAAAGGGGCAAATCAATAAGCTGTCATCCAATTCTACTGGGACAGGACAGTCCTTGAAAGGTTTCAGGAAAAAGAGCAAGCACGAGCAACTGTACATGCTGTTAGAAGAGCAGGTGAACATGACAGTGGTGCCTAGAGAAGCACATAACATCTCATAACTCGTCATACAGGATCATGAATGGAGTACACTAGTCATTGATGTACTGTGATCCAGTTCCCTTCCTGTTGTTGCAAAAAAAGGAATAAATGGATACTATCTGCTAAGGAAGACAAACATGGCAAATTGGAGGCTGGGAAAAATATAAACTGATATGATGAATTTTAATTTCTGCTGATTTGTGCTTATGGGAGGACTGTGTTAATGTAGTAATCCCAGGAGTTCATCAACAGTGTATGGTGGTGGACTTTATTTTACTAACGTTCAATGGGTCTCTTGATACATCTGAATGACAAGGAATGTGTAAACATCTTTGTTAATCAAGAGCTTCAATTCATGACAGTGCAATACATGCTTATCCTTTCAGCAGGGTAGTTACCCATTCTGCTGGAACAGGATAGGCCTTGAAAGGGTCTTTGACATGAGATTGAGTTATTTAGTATAGAAATCCACCAATAGCTAATTTGCAGCATTGATAAGACATCTTTAATGTCAACAGCACCCCAACCTGCAACTTGTTGAGTTAATTCCATGATTAATTTAGGATGTCCTCAGGACATGTATGCCTAATGATACAGACTTTCTGAATTTTATGATATACCACAGATGACATATTGGTGTGCTTATAGGCAGAGACAGCACTAACTAAACTAAAAGAAAATAATTATTTGTGATTTTTATTTATTAATTATCATACACATTTGCACACATGAATAAATGTGGCATTTATCATTTAAAATGAATCTGGGGGATAACGTACCTACCTGACAACACTGTCATGTGTCACCCTGAAATGTGCATCAATGTGACTGGCATATCCCACAAATCAATTTTTAAATGTTTCAAAACACACTCATTTTGACCAATGTCAACCTAAACTTTTTAGACTTTGGAAACATACCTCAAAAAACATTTATCTGAGCAGTGATGATATTTAAAGAAATTCAGTTCATTTATGCTGCTACTACACAAATTAACCTTGTTAATGTGGCACCCAAGAAGTTCATATCCGATCAGTATCTAAAGAGCAAGAGACAGATGTGGTGTTTGGCTTTGATTAATAAAACATTTAGAAAGTTTAACAAATTGTAATTTCACATATCATAAAAATGTATTTCAGAAATTATATTCAGCAAGGATACAAACTACTGTATAGTTAAGAGTCAAGGCATATGCACATTTTAGAGGAACATTTTGTCTTAAAGTTGGCAAAATAGGCTTAGTGAGAATAAGTTTCAGATGCAAAAATGATAATTAATAAATGCTATATGAAAGTATGTCTGAACAGCTAGCTCTCAGATTCGAGTGTTATTGAATTATAACGTTTGAATGATTTTGGCAGAACTTCTATAATAAATCTAAATAATCCTACTCGGTGAGGACCTCATATGTAGTGATTTAACAGAGAATGAAGAACAATGTACAGCAATAAGCTATATGCTCCGCTAAAAGGAATTGGATCCCACTGTACCATTTAAGAAATCCCCTATTAGTTCCAACTGTTGCAGTAACCTCCATTTTTGAAATCAGAGTTTTATACAATCCGATTAGTGTCTCTGAG
The DNA here is from genome assembly GCA_026402145.1 of Polypterus bichir lapradei. Taxonomy (NCBI): domain Eukaryota; kingdom Metazoa; phylum Chordata; class Cladistia; order Polypteriformes; family Polypteridae; genus Polypterus; species Polypterus bichir. Next base: position 122,117,786 of record JANRMT010062854.1, on the reverse strand, counting down.
GGGTATGCACTGCAAGTGGCACATAATCTTTGTCACATTGCTCATCATCTTAGTGCTTGAAAGATGGTGTATGTTACGGTCCACCACAGGAAGAACATTTGAGCACTGTGTGATAGTTTCTGTTTGCCAATAATACAGCAGATGCAGACAGATAGAGGAGTAGTGCTTCTTTTTTAAGGCTATTCAAATTCGTTAAAAGTTTTGATAATTTATCTTGAGTGAAAGCAAGGCCATGTTATACATTGAGAATGTTAGAGCTATTTCTGAAGAATGAATAGATCAGTTCTCCTATGCCTCTTTGGAAACAAGAGACCACCAATACAGTTCAGTAGTTAGTTTCTGGAAAATGTGACAGTGAAATGATGAACTGTAAACTAGATTTTCATTAAGATTACAACACTTTATAAATATAATGTATGTAAATATAAATATGTGTTTGTGTTGTGTGAGTGTGTCTGTGTGCATGAGTGGGTCCTGTGATACACTGGTGCACAATCCAAGATGGGACCCTGTCTTGTGCCGATAGTTGTCTAGGCAGGCTTCAGCCCCCGTAACCATGAATACAAAGTCATGTCATATAATTTTCTAATCTGCCTAATCCATAAGAGGGTCACAGGGGCTGTCGAAGCCTATACTAGGTAGCATAGGGCTCAAGGCAGGAACTAACCCAGGACAGGGCGCCAGTCCATCGCAGGGCAAACATGCACACACACACACACCAAGCATTCTCTAGGGTCAGTTTAGCTTTGCCAACTCACCTAACCTGCATGTCTTTGGACACTGGGAGGAAACCAAGTACTCTGACATGAGGAGAACATGCAAACTCCACACAGTAAGAACTCGGGACACAAACTCTGGTCTCCTTACTGTGAGGCAGCAGCATTACCACTGTGCCACAATACCGCTCCTGATTACAAAGTGAGGTTGTGAAATATTATGCTATGAAAAAAATAACATTTCAAGAGCTGTTTATTAACTCGGGTGCCACTGGGATCTGGATACAAGGTTTAATTTTCCATAGCATAGGAAATATAGCGATTCATATTCAGTTTATAACCATTAGATGCAACTCCTGTATAAACTGTGTACCATTACAGACACGTTCACATTTTGATTGTCAGGTGGAAAATGGGGAAAGACCACAAACAACTTACATTTCTGTAGAAATCACAACATCTAAAAGAGCAATTTCAGTCCTTTCATGATGATTTTATCACAAACTAGACAAAGAGAGAGATCTTAAAAGTGAAAAACACAAAAGAAAATTAACACCACTTTCCAGCAGTGTTCTTATCTACCTTTATCTGTGTCTTAATATGCAGGCTTTGTACTTTTGATATGAATAGAGAAAGCACACAAAGTAGTTCCAGGAAAGGCATTAAAAAACAAAGACACCAATTTTGCTTACGGCGAGGCAGGATGGACAAATACTCAAAGACAAACTCCATATTTAAAGCAAAGAAAAAGGTGAAAAATCAAAATCACTGGGGACAGGATGATTTGGCACTCCAGAATGATCACAGAAAGTTTATTTTATGGTGTGAAATTCAAACCAACTACCGAGAAGAGAAGAGAAGAGAAGAGCTTGACCAACCCTTCGCTATTCCATGCAAACTTAGTGGAGCAGGAGCTGAAGTTTTGTCTACCACAAAAGATAAATTCAGGCCCCTTTTGAGATTCCCCTATTGTATACTTGACACTGACATTGAGTATATACGGTTATCAAGATAGAAACAGATTCACAACATTCCCCCATCCACCCTACCAATTCACCAGTTTTTCCCCCTAAAAAGCACTACTGATCAACAGCTGAAACCTGTGAAATGAACTGATTCATGGGTACCTTTCATCAAATGATGAGGTTTCAGATTTGAAGTCGGCATTTACTATCATAATTCCACACCCCAACCTTGTAATGCTTACAAATATAAAAAACAGTCAACACTTTACAGATAATAAATTTAACTCATGAATTAAAAGAATTACACATTTAAAGGAACTCGGAGATGAGGTACTTTCCTATAAATGTTATATATCTAAATTAAACACAAAGAACATTTTGAACCATTAACTTTCATTTACTCTGCTTCCAAATGAGTATACCATGCTGCAGTAGCCATGAACACTAACTTCTGCCTAACTCTCTATAATTCTTTTACATTATGTATCCTCCACCTCATTTTATGTCTGCTTGTCCTACCCAGTGACATGTTGAAGTGGGACGGGCTCTCTAGCTACTCCTGGGCAACTCCTTCTAGCATTACCCAGACATGGTCCTAAACATCTTACCAATGGTCTGGGCCTGATAAAATTGCCTGTGGAAATTTCTCATCGAGTATCCTTTGAAGACGTCCAAATATGGCAATTGATAGTCCACAAATTGCCACTTAAACAAACAAAGCCCTGGCACAGTGTCAGGTGGAACTTTCCTTTGTCTAGTTGCCTTACTGTATATTACTCTCATTCATCAACATTTTTGCTTTAATATGTTTGAAGCTGCACAGTATAATACGCTGTTTAGCAACTTCAGAATCCAAAATGTGAAAAAGTAATGTAAATAAGTATAGAATACAAATAGCTGAAACAATTTAGTACACCTTCAGCCACCTTGGAACAGCTTATGCCTAGGTACTAAAAAAGAAGACCCAGCCCAGTCGTGCAACCTCAGATCCAGGAGGATAATTGTGGATTCTGTCCAGGAATGGTGGACTAGCTCTTTACCCTTATGAGGATTCTGGAGGGGGCATGGGAGTACACCCAGTTGGCCAACATGTGTTTTGTGGACTTAGAGAAGGTGTATGACTGTGTTCCTCAAAGGGTTCTTTGGGTTTACTGGAAGAGTAATAAGGACTATTCGATCCCTATATAATCAAAGTGGGAGCTGAGTCTGCATTTACGGAAAAACATCAGCACCACTTCCAGTGGGTGTGGGACTACTCCAGGGTTATGCTTTGTCTCCTTTCCTGCTTATGATTGGTGGCCTTAGAATCACATCACTGCTTTTTGCAGAGATCGTGATTGTGTTGCTTTCATCGGGCTGTGAACTCCAGCATGCATTAGAACAGTTTGTGACCGAGTATGAAGCAGCAGGGATGAGGATAATCACCTTCAAATCTGAAGCCCTGGTCCTCCATACAATAAAGGTGGATTGTCCTCTTCAAGTGGGAGATGAGTTACTGCCTCAAGTGGAGGAGTTTAAGTACCTCAGGATCTTGTTTACGAGTGAGGGGAAAAGGGATGGTGAGATCAATTTATGGAATGGGGCATTGAGTGCAGTTGCTATATATCGATCTGTAGTGATGAAGAAGGACTGGAGAGTCAGAAAGTAAAGCTATCGATTTACCAGTCGATCTACATTTCTATCTTCACCTATGGTCATGAGCTTTGGGTAATGACTGAAAGAATGAAATCATGGGTACATGCGGCCAAAGTGAGCTTTCTCCTCAGGGTGGCGGGCCTTTCCCTTAGAGACAGGGTGAGAAATGCAGTTATCAGGGAGAGGCTCAGAGTAGAGCTGCTGATCCTCCACAACATGAGGAGCCAACTGAGGTGGTTCCAGCATCAGTTACGGATGCCTCCCTGTGGAGGACTGAACTGGGAGGAGACCTGAGGAAAACCCAGGGCTCACTGGGAGGACTGTATGTCCCAGATGTCTGAGAACACTTTGGAATCCCACAGTATGAGTTGGGAAGTATGGCTGGGGAAAGGGGCATATTGGCCTCACTGCTAAGACTTCGGATAAGCAGTGGAAAATTAATTAATTTTAGTACAGCAGTGAAATTCCACAGGATCCCATCCAATTGGTTTAGCCCACATAAGAAGAAAAAATAATACATATAAAGAGGAGTGCTTATGGAGGCAAAGTGTGCCTTTTAACATTCTAGGACATTGCTGTGACGCTCTGAATATGCAATAGTAAAACAGAGAATTCATAAGCCACAGTGAGACCCCACTTATCTGTCATTTCTCTGAGCAATAATGAAATCTCACATTCTTATCTACCTTCATTTGAGCCTCTGGTTGCACACTACTTCACAGAGTAATTCTGAGTGGAACTGGAGGAAAAAGTAGATGGAAGGCTGACCAAGCAGCACAGGTGACACAAAAGCATAGACTATTTCAAAGAACAGGAACAGAAACAGGGCAATAGCAAGAAAATGGTGTAGCTAAATACGTATTGAAAACCTAAAACTTAAGCAGGGGATAAAATTAATTATAACGTGACAAAATATGGGTCTCTAGGAGAATTTGACAATCAAGCTTTGAAATCTAGACCATAGTATGTTAAGCACAAAACCTAGCTAATGGTAACACAGACCAAGGTGTAGCTTTTGAAGAAACACAAAGGAGAGCTGGCATCACATCTGGTCCTGCCTATACTGTACAAAATAAGAAAGGACATTATTGGGAAAAAAATATATAAAAACAAACAACATTATTGTTTCAATGACAACTGAGGGAAACAATGAATACCGAACTTGATGAAACTCATGAGTATCGCATAAGTGCCATCAGAACGTCCCACAGAACTGCGTGCGTAAAACTATTTTCCTGTCATCTGTACCTTTGTTCAAAGGAAAATTCCAGAAACAGATCTGCAAGTTTCCTTTCAAGCTTAACATAAAACAATAAATAATTTAATAAATAAGCAAATACATAGAAAATTAAGATTTTGGCTTCAAAATCCACCCACTTTTGGACATTGCTTTTGATTATGAATGTATGGTAAGTAAAATTTTAACCAGGAATTTTGAACATGAGCTCTCCATTCCTGTTCTGTATGAACACAAATGCCCTCTTTTGCCAGCTGTATTTTATCTTATACTGTACTCGCCAGCTGTTATGTTAGGAAGAAAACAGTGTTAGTTGTGTCCATTCACAGTAACTAATTCTTTGCCAAGGAGACTGTGCCACAATTTTTTTACAAACAGTATGTACCAAGAGTCATGTACATTGTGAATGTGGTTTACTAGCTTTAACATCATCTGTATATTTAGATAACAGTTACATAAAACCACTGACAGAAAAAGAGCTATTCAAATTACTTACCCAAATTCATTCTTTTATACAGGAATGTCACACCAGAAAAGCTACCTTATGATGCAATTATAGTATGTGCAGAAAAGTGACTTTTACATATTTAATTCCTGTACATTGGCAGACAAGGCCCACAATTAAAAAATGGCTTGCAGCATGCTTTGGCCATTCAATCTATAGCTGTTAATGTATTTATTTAGGTTTGTTTTTACTGCCAGACCCAATCTTTAATCATCTGATTTCAGTACACAAACACACCACACACAGACGCATCCCATGAAGGTACTGGACAATACTGTTCAGGTATGCACTCGAGGAGAGGGGTGAAAGTGTTATATATGCTGTCATTTGCTTCTAGATATATGATCTCAATTCTTGGCCAAGACATGGTATGTACTGATTTGTAATTAAAGGTCACTGGACAGTGCCATGCTCATATAACAGGAATATGCCCCTTTCAGACACATGCACCAATGTGCACTGCTCAGAACAATTTATTAAATGCAATACCAGGGAGTTTTGGATTGATGGAGATGGTATGAAGAAAGAGGAGTTGCACTGAGATCGTCATGGAAACCTTCATTGGTGGAGAGTATAAGATCAGGCTGTTCAGTCTCCAACTGTTTTGAGCCCCTCAAGGCAAATGCATAGGCAAAGTTGGGCTTTAGATGAGGGGTGAGGAAAATAAAAGCAAGCAACTAAAAACCTCGCCACCTCACAGCTGAGTAAGGTTATTCTTCCAAGTGACTTATTGGATCTCCCACATTTTGAAGTCAATTATAGTCAATTTTGTAATCACTGCACTCCCTTTGACTAGCTCCTAAAGAGGTATGTTTTTCGCTTCTATATTTTTTATTTAAATATACAATTGCTTGAATATGACATTACCATAGTAGAATACAAATTAAGGTCACAATTGTATTTTTATTATTACAAATATTTTTAATAGTGCAATAAAGATTTGTTGCAAAGTAAATAAATTATTTCATCATTAGAGAGAATTGCATGAAATGAAAGTTGAAATTTTACTTATGCTTTCTCTTCCTACACTGTGTTTTTATCACATATTTTATAGGTTAACCTTAAAAGTAACGAAGTAATGTTATCTTTTGATAAATTGCTTTCTTGATTCATTCTTTCTAAGTAGAGAGCATGGCCTTTCTGTCTGTTAATAGGGGGCGCACCATGTTTTTGAGATAGACAGAGTAGGTAGGTGTATTTTTGGCTGATGTTAACAAACTAAAAAAACTTAGAATAAAATGATACTGGAGAGAAGAATAATTCATGAGTGCAATCCATTCTTAACAACACAGTCATAACTCAGCATTTTTGAATAAATAATACTATAGGGCTGTAGGTGTTGAGCTGGGGGTTTGGGTCAAATGGCAGTAAATGAAGAAATAGGTTGATTCATATTAATTATACATAATTACATAAATCATAAATTTCTTAGTGTGTGTGAGGGTGGCCAGGAAAAAAGTTTGGGATTGTGTGAGCCAATTATTAAGCTGATACGGTAAGAGACAACGCATAAACAATCACTTATATTGCTTGTAATGCTTACATTTGCATATTTGTGTAAACAAGCTAACGATGATGACATCAGAATATCCAGAACCGCAATTTCATTGTCTGAGTTTATGAATTGGTATACAGTATACTCTTAAAAATATTCATGTACGACAGGGTCCAAATATAGAGAGATATATTGAATAGACGTGTGTGAGTGCATGGTTCTGTATGTGTATGTGTATCTGTACATATATATATATATATATATATGTAAAGGGTGTTTGTGTGTGTTTGTGTTAACAAATACACACACCCACCATATACACATATACATGTACAGTATATACAGTAGTTAGCAAGCTGGAAGCAATTTTTTCTGCATCATTTTAGTGCTTTTCCTTAAGTATACAAAAATACAAAACAAAATTTATACCATTCTAGATATTCAAAAAGGTTGTATACACATATTTTGAGTTAACTTTTTTTTTTTTTTAATTTTCAAGTGTTTTTTTTTGGCAATTTTTAGTGAAGGATGTTATCTTACAACTGAAGATTTGAAATAACACTAGTTCCAAGCAATGGTCAATAGTCAGACTGAAAGGCCAAATTTCCAGCCTGAGAACTCAACTGGAAGCTAACCAATAGGAAGCAACACAACAAGCATGTGGTTTAGATGGAGCTGTCCAATCCCGTTCTTTATTAACACGAACACCCTCCTTCACTGGCTTGAGGCTCCTGTGGTTTGTCCAACTTGATGTCGATCACTGATTGGAAATCTATTAAGGATTTGTAACTACTGAGGATAAAAGTTCTGAAAAAAAAAGTAGAAAACTGAAATTAAGGTTAAACAGGAGCCCAACGGCTTGAGAAGATGTAAACAGATTACTGTTTACAGTTCTGTTTAGAGTACACAGCATAAATGTGAATAGTTATAACTCTGATTCAAACCTGGAAGTACAGTATTTCAAGCAAATTGACACTGAGTAGTAAAAAAACATTACATTCCACAAATTCGTCTGTTTTCATACCCAGTTATTCAAGGACTTGGGGAGGTTACTGCCTATCACCACAACATTGGGCACAATGTAGGAACCAACCAATCATACCACTAAAAGCAGTTCCTCTAAAACAAACAAAACTCATCATAATATGCAAATGACTATAGCCTTTCCTGACTATGAACTAGTGATACATAGCAAATTGCTACATTATCTGTTCAAAGGCTTGCAAAGAATTCATTTTTGCATGACATCTAAGTAGAAACTTGGCATTGCCTTTTTTCATTGCAAACAATCAGCATTTGCTGGATCACCAGTCTGTGCTGGTCATCCTTATGCTGTAATAGTCTAACAGGAAAGATGAACAAAACAGACAAATTTCAATTCACATACGGTTTTGTGAATCCAGATCTAAAGTGTGTTTTGATGACAATTTTGCAATTATGAAGTGAGAAATTCACTAAGAAAAAGTTTTTTTTTTTCTACAAGTGCTGCAATTTTGCATAGTTGTTACATATGTCAACGATGAGACAAGAGCCATAGAAAGATTTGGGGCAGCCACCCGTATAATTTTTCCTGGCTTCAAATGGAAGAATTTTCAATACAGATGTGTACAGGTTCGAGTCCAAAACAGAACTAACTGGTGAGGTGGAGATGATGGGTTTTTAAAGTGTGGCAGATGAAGTGAGGTAATTATGACCAGAACCAGAAGTGATGTCATCGGGCTCATGACCAGAATGGGGCGTCTTCTGTGCCGGAAGTGACGTCATGGGGCTCCTGACTGGAAGTGCCGTCATGGAGGCCAGGCAGAATTTCCCATAATGGGTCTGCAGTGGAAAAAGAGAAAGGATCAGTGCACCTCACCACCCTGGTCTGGTCTGGTGTGGAATTAACTCTCCCATGCGCACTTGAGAGATAACATAGCATGTGAAGTGCCTACTGTGTGACTTGTGAAGTAGCTCTTTGAGTCCAAGCTTCAAAACGCTAAAGAGAAAAAATGTAGTTAAATGATTACAAATGTACATGGCTTTGATCTTTTCCTTATCTGATTTTGGCTTTGGTTTATGACTTTCTTTGGCTGATTTGCTTTCTGTTTTTCTATGCATTGATCTTAGCTATGTTTGATTACTCTATCATTTCTCTCTATTATATAAAAAAATCCTGGGACAAGATGAGACTTTTTAGCCTGAAACAAGACGTGACTTTTTCAGAGAGATACTTTCAAGTCCTGCGAGACGAGACTTTGTGCCAGGAGATTTAACCACGCCTGGGGCCGGAAATAAAAGATAAAGAGTAGATGACAAAGTAGAACGTTGTAAAGAGGTTCAAAAACGATGGCGCAAAACACATGCAGAGCAGGATAGAGATAATGAAAGTACTAAAATTCGAAAGTCTCAAAAAAATGATAGTAAAGATTGCATTAGTACAAACAATCGGAAATTATTACTCAGCAAAATAATGGAACAGTGAAGAGATTGAATATATTGTTCGGATTTAAACTTTAAGTCAGAGACTTGTAGATCGTCTAATTCGTGTCGCTATCAGGGAAAAGTAGTGTTTCTTCGTATCCGTGAGAATTAAAAGTTTTGTTGTCTGGCGAAAGTGAAATCCACATATGCGAGGGACAGAGACAGCCCCCTAGTATTGTTAAAAGTCACTATTGCATGCTTTATTGCATTTGAAAATTAAACCTTTGTATCCTACAAAGAGTGTGACATTCTGCTTTTTCATATTATTTTGTTACCAAATCATGATTTCAAGACTAAAGTGTGACATTTACATGAAATAGGAAGTTAGTATGAAAACATATCAAAAGTATGTTATTTAGAAATCTTCACCTAGCAAGAGTACTTTTACTTTTCTACTGATGAAAATATAGTCAAAAAATGTAGTATTTTCCAATACTAATAAATGGGCCATTTCTGAGTCATCTTGAAGTTCCATGGGGCAGGGCATCTCTTTAAGATAACTCAATGTCTGTCCAATCTTCAACATCAGCAACAAAACACACTGCTGCTGTGGACACTGTGGAATGAATCGTAATGGAGAATCAAAGAGTAATGGTGTGTGAAATAGCAGAAACTACTTTATAAGGATCAGTTATGGATAAACAGCAATTAAACATGAGCAAGAATGTTGACTCCTGAAATGAAACATCCAGTTTTCTAAGTTCTGGCTAGTGAATTTCAAATGGAAAAACTGAAACAAGCACTTCATAAGTCGGAATGAAAACTTGTATAGAGCAACGTGTCACAGACAACAATCCAAAAAAATGAGCGCATGTTAATTCTCCTATATGAAATGTATAATATGACCATGATGGCAAGATTATGTGCACAATTTTAACAGGTATAGTCTATGTTGTCTCAAAAGGCTCACATAACCAGTCAACATGACAGTGATTTATTTGCTCTGGCATCTGAGGCAGACAAACTGGGACCCAGAGATAGACAAATTGCTTACATTTCATTAAGACATTATACAGTCCATATAAACACATGCCATGGAAGGGGTATTCACCATAAAACCTTACCAGTAGTAATGGATGCTGAAACACTCCAACAGCAAAATATCTCCAGTTTTGCTTATACCAGACCTCACCTCAGTTTAAAGAGTGCTAAATTTATAACTAGTCCTGGTGTGCCAATAACCCCAATATATCACTTAACTGAGAAGCTTCTTCAGACCTCCTAACCTGAGGAGTGCTGTACGATATGTAGAACAAATGAACACCCAAAAATCCTAACAGAGCCTATACATCACATACCAAAAGCTTATGTAATCCCACTATATTCTACCTTCAAAAATTATGGAGACAGTCAAAAACTGAAAAATCAATTAAGCATAATTAAACGTAATTAATTAAACATCAAATTATACAAAACCAGATGCAATTATATAATTTACTAGCTGATTACCCAGTGGCTTCGCTCACTGAGTGCAAGGGAAAAAAATAAAATGTAGTATGTAAATTATTAAACAGTAAAACATTAACATTTAAGAAGTAAAGAGCTATAACACAACAGGTAAGTAGTACTAACAGCAGCTTAAATATATTTGGATCATCTCTCGGTAGTAGATCCCTTGTGAAAGGCGCTACACGACCGGTGTGGTATAGAAATAACATTTTCTATGTGATCCTCCAAATTTCTGCCTGACAACGTTGCACTACTAATTATTCTGAGAAATGTGGATGCTGCCGTTCCGTGCTTAACGGGCAGAAGGGCCAAACAATTCCCAAGTCCAATACTTTACATGAAGAGGTCGGTACATCTTCTTAGATGTAAACCCTACATGTTGTTAAAAGAATTCATCACAAAAGCATCCTTGAATGTTGCGGGGTTTTAGTGACTGGAACTCACCTTAAGGGACAGTAAGTAGTCGTGCAGCACAATTTACAAAGAGAGTCTTACTTCAATGGCACCAATTACTCTCATTCACAAAGATTTCCACTCTCCCAGGAGCCGGCAGGGCACTCGAAGTGTCACAAAGAGTGCAAGAAGAGAGGATGCTGCCCGAAACTCGACCTGGTGGAGGAGCCCAACATTCCACGCCTTTCAGCGTCCACTTTGTTCTCACCACCTGTCGCCGCTTAAGGCGGTCTTGTCTTCACATTGTTTACAGCTCGGCGCAGTTAAAAAGTAGAAAGACACTAAGATGGTTTCCTCATCTCTTCTACTCTCAAGTACTGGCAATTAAAAAAAAAATTACAATGTGGCAGCTTCTGCAACAGTGACGTGGATGAATAAATAAAACTTCTCTGTCAGATCGTGCCTGGCGGCGGACGGCTCAGCGCTGGAGTCCAGATAGGAGGGCTGGGAGAGGGCAATGCGGGGCGCACTTCTATGGGATAGATCGACGTGTTTGTATTTATTTCTTTTCAATATCAGTAAAATAACTCTCACACAAATAATAACAATTCATAAAGACGATATAAAAATGGTGTCCACAAACGAAGTGATTAGTTCCTGTATTATAATATGTTCTGTGGTCATACGTAATTTCCGTTTCGCGTGGTCATACGGAATTTCTGTTTCAAACGCGAAAAGAATTTTATATATATATATATAGATATGTGATCATATGCAATCACAAGGGCTCCAATCTCCAACAGGGACCATCCCATCTGATTTATCATTTTCGGTAACAGGTCCATCCATGCAGCTCTGAAAGAAGGATTCTCTTTTGGATATTTGTTTTGTTTATTTTTTACCATAGAACTGTTTTTCACTTATATTGTTGCTTCATTTTATATACTGTAAATATCCACATATAGGACGCATTTTTTTTCTTAAGAAGTAGGCCTAAAAACCCAGGTGCGTCTTATACATGGATACAGTTTCTGTTTCGGTTTGTACATGTTCAGTTTTTTCCTGTGCAGCGAGCGAGCAAGAGAGAGAGCGCGAGAGTTGCACGCACGCACGCACGCACGCACACACACGCGCGTGTGAGAGAGGCAGAGGCACGCACACACACAAATGCGTGCGAGAGAGGCAGAGGCACGCACACACACACAGAGACAGACGTGCGGGAGAGAGGCACGCACGCACACACACACAGAGACAGACACGTGGGAGAGAGGCACGCACGCACACAGAGACAGACGTGTGCTAGAGAGGTACGCACAGGCGCTCCAGGCTCGCGAGAGAGGAAGACTGGACGCATAAGGTAGAAAAGGCTTGTTTTTGTTTTCAGTTCTGTTTATAGCGATCGCTTCATAGCGTGCATTGTGGCAATGTTACTTTTCTTGGTGGTTTATTAAATTACACATTTTTCAAATGTTAATTTTTTTCCCTGTGTTTAAAACTCGTTATAAAAAAGTGTTTTTAGCAAGCGGTTCCTAGCACTATATCGTGAACTATTGTAGTGTTAGTTTTCTCTGTTGTTCAAGGTTTTCTCAGTGTTTTCTCTGTTGTTCAAGGTTTTCTCAGTGTT
>JANRMT010062854.1:122059762-122105294 GCA_026402145.1 Polypterus bichir lapradei | reverse complement strand
AAGGTTTTCTCAGTGTTTTCTCTGTTGTTCAAGGTTTTCTCAGTGTTATTCAATGCGTGATGCTCTCGGCGCATAGATGGGAGCGTCCATTGGACTTTATGATCATGTGTGCATGTGTCAGTGCCTCTCCTTCGCCTTCGATGGCTGTGTGACGGGGACAGAGAGGAGTGGTTTGAATCCAATTTGGATTTCAAGGTTTGTTTTCAAGCGACAGTCGGTTAGCACTGCTGCAATTGTAGCTACCGGGGTATGCCTCAGTCCGCGCATGATTAGCCGTCGCCCCCGCACTGGCATTTCACACCATTTCAAATTAAAGTATTTTTCAGGTGTAGCGTCGCTAATACTGTATCGATTTTGGAGAATGACACAGCGTTTGAAAGCTCATTTTACAATACATCCACCTGTATGCCTTATTGTAACGTTTGGAAATTGTTTAATTTTGAATTTTCACGTCACCGATACATCGTTTTCGCAGTCTAGTGTGTTTCTTGCTCTTTGTTGTTGTTCAGAGAGACTCCAGCCTAACACAAACGCATGGATACAATTACTGGTGCTGGCGACAGCAGCTTTTAATTAGTAAGTCAAAATCAGGATGCGTCCTATAAACAGGTACACAGGTTTTTCCATGGTTTTTAGGGTCAAAAATCCACTGCGTCCTATACATGGTATCGTCCTATATGCGGGTATTTACGGTATATATATATATATATATATATATATATTTTTTTTTTTTTTTATTTTTTTTTTTTTTCATGGACAACACACCTATGATGGTGTCCATGTTGGGATGGGTCTCATTCTCTTACCTGGCTGGAAGGCCAGAGTGATGAGTGAGAAAGAAGGAGGCCAAATATTCCTTGCCTCAGCCAGGAAGGAAGTACACTGGCATCCCGGCAGAGGGGTTCCAAAGGACGTTGCCTGGCCAGAAGGCCAATTTAATAGAAATGCCAGGGAGACAACTGATATAGACTGTTTACTCCCCTGAAATGCCAAACGGCTGTATACCTGGGATATGGTACCCATAAAACAAATGCAGGGTATGATAGGAATTGTAGTTCTGTTGGGATCCATGGGTGCCACCAGGGGGGGTTCTGCAGGGATCCATGATTCCTAGTTTGTGGGGCTTCTCTCTGACATGTACGTGCTTTCAATGGAGAATGCCCTGACTCCAGAAGTTCTCCCATAAAAGGAACCACTTTGCCTCTTTCAAAATTGCTTTCGAAATTCTTAATATTTTTAAAGTCAAATAAACTTCTTTAGTCTAAATTACAAAGGAGTTTTACAAATGAAAACAGAAATTCAACAGTTGTTTGTGTTCAGCATTGTATGCTCACAGCAGTGCTGGTTTCAGATGTGTTACTAATCTCATTTTAGATCTTTAATTACATTCTGCTTTGCATATTTACAGACACAAGCTTGTGCTATACAAAGAGAGTGCATAGTGATTTTTCCTGATTGCAGACTTTAATTAATAAACAAATTCATTTATTCATTTATAATAATAGATAGCAGATAATAAGTAATATTTAATAAATATATTAAATGCCAGTAGATAATAGAGAGAGAGAAGAGAGAGGTCGGGAGCATACGCACCCAGCACACAGCAAACCACCTGGATTGAGATCTGAGTGCAGCCAGTGTGAAGTAGATATTAGATGATATATTAATTAATGGATTGACAAAAAGAGAATTGATTAAGTAATTAATTCTCTATATGCAGTATTAACTACCAAATTAAGTGAAAGATTCAGCAGTCATTAATTAATTATGAATAAACAGTGAATAACTTATTTTGTATTATTTAATGCTCTACTGAGATAAATATCATAGGAATGTCAAACCTTAACTTAGCTTCACTTCTACATGCAATTTCTGTTGTTTAAATGTAATGACTTTTGTTTTACTTTTTTTTACTTAATAATCTCTCTGGCATAATCCATTCCAATCCATTTTTAATTACGGGAGAAAAGTGTAGTGGCTGGATGCTCCATATTTTTAGACTAAATTTAATTCTAAAACTTTTAAAGCAAATCATCTACAGTGAATTTATAATCCCAAGTGTGAAAGCACAAGGGGCAGTAAAGCTTTGTAGCTGCATTTGCTGCATAATTAAGATACAAAGTGTGCTGAAAAAAGTTAATAATGGATGACTGCCCATGTGGCATACATTTTAAAATATGAGGTGCATATGTTTAGTATTTTAAGCAAATAATTATAAGAGATTATTTATTTATTAGACAAGAGAGGGAGAAGCAAAACAAATTATTAAGTTATGCATAAGCTATCTTGTAAAGTACAAGGTTTTATCAAATAATTAGCTCCATCAGGAAAAGGGACATTAGGGTTGAAAGATGAGGCATGCAGCACTTGTTTAACACTAGATGGCAGCAGCTCTGCACAGAGCCAGCCTTTCAAAAGGCAGCTACCACACAGACACATACTAGAACATTTTTATTAAACTAGGGGACACATCTTTAAACTGTCGTGAAAGCATGTGTTTAAATTATTTTAATTTTGAAATTATGAATAAATAAATTTATTTATTAAATAAATAAATAAATAATGTAATTATGAATAAAAGCCAATAAAAAACCAATTAAGATAATAACTGTATTGATTTAGAGTAATATTGAGTTCTTTTGATCTTATTCTCAAAACAATTTTAAAAACAATCTTAACATCATGAAACCTTCAAGCGCCACAGCCTGAGCTAATGACAATGGATAATAAACAAATTTTATTTTTGCTCCCTGTAAACATTAATATTTAATCTTGTCTTAACCAGAACTTATCATTTAACTTCAAGGGTAAACAAAAGGTTTTGATTCTTTTTTTTCCTGACGTGACTATGTGAAAGCTCAGACTGTCTTGTTTCAGAAAATGTAGACGTAAACAAATATTAACATTTCACAACATTCTCTGCCTTGTTTAATCCGATTTACAACTGCAGGGAGTTAAACAAATACTTTTTAAAACGTTTACTACTAAAACCAGGGGGAAAATTATTTCTTGGTATCATTAATGGCTGAAGCCCCACAGCTTACCTAAAAGACTTGCTTTCTTGTCTCTTTCCACAAATCTACTATTGCTATCTGCATTAGTTTCACAAGTACTAATTAGTCCAGTACCAAAGAATCATACATTCATTGAACTGGACAACATCCAAAACATCCTCTCTAGGCCATTTTCTGCTTCTCATGTCTGACCCCATAGTGGTGGAGCAACCACTCCAAATCATAAGAGCTGCTGTGTCACTCACTATGTTCAGGAATAGATGGAAATCCATCTTATTCAGACTGTACTTAACCCTGGCCACTTGATCATATTTGATCTGTGCTCTTCCTTTGTGATGGCTATGTGTATAATAAATGATACAGACATTTTACCTATGTACTTTCATATATCTATTTAATTGCTGTTCCTAACAGCCGTCAAGGTGTTTGACTATTGTAATATTCCACCTCCTGCTTATTAATTTCATTTGTAAGTCACTTGTCTTAAAACTTACAAAATTAAAATACAGGGTAATTCTAATGGGCGGGGCCCTGAGTTATGATGTATTACTGTCTTAATAAGGAGGCAATCTAAACAAAATAAAGATCACAGTATTTCTGGGTAAATGTATGAATGAGTGAGGCATGGCGCTCTTCTGTCGAGACTGTCGGCAGGAGGCAAAACAATGGCGTCTGTCTGCTGGACTGGCGCCTACAGCGAGCTCTTGTGTACACAAAGTTAATGCATTGGCAGTTCCCCTCTAAATTCAGTACACTGTTGAGCAGAGGAGCATTTTTGACTTATTTTTGAATGAATTGGATGACCGTGAGATTAGTGAATGTTATTTTCAGCAAGATGGGGCAACCTGTCACACGTCAGCTCGTAGCATGGCACGAATTGAATTGTTTTTTGGCACTTGGGTCATTTCAAAGGGACTATGATCACCTCGTTCCTTGGACCCGTCTTTTGGGGAATGCTGAAAGAAAAAGTGTACAAGAACAAGCCTCGTACACTGGAACAATTACAACGAAACATTGAACAGGAAATTGTTATCATCACCCCTACAATGCTTGTGATGCCTTTGCCAATAAGGAGCGCTTTGTTGATCTGTGTTTGCAAGAAGAGGGTGACCATTTCCAACATAGAATGTGATTGGATCATTAATACATCTACTGTATCAAGGTATGCACTGAAATGGATTCAGATTCTATCGTTTCACTATTATGTGAGCAACATAACTCGGGGTCCCGCCCATTAGAATCTCCCTATATTTGCAAGAACATAATCACAATTTTAGATTGGAGTGGGGCCTCTAGTGCTGTCTGCTTTATGTCCAATCATTTTATGTTTGTTCTATGTTGCTGATTTTTAAATAGGCCAAAGATTTCCTTCTTTGTCCTGAAATGTGTGAATTACATGGTTCCAGCATTTAAAGTTTAAATTGCATGTCTCTCCCCTCAGAAACAATTCAACATGAAAATCAAAAACCACACAATCAGGTAGCATGATGTCACTGGAAAAGATTTATTCTCAAATAGTCATTGTGTAGCAGGACCAGGCCTTTAAAGAGATGGGCCAGAGTGTTACATCACGGAAGGACATCTCCAAAAGATGACAGAAAATCTATCGGCCCTTGAATATCAATGACAGATGAAAATGTAGAGTGACAGAAAATGGCAAAGTAAACACTATAGGAATTTGTTCAATTCAGTTGAATATATCTTTCATAAATAAATAAAAATGAGAAAAGTCTGTTCACATAGGGTGTCCCAAACGTTGACTCCTGAAGAATCACATCATGCAAAGTTCAAAAGAGAAACACAAGCTATTGAATTTGCACTTGGAGAAAGTGAAAATGTTTTAGAACTGGGGATGAAATTTCATATTATAGTACCTCATTATGACCCTGAGGCCAAACAAAAATCAAAACTACATTGATTAATTAGCTCCATAGAAATTCAAGGTCCACACTAGAGTCAGCAATGTCATGTGAACAATTTGTTATGGTGGTGGGAGCGTAGTTCATATTGATTACATATTTCCAATGTCCAACCTAACTGGGAAGTGGTCACTTCTCACTGGTTACATTGATTTTCTTTGGAATTTGCAGCATTCAATAACAGAAAAGCACACACTTCATGACACTGATGCATCTGAAACTATACCAGTTTCAACGGCTGTTCTGCGAAACTGTAGATTTGAAAACATAACACTAAACTGGAGCACTCCTAAATAGTATGTGAAATTATTTGTGATTATTTTCAATGACGCTATTCACATCTAATCGTTTTAACAGGGAGTGATTCAGAAACTCCTGTCAGCAGCAGTTTTCGAGAGATTACAGCCAAACGCTTGTTCCATTGAAATATAAGTAATTCTGGTTTTTAAAAAAATGCAGCATATTTGGAGCATTTTAGAGTTTCTTTACAGAAATTGACTCCCTCTTGCTGTGGAATGAGCCAGGACACTGCACAGGGAAAAAAATGTGACAACCCCTGGACAGAGTGGAGACAGAAGTCTTCAATGACCAGGTCAGGCAGCACAGCGAGCTCTATGACCCAGGTCCTCCATTTTTATTTACCAAATTAACCTAATCGTCACATTTTGTTTGGGTGTTCTATTATCTCAACCAGCAAATGATCAAGAACACGCCATTTTTTATTTAAGATGTAAGTTGTTTCTCAGGGAACATAATTGTTCCACTATCGAAAAGGAATGTCTGGCAATAAAATGGGTGCTTGAAGCACAGCATTATTACCTTTGGGTTAGCAAGTTTACACTGGTTACCAAACACACGCCGCTACAATGGTTTATATAAAAAAGACACTAATCCAAGACTCACAAGATGGTTTACTCAGTTGCAAGCTATTCATTTTTCTATTCAGCACCATCCCAATAAACAACATGTTAACGTAGATGTCATTTTCCAGGGGCACTCTTACAAAATCACTTTGTTAAATAAGTGAACAAAGCTAAGGTGGAGGGAGTGTGCACTCTCATCTTTTAGAGCTAGTTCACTTATAGAGAAGACACACTTTCAGAAAGAAGTCTTGCTGGATCAAATAATAATAATAAGTTTTATTTATATAGCACCTTTCATACACTCAACAAAACACATTAACAAGACAATAGAAATTACATATAAGAAAATAAATAATACTCATTAAAAAGATGTATTCTTAACAGGAGTTTGAAATGAATAACGGATTTTTCCTCGCGAAGGCTGAGAAGAAGAGCATTCCAAATTTTAGGGGCTATCACACTAAAAGCTCTGCCACCCATAGTTACTTACCGGTATTTACGTACAGTGAGTAAGTTAGTGTCCGATGATCTTAATGCACGGGCAGGAGTGTAAGGAAGCAGAGGCCCAGACAGATAATGAGGGGCTAAACCATAAAGGGCTTTAAAGGTGAGAAGAATAATTTTACATTTGGTTCTCGAAGAAACTGGTAACCAATGCAAATCATAGAGGACAGGAATGATGTGAGCAGATTTTTTAGTGTGTGTAAGTAGACGAGCAGCAGAATTCTGAACATATTGTAATCTTTTGATATATTTCATCTGTGATGATGTACAACTCTCATATCTTTTGGTAATAAAAACCTTTGTAATTGATTGATTGTCTAATACAAGCAGTTCTCCTTCAGGTTGGGGTTCTTACAAACCACTCACAGAACTTGTGGCCTCACCACTCTGAAACTCAATAGTTCTGCAGAGTCAAAAGTCTCTTGAAGTTTATTAAGTTTGTTGTTTCGCTTTTGAAACTCCAATACAGTTTCTGTAACTGTGATTTAAAGGACTATTCTATTTCATTTGTGAACCGATACGAAAAATATCTGCACTCATAATGCTGATGATACATCATTGCCAGTACTGTGATCACCCAGATTAAAACAATAATGTCATGGAAGACATTTTGGAGAGACAGCAATCATTTCATAACACTAAAACGCCTCACAATCCACAAAATGGTGACAGGAAATGATGTGATATTTTTCCTGCAAAATGCATCTTTGAAAACATTTCAAAGTGAACTGAAAACTGCCTGAAACAAAAATCTAAAAACACCTTTAGAAGCATGTGAATCTCAAACAAATTCTGGAAATTTACAGTGCTCATGCATGAATGGTCCCTAAGCCCAGACCAGGCTTATGTGACTACCACTTGTTCAGCAACCTCAGGTTCAACTTCTATGGGTTTATGCTATGCCTTATGATGAAGACATCACATGAACCAAAATTACCCACAGTACTTCAAATACAAACTGAACTCATGCAGTATATTATTCAACTTCAATTCAATGTCAATTTTTTTAACATTGTATTAGCATTTTCAAGCAGGTGAGCAGTAGACAAGTGCCTTCTTGCTCACATCCTACCTTTTTTACAAAAAAAAAAAAAAAAACAGAAGGAATTTAAATAAAGAAATTTTGAATTATTGTAAATTTCCTCTCAGAGATAAATAAGACATAACCTTTTACCTCCCACCCCAACCTCCAAAATAAATAATTATTAGAAACACCAATGTTGTTGCTAATATCCTTCACCTTTTTGCTTTTTTTCAGCAATCTGTCATGTGGAGAATAGCTTTTGAAAATCAAATCAATATAGCTATAAACTGCCTGTGGGTGCAATCCACGGTTAATGAAAGGAACAAATAAACTGTCAGTCATGCCGAATAAAAAAAAGACAGCATGTGTGTGTGTGTACATTTAAGAAGGTCAGTTTGTTTCAGGTTACTCCTCAGATTTTGCACATTATTTAATATTTATGAGACCCAGCAGTCTCCAAAAGCCCTTTCACTTTTGTTTTTTGTTATGCTTTGGTGCTAACAGAGTGACCTGCTGAACGACTTCCACTGCAGCATAAACCACACTGGAGACCTGATGGTGTAGGGAAACTACAACAATGCTGTAAATTGACTGAAAAACATGAAGAGCACACTGCAGAGCAAATCTACTTGAATGATATTGAAATGAGCCTTTTCAATGCATTAACAGCAGGAGTAAAATTAAAATGCTTTTCTTACAAATCTCACAAATAATGGATACTTTAAAATGTTCATTCAAAATTTTATTAATCATGTATGTTATAAAAATGTAATCAGACTGCCATGAAGAAATCTATTTAGCAATATATTTTTCTGTTTGAAACATGCCATATGCAAGAGATGTTGTATGGCTAAAAGATGTTATTGCCATGTGCTATACAGCATCTGTCACAGTAAATAATATCAAATATATCAATATAGTGTATGTTTCATACTGAGTACGTAAGAGTTAGAAGCATGACTAACCAATTTACCAAATATTATTCCTTATTTTTTATAACTCTTTTGAAATTGAAAAGAAACAATTTACAGATTAGACTTTTTTTACATAACGCTCCTCTGAGTGCATACACCGACAAAGCAGCAAATTCATACTATATTTTATAATGTGTAGGTGCCATGAAGGAAGGACAGGAATCCTGGCTGGAATAAAGGAAGAATTCTTACCTCCTGTTTGTATACCTTATTCTTAGGAAGGCATAAGGGAGGAACTGGGTGAGCGGGTACACCAGGAGCAGTTCACTCCCCCACGCGACAGGTGGCAGTGTTCCGCAGGGCTAAACCCAATCAGGACACCTGCAGGGTGGCATAGGAGTCCAGAAATGCAGCCCTGCAGCCAATGGGCAACACTCTGTTGGAGGTGGATGGAGAAGATTTGTATCTGTGTATTGTGGCTGGTGTTCTTGTAAAGAAGAAATTGACAGTGAAAAACATCCCTTTATTTGAACTGGAATTGTGTTTGGCCATTATTGTGTCTGTGGTTTGGGACTCAGTGGCACCCCCTTGTGGTTAAAATAACATCTATCTATAACAGTGAACATTTTAAGCAATATTTTATACAAAAGCCTATATTTAAGATTAAAATGATAAACCAATACTCTGAGAAGTTGCAAGCTGTGTTGCATAGTGATTAGCATAACTGCTCCATCCCTTCAGAGATTCAGATTAAATAGCCCGGTAATCTCTGGGCAGAGTTTATTGTGACTCTATTTAACCCATTATGAGTCAGCTTTGACATGTGTGTGTGTGTGAAAGCAAGCTCTGGGACGTTTTTGTACTTCAGGCGGCATTCCTATAGTATACTTGTAGCAGCAAGAATTAGCTCCAGTTCAGCAAAACATAATATTTAAATTAGTGGGACACCCAGAGACAGATGCCTATGATAAACTTGGTCAGTGCCAGGCAGAACCTAACCTAAATCCACACATCGGGTGTCAATTGAAAGAGAATGCCATGCCAGCAAACACTCAAGAAATATGGTGAGCATTCTGGATGATTCTGAATGAAAGGGCTAGGTATAACGGTTCAGGGGGTAAATGGGTAGCCAAGAAATTTAGTCTAATTTGTAAAAGGCAGGGGCAGAATCAATAGGCCAGGTAACGGGTTGGACGAGTATCTTGTCTTCTTGTTAAGCAATGAAATTTGCCAGCCATAACGACAATTTTATTATAGGCTGTTTATCTTAAAGCCTCCTCACTGGGAAGCATTGAACTTGCAGTAAAAAATGTGCTCCTGCATCCATGTACCATAGTTAAGGTTTTGCAAAATGGCACACCTCTCTTCATAAATCAGATTCATTTGACAGTTTATTACCTTATTATGTTTTAAAACGTAACACATAAAGAGCTTTGGGATGATAGTGTTATTCTAGGTGAGCATCAGATGGGGTCATTCCTACCGTAATATTGGCATGAATTATTTGAACACCAGGAAGAGCGTTATGTGCAGCAAAGAATGTAAGAAGGCCTTATTGATATTTTCAGACCAAATCTGACACAGTTACACATGAGAGATTTTTGATGGAACTGGATTCTATGGGGAATCAAAGTCACGTTTCTAAGTCAATAAAAAAAGAAAAGGAAGATGTTACAAAGCAGTGTGCATTTTATTTAAATAGGAAGAATGACAGGTCTTGATGACTGCTGTTGGTAAACTTGTCATACTTTTCTGTACACAATATATGCTATGCAACACACACACACACACACAATGAGTTTATATCCATTTGCTCATTTTCTTTCTCACTCCTGCTGTTCACTGTCAGAAGGAAGCCTGGCCTAATGGTGCAGCAATGAGTGATAGCCCACCCAAGGCACAAGTCCAAAACAGAGCACGCAACCTCCATCATATACTCACCCACTCTCCTGCCAAATATTAAAAGACACAAAAAGAGAGAATAAACGGGGCTGATGTCAAATCCAGAAGATCGAAAGTACCAAAATATCATAATACCAAAATACATAACCCAAAACCAAAGTTGAAAAAATGCAAGCAAGCCTGTGGCACTGGATTCAGTGTGATATTGGCTAAGATCAAACATACAGTAAGTTCAGATTCCCATTGGGACTGGGCAGTGTTGCAATTCATTTGTATTCTTTTTGAGTGAGTCTTTACAAGGCTGACTCCCTAACAATTGTTTTGGCTACCTACAATAAAACAGGTAAAAGACTGGGACCATCTCTATACAGATTGCCAGGCCACTGCAAGGTACACCTCAACATTGCCCTTAAGGAGTCAAATTAATTTTGATAATTAACTTAACCTGCACATGTTTGGGATGTGGAGTGAAAGACGACATATGTAGCAACATTGCAATTCCTCACAAAGACAGCTGAGCAGGGGGGTATTCCAGAAAGCAGGTTATGTGACATACCCGGGTAAGTTTAAGGGTAAGTTAGTGGATAACCTCAACTTTCGGTTCCAAAAACGGAGGTAACTTTCTGGGTATGTATGTAACCATAGCAGCTTACTCTCTGAAGATAACCTGCCACCGAGCAGGTTATGTTCCAGGGTAAGTTTGTTTCAGAAGGTTACTGAGCATGGCGTGCCCTTTTCATGACGATCCTGTGGACGTGGAAGCACAAATTATCCGAGGTTTTTTCCGCCGGGAAAGAGTAATAAGACCGCGTATTGATGTCTTTTCATTTCCAAATGATTTTTTAAAAGAGCGTTATCGGTTTTCAAAAGAATCGTTAATTTACTTGACCCATCTCTTGGCACCGCATATTGCACATGTCACAAACCGCGGGTCTGCGCTTAGCACAGAAAACATTCTGTGCATAGCACTTCGGTTTTTTGCCTCAGGGCATTTTTTGTATAATGTGGGCGATGCAGAGCATGTGGGAAAGGCAACTGTGTGTAGAGCCGTTCGCACAGTATGTCTGGCACTGAAACACTTCTTACACACGTTTGTACAGTTCCCTGGCCATAAACCTCTGCATGTAATTAAAGAGAAATTCCACAGAGTGGCAGGTTTGTCCTTTGTAGTAAAATTCATGACGCATATTTAATATGTAGTCATACTATTTATATCTATAGATGTATTCATCCTGCACACACACTTGATACTTCCCTATATGCCTTTCTATTTCAGGGTTTCCAAATGTAATTGGGTGCATTGACGGCACCCACATTCCTATTAAAGCTCCTTCAATGAATGAGGGAGACTATGTTAATAGGAAATCTATTCATAGTATCAATGTGCAGGTAAGAACTGGATTTTGTGTCCTTAATTTTTTGCCTTGTTAAAATCAGTAAACTCATTACAGTTTTCCACTTTTCAACCACAGGTAATATGTGAGGCAACCCACATTATTACTAACGTTGAGGCAAAATGGCCAGGATCTGTGCACGATGCCAGAATTTTCCGCGAGTCATCATTATGCCAGACATTTCAGCAGGGTATGTTTCGCTTTATGAAATATTGTTTTTTTTCCTTTGCACTATATTTGTGTTGTACACTTGAATCATTACAGGACAGTACAATGGTTACTTGCTGGGGGACAGAGGATACCCTTGTCTGCCCTGCTTAATGACACCCTACCCTGAACCTGATCCTGGACCACAGACACGCTTTAACCAGGCTCACAGCCGAACACGGGCCAAGGTGGAGATGACCATAGGGATCCTCAAGTCTAGGTTTCAGTGTCTGCGTGGGCTCCGGGTCAGTCCAGAGAGGGCATGCGACATCATAGTGGCTTGTGTTGTGCTTCACAACATTGCCACTATAAGAGGAGAGAGCCACCCTCCTTGTATTGAAGAAGATGGCCCAGAGGAACCCCTACAGATTTTTCCATACAACAGAGATGGAAGACTTTTGAGAGACAGGATTTCTCAGAATTACTTTTATTAAATTGTGTGCACTGGTCTGCGGTGTGGTTCATTTCTTTATTTCCTGAAAAACAATGACAGACAGAATATACTAAATCGTGTTTAATCAATAGTTCAGTGATCGTGTAATCAACTATTACCTTTTTGCAGTATGTTTTTATGTTTCATTTTGACTTGGCTCAAAGTTCTTCTGCATCCAGACGGATTACACCTTATTAAATAAGAAACCATATATTCCTAGTCAATACACATTGTTATTTTAACCTAAAGAAATGAATGGCAGGAAAAGTGATTGCATTCAAAGTGATTTAACAGTGAAAAGGGTGCGGAAGGGGTGTTTCATTATTTTACAGTATAATAAAAGGGAGGCGATGTCAATTTTGCAATTTAATACACTCACGCATTTACTCTGTCCGTTATTTTTTGCCAAGCCAACTCTCTTTCTAGAGCCGATGCAGCCGTATTACTTTTTTTCATTATGATAGGCTTGAATTCTTCAAACGCCTGCATTAACACCTCCAACTCCACCTCTGTGAAATATGCCGCTCGCTTTTTTTCTCCTTGATCTTCCATTTTGACTCGTGAAATCGGCGATCCATTGAAAACGTCTTTATGTATGCACGGTGCACGCGCATTAACTCTGGGTAACCAGTAGGAGGTTGATTGAACTTACTCTTCTCAGGTGTTTTGGAACCGACATACTCATGGTATGCGGGTTTGGGGTAAATCAACCCAGAGGTTATGATTTACCAAATGGTAAGTTAACCAAGCTTTCTGGAATACCCCCCAGGTGCAAAGTTCAAATTCAGTCACTCAGAACTGTGAAGCAGCAGAACTAATCACTGAACCACATTTACTATAAATACAGAAGACACTCTGCAGAAATGATAGGAAGTAACGTAGGAGACATTTGTATCAGTCACAGGATGAGTGTCAAAGAGCAAGATGAAGAAGTCTCCATAAAGACTTCTTGTGAATGAATACTGTTCCCTTTCTCATTATAGGAAGATTTCTGAAAATATTCTAGTCATTGAGTACCTCGTGTCTTTCTAGGTCAGTGAAGACTTCAATATTGGATTCATTTTATTTCACTGTTCTCTTATAAGAAAATGGTAAAAAAAAAAATCACATTTAAAAACTCAATCTGAATGTGAATGGGATTCTTTATTTCCTTCCATCATAAAGTGAATTTTCTATGACATTTAGAAACAGACAGAAGAAAAAAAAATTTCCTCTTTAGCTAACATTCTTGAATTTTTACATTTTATTCATTGTACGCAGTGTTTTTCATCTTAGTACTAGAACTAAAAAAGGTGCTATGGAAAGTAAAATGATTGAACTCATTAATTACTTAATGTTTGATTTTTTTTTTATGAATTAATTTACAAATCTGTTAACATTGAAAAAAGTTGTTTAAAACTGAATGGACCTGTAATTGATTTACTGACAATTAATTATTTAATTCCTCGAGACAGTCCGCTGGTTAGCACTGCTGTCTCACAGCTTCAGAGGGCTGGTTCCCCGGTGCCAGTTCAAAAGCAAGAAGCTCATTTTAAATCAGCGCATTGTTATGTCGTGTGAATGTGTGTTTATGTGTGTGTGTGTGTGCGCTCAATACTGTAACCATGCGCCCTGATGGGTGACACAGGGGTATGTTTTTGCTCCCCATTAATGTATTAATTTTGCATCTCGTGGGCTGATTGATCAATGAACTGGCCAGAGGTTTTGTTGATTGATTAGGTGAGTCATTGATAAACATAACATAACATCCTCAGACCCATTAAATCCAGTTCATATTCACAGAAGGCTGGTGTCTATCCCAGCAACATCAAGACAGGAACCAACACTGGATGGGCAGCCAGTTCACATCACAAGGCCTACTCATGTGCACACCCACACAAACTTACATGGGGGCCAAATCAGAATCAACAATTATGCTCATACAAGTCTTTGAGCTGTGGGAGGAAAAATTAATGAATTGCTATATTATTTGCTTAATTACTTGACTGAGTAATCAATTGATCAGTTAAGTAATTTATTTAATAAGATTGATTGACTGAATGATTGATTGAAAGGTAATATTAACATGTGACAACACATAGGGCCAGCTTTACTTATTACTAAAACATCTGCAAATATAATGAATGTGTGAAATGTGAGATCTAAGCTACACATGGCCATATAGTCACACAACATCATGAAGAGCTCACTAAAATTTACAGACTGCATTAATGGATACAATTTCTTTCTCAATTTCAATATATCGTTTAATAAAATTTCCTTTCAAAACGACTACATTTTTGTAACAGAGTAGTGGTTGCCATGGCAACCCTTCTTTTTACACGATGAAATGCAATAAAGTTGGAAAGCCACCGAGAAGAGAGACCAGACACTTGCAGGAACTAAACAGGCTGATTTCATTAAACTGTACTTATGTATAAAATATATGATTTTCAGATCACTGTATCTTCCCTCCATGGCAGAATGGGATCCAGATGAAGGCTAATTTTAAGAAGGACTGGATTATATATTGATTATTTGTCTAGCAGTGACTAATTTTCTCACCAGAAATTGAAAATTTAGTTTCCAACATCGAACAATGCAAGTATAGTTATTAGGCATGAATTTATTGAATGATTAGGACAGGAAATTAACTTCTTTGAATCGATAGCACAACAGGGGCTCTCAAGAGATTGCCAAAGTAAATGGATTGATTAGTAGCATTTATGAAAACATACCCAAACACACGCACACACACACACTCACACACAGAAAGACACACTCCCAGTGCCACACTTTATATTTATCAATCAACCTGAATTAATGAATTTGAACTGTGAGAGTAAACCCTACAAACTCCCGGTTGAACATGTAAATACAAAAGACATTCAAGATAAGGAACAAACTGGCATCTGGTCACAATGAGGGAACAATGCTACCCACCAATGACATCTTTAATTTACACTGTCCACATTAATTAATTTAACAGTGTAAGTTAAACACTGACATAAGTGTCATGCTTTATAACCTTCAGTTTCAAAATGTTTTGGCAAAGCTTAATAAGCATGGTCAAAATCAGAAGATACTAAAATGGATCTGAGTGTAATACTTGATCTACCATGCCCATATGAAATACACAATACATGAAATACACATCGATAGGACAACTGTTGGGGGATCACTTTGAAATGTCAGATTGTTTGTATTATGTAACTGTAACACATTTTATTACCTAAAATTCATTTACCCGATAGTGTTTTGTCAAAGCAGGCAACAAGATTATTTTTTTTGTAAAGGAATATGAGAAATCCATGAAAAAAGAAAACCATACAAGAATCAAAGACCAGGAAACAAGCCGATCTTTCATAATAACAAGGGCATAGCACAGCCACATAATGTATTTCCTCATTTGTCTTCTGTCTCTCTGTGTCATCCTCTATGTAGACCCTGTCTCTGCCCAAGCGTATATATAAAAAGTGTAAGGAATAAAACAGGCACATTGGGCAGGCGGCAATAGGGAGGACATTTGTAAGGTATGGTCAGTTGCAGCGGTTTCTGTCAGGTTGCTATGGTAAAGGATGCTAATCTATAGTTAAAAACGAGCAAAAAGGCAGGTGAAGAAGAAAGACCAGCTTTATGGTGGTGGATATAGGTGTGAACTCTCCATGATCAGACAGGGGATAGGAAAAGGACAACCAGGAAGAGAACTATACTGAACAGGTATAGCAGCTCAAACAAGTCTATTTTGGAGACGTTCAGAACCCAGTTGGATTATCAGACATTGAGACTGGCTACCTCAAAGATGGACAGCGTGATTTCCAGGAGATGGTGAGAAATTGGAGAATGAGGAGTAATCGGATCTGGCCAGACTAAATTTTATGAGACTAAAATGATATATTTTTCTATAATCATTGGAATAGCAAAGCTATACTGTTGTAAAAATGCTCCATTTAAAGGGAGAGTCCAAATTTCCAAGTTCCTAAAAATTTCAACTGGAAGGAGCCCTTAAAAGTTGGATTTCCAACTCAGAAACATGGGGCTGGTCTGTCAAGTCTTAGTTTGTCTGACTTCAGATCATGACATTAATATAAAACAGTAATGTACACTGCTAACTTTTGTGAAATCTGTAATATTATACTTTTTATTAACACTGCCTATTTGTGTCTCATTAAATCAGTCGTACACATATTACTGTCCAACTTCTATCTGTGGACATGTTGCTACAGTGTTTGGATATGCAAAAATGCATTGTAATCAACTGATGTTTATTCCAATGCAGCAAGCACAATAAAAGTTTTCCTGAATGAGTCCATATTGGTTTTTACGAATGTGTTACTGGAATGCGGTCAACTCGAATGTGACGTCATTCCCGGCTCTGACATCCGACTCCAGAAATGGAATGCAGCAAAAGGGGACTAGAACATTGTGTTTTGTGACAGTTGTTTCGAGTCAGTGTTTACATGCAGTGTATTATATGCACTATTGTGCTAAATGAAGTGCATTGTGTATATTAAGGTGATTCGTTTTGTGTGTGATATGTATTATTATGGTTATGTCAATACAAATATGATTTACTTTTCTTTTGCACTTAACTTTCAAATACACATCAGAAATATTTCCATGTCTTCATGTCAGATTATTTCTTAACCTAAATACAGGTGAGGATGGACATTGATCAAATGCACGGGGTGATGAATGTTATTCCAATAACTATTATTAATATTATATTGCAGTAATTTCCCTCCTGCATTAGTGTAAATGTTTGTGGCACAATCAGAAAAAAAAGAGTGGCCACAATAGTTTATCTTATTAATGTAATCGCCAAAAGTGAATACTATTTGGTAAACAAAGGGTCCCTGTTGTCAATTGGACCATGAAAACGGACTGTGGCATGAGCAGTAATTGATAGGAACGTGTTTCACACTGAAGTGGTTCCGTCAGGGTTGCAGTAAAGGGGCGAACTTCGGCCCGCCCCTCAGACGCAACTTGGACAACAAACTGAAAGCGGTGTGCTCTCATTGCTGCTCCACTTTACCTATTTCACAGGTTAGTGTACAATAAATTGGAGTATTTTACCTTTTAACTGAGAGTATTGTATACTCAGAACATGACGGTAGTATGCTGATATGTATTGCTACAGAGGCGTGAACTCGCTAAATGCAGGCAGCAAGCTGCTTGTTTGCAGAGACTGCGTCGCTGCGATGTACAGGGTGGGCCATTTATATGGATACACCTTAATAAAATGGGAATGGTTGGTGATATTAACTTCCTGTTTGTGGCACATTAGTATATGTGAGGGGGGAAACTTTTCAAGATGGGTGGTGACCATGGTGGCCATTTTGAAGTCGGCCATTTTGGATCCAACTTTTGAACACATTTTATAAGTGGTCAGAAACTTGTAAATAACTCATGAAAGAATAAAGTTACGTTAAAACCAAGCACACCATTGTTTTTCTTGTGAAATTCCCAATAAGTTTGATGTGTCGCATGACCCTCTTCCTATTGAAAAAACAAAAGTTGGATCCAAAATGGCCGACTTCAAAATGGCCACCATGGTCACCACCCATCTTGAAAAGTTTTCCCCCTCACATATACTAATGTACCACAAACAGGAAGTTAATATCACCAACCATTCCCATTTTATTAAGGTGTATCCATATAAATGGCCCACCCTGTAGATAGATGGCGGTGCGGTAAATCATTAACCAGACAAGAGTGTGGCTTTTTAAATAGTTGCTCGGCTCCTAAACACTTGGTACTCTTGTGAAATGTATATTTTGTAAACTGTATTAGGTGTAAATAAGTTATAGAATGGCTGAAATGTTGTGATGAATGGTTATTATGTTGTTATACATGTATAAATATGAAACGGGTAGTTATGAAAGTGTATGAAATATGATAAGAGTAGCATTGAAGATTTTTGATTAATGCTTAATGGTGATGTTTCATACCTTTAGAAATGTTATTTTAAAAAAGGGTTATATAATGAAGAGATTAGTTTTGCCTCTGCATATAATTTAAGACGGCACATAGCTTGATTTAAATACAGTATTTCTGTAATCTTTTTCTATATTACCCTAGTGGCTAGGGATTGCTTACTGTATATACATGTGTATATGATCTTGTTTATTGAGACTCTTGGTGGAATGAAGAGGTACTTTATTGGGAACACACCTGAGAATGTGAATGTAAAATAGTCAAATATATATGCAGGGTTATAATGACTTTATTGAATGTGAATAAAGAGACGCAACTTGGACAACAAACTGAAAGCGGTGTGCTCTCATTGCTGCTCCACTTTACCTATTCCACAGGGCCAAAGACCTGGATTACGTCACCATTGAGGGCCAGTGGAGTTCAGTTCCAGACCTGGTTGACGTAGCTCATCCTTTGGTGGAGGCGAAGTTCGCGTACACTTCGGGATTTGCTACTTTCATCATTTCTGTTGCTGTGGCCCGCTAGTGGGGCCCGTAATATGTTACAAAGTGATCATAGTTGCATGTTCTAATATAATATAATTTGTGTTATCTGAGTCAACAGTATTTTTGTACACATATAACTAAAATATTACAAAGCTGACATTCTCACGAATACTTGTCTCTTAAGGGTTGGAGCCCATGTTTCCTACTTGTCATTCATTTGTGGTGGCCTCAGGCAATCTGTGATTTTTTTAAGGAACATCCATAACATATAAATAGAAATAAATATGTCTAATAGAGGGTGTGGTGTATTAGCTATGGCAGTGGACCTAAAACTGCAAGGCAGCCTTTACAATTGGAGCACTCGTCATGCCTGTGTAAGAGTAAGAAATATCAGCAATTAGCTGTATCCTGACTTCATAAGTTAGCAGTCCAGAAGTTCAGTGTTTGGGCCTACTGCTTCGAACAAAGCTCATTGACTGCATTGTTTAATTAGCTGCTCTCTTCACTTTTGTTGTTCTGCACTCATTAGGGCATAATGAAAATCGAAATTACAGCAGATACAGTGTACATGTGCTATTATCAACTGTTAAAGTTTGAAAATTTGCTGAAGCTATATCCTCAATCAGTGATGGTTACATTATAATAAATTTAATGTTTCTTCTATAGTTTTAAATGTTCAACTATTTTTATTATGTATTGTTTGCTCATGTAAAAGTAGCCTAATAGTGACCATTACAGAGACTAAATAGCATGAAATAGCATGACATTCTCAAACCAATTTTTCAAATTTTGTGTTTATAAAAATGTCAAGTTATGGAAATGTTTTCTCAATGGCACAAACTTTTGTGGACTAAATTATGTGTATGTACAACTGTAAACCTAAATAGCTTTTGTTGATGTGCTCATTGTCAAAGCTTCTAACAGCTCTATGTGCATGTTTTTTACCAGAAAATATGTTTTTGATGCATGTAAACAGAAATTTGATGCGAATGTTGATTTATATTGGAAAAAATATCCCTGCAGTTTTCACAAACAATTTATTTATTTTTTCTCTTTCTCATCTGTCTTTAGGATTTTCCCATTCTGTGAAGACTAATGAGCCCTCCATCGAGTACTAA
Source organism: Polypterus bichir lapradei (assembly GCA_026402145.1). Taxonomy (NCBI): domain Eukaryota; kingdom Metazoa; phylum Chordata; class Cladistia; order Polypteriformes; family Polypteridae; genus Polypterus; species Polypterus bichir. The sequence continues at coordinate 122,085,601 of JANRMT010062854.1, read as the reverse complement.
GCTTTTAAATCCCAACAGCATACCCATATGACACATTTTTTTCTATTTGATTTTGAGTGAATTCATTCAACTAAAACATTAATATAATCAAGACTGGACATTAAAAAGTTCTATTATCAGCCTTATAATATCATAAAACTGTTCATTTTTAACAATTTGCAACTATTACCTTATCAGTAATTTTTGTATCTAGGTAGCATTTCTTTCTTTTTTTCACCACAGCAAATTTAAACTTATTGTACTATTAACTATGATAATGCAACATATATTCACATAAGTCTGTATACACTCACCTAAAGGATTATTAGGAACACCATACTAATACGGTGTTTGACCCCCTTTCACCTTCAGAACTGCCTTAATTCTACGTGGCATGGATTCAACAAGGTGCTGAAAGCATTCTTTAGAAATGTTGGCCCATATGGATAGGATAGCATCTTGCAGTTGATGGAGATTTGTGGGATGCACATCCAGGGCACGAAGCTCCCGTTCCACCACATCCCAAAGATGCTCTATTGGGTTGAGATCTGGTGACTGTGGGGGCCATTTTAGTACAGTGAACTCATTGTCATGTTCAAGAAACCAATTTGAAATGATTCGAGCTTTGTGACATGGTGCATTATCCTGCTGGAAGTAGCCATCAGAGGATGGGTACATGGTGGTCATGAAGGGATGGACATGGTCAGAAACAATGCTCAGGTAGCCCGTGGCATTTAAACGATGCCCAATTGGCACTAAGGGGCCTAAAGTGTGCCAAGAAAACATCCCCCACACCATTACACCACCACCACCAGCCTGCACAGTGCTAACAAGGCATGATGGATCCATGTTCTCATTCTGTTTACGCCAAATTCAGACTCTACAATTTGAATGTCTCAACAGAAATCGAGACTCATCAGACCAGGCAACATTTTTCCAGTCTTCAGCTGTCCAATTTTGGTGAGCTTGTGCAAATTGTAGCCTCTTTTTCCTATTTGTAGTGGAGATGAGTGGTACCCGGTGGGGTCTTCTGCTGTTGTAGCCCATCCGCCTCAAGGTTGTGCGTGTTGTGGCTTCACAAATGCTTTGCTGCATACCTCGGTTGTAACGAGTGGTTATTTCAGTCAAAGTTGCTCTTCTATCAGCTTGAATCAGTCGGCCCATTCTCCTCTGACCTCTAGCATCAACAAGGCATTTTCGCCCACAGGACTGCCGCATACTGGATGTTTTTCCCTTTTCACACCATTCTTTGTAAACCCTAGAAATGGTTGTGCGTGAAAATCCCAGTAACTGAGCAGATTGTGAAATACTCAGACCGGCCCGTCTGGCACCAACAACCATGCCATGCTCAAAATTGCTTAAATCACCTTTCTTTCCCATTCTGACATTCAGTTTGGAGTGCATTGAAGCAACTGCCATGTGATTGGTTGATTAGATAATTGCATTAATGAGAAATTGAACAGGTGTTCCTAATAATCCTTTAGGTGAGTGTATTATGAGCAGAAAAAATAACTTGGTGTCACGTGCAAGGTCATGGGAGACAATTTAAGGGCTTTGGTGATGGTAATTCTCCACCGATCCAGAGGATGGCATTGTGTAATAACGGCCTCTCTTTTTCTCCTTCTGCTGAAAGGAAGAATGACATCTCTCCTCCTTTGACGTCCACCCATCTGGACCCGACTCTTTCTGCTTGCTTACGTCATAACAGGAGGAGTCGCCATCTTTGTCAGTCACCTCAGAGAACTCTGGTCTGAGGATGACTCACTGTGCATTTAACAAGCATTTCTTTAGATTTTATTATTCACAACATTTGCGAAGAAAACCTTTGTCACTCCACAAAACATCATCACCTGAATGCTTCTTTTTTTTAGCGTGCTCAGTCTGCCATACATCAAGCTGTGCTGTAGTCAAAACATGCACAATGCAGCCAGGTCTTCTAAAAAAAAATCATTAAAAACTCTGAGGGCTACTTGGTACTTATTGTTTGTTAACTTCTTCTGGCTGTATTTCAGAATTGAATTCTTCAATTTATCTTCATCAAAGTACTTAATGAGCATTATGTATTTTCTAAAGATTGTTGCTTGCAGTGCAAATTGCTTCATTGAAAGGTCTGAAAGCAACAGATTTTCAGAGGCACTGACAGCTTCTTAAATTTTGGATAGTTAAGTTGTGGATCAAGAAAACACTGTTTATATCATTCACATTAGAGGTTTGGTCTCACAAATTAACATGACCATTTTCCATGCTACACAAGTAGTCAGGTCCTCATAGTGTGCAACATAGTGTTACTGAATCAAGTGTGGTATACTCTACAGCTCTGACTTTATCCAACATCAGCAATGCTTTATCTGATGTAAACAACATCATGTTCTACAAGGTCATGATTTTTAATTTGCCAAAACTACAGACAAAACTTTAAATACCTGATGCTGTACTACTTTTCCAAAGTAAATTTTATACTGTACCAGATGGCCGGTAGCTCATCCTGGCTGGGACGCCCTGGATATGGGAGGATGGGGGAAGGCAGCTTTTTTAGGAAACTGCCTCCCCCAAGACGCAAGAGGGTAGCTCCCCTGATTTACAGTGATGCCCTGGATTCCCACAGGGCATCCTGGGACTAGGAGTTCTGTATATCAGCCTTGTTGGATGCTGTGGGTGCTGCCAGTTGGTGCTGTGAATATACAAGAGACAAGGTTTTCGCCCCACCCGGAAGTGCTGGCAGCCCACGTGAGCAGAAGCCCAGAAGTACTTCTGGGTTAGCCAATATAAAAGGACTGGAGAGACCTCACAGAAGGGAGCCAGAGTCGGGTGAAAGGTGGACAATGCTTGCTGGGAGGTGTGGAGGAGAAAAGAAAGAATAATTGTATATTGTGCATTTATTTGTGGCTGTGGTAATGGAGAGCACTGTGAAGGAAGAAAAAAGAATAAAAAGAAATTCTTGGTGCTTTTAACTTATGTCCTCAGTGTCTGGTTGTCAGGCTTGAGGAGCAACAGTACCCTCTAGGGTCCACAATACACAGCAAAATGTTTAGACCTAAATTTGTACAGTATAAGGTATCTGTTCGCAGTTGCAGTACATTGACTGTTAAAGTATGAAAATTGGCTTAACCTATTTCCTCAATCATTTCCTTTATAACAATGGTGGTTGATAATCTCCCAAAATGCAAACTTGCATGTTTTGCTTTGATAGCTGTAAGGAATTGTAATATACTTTTTCACATGTTCATTTATGGTTTAAATTAGAAGCAAAGAGATCTTTGTTTCAAAAGCTAACAGAACACTGTCGATAAACATTTTAATCTCCACCTGGTTTGAAAGTTTACAACAGCCCTGTATTTTGTAATGACGGATTTCAGAATCTGAGATTTTGTTTTGTATTGACAGTGATATAATTGCAAGATGAATCTTTGAAAAGTCAGGTTTCCAAACATCATCCCACCTCTTTCCAGTGGAACTTTCGCATCATGACAATACAAGCATATAATGTTTTTTAAATGAAATATTTCTCACAATGGAACATACATCAAGTTACAACTTTTTGGGGTAGTTGTTTCTACCATTTTCTCATGATCCTGCACTTTAAATGATCTTGCAGGTCTTTCAAGCTTAATGTCCTTCCACTCTGTAGGACAAAGTTGGAATTTCCCATTCTGCTAGGCTTTTTGGTGGCACACAAGGCCTGTTAAGCCAGCAGCCTTAACAGGGGATGCAGACATCCAGCTGCACCAGACCATCACTCATATTTCAGAAAGTCACTGAACTGCTGATTCTATTAGTATTAGCATGTACTTCATCTGATAACAAAGCAGGAAATCAGAATGAACTGACATTTCTGTAAACTTATTCAGACCAGAAGGCGCCAAATGGCCACCTACATCCAAATAAGGAGTTCTAATTTAACAATTGTCAACTGTGATGAAAAAATAACAGTCTTATGAGCAAGAACTGATTTTGTAACTGGAAGTGACTTTAAACCAATCGCAAGAGGTTACACTTTCCTTTAAAAACTAGCTGCACTCATCTGTCTGGGGGAATCTTCTTAAAAAGTGTCCAGAATGACCTGTTGCACTCTCTAAAACCCAATCCTCTCTGAAACCTAAAAGCTGAGAAGCTGCTCCATCTTTGGGAAGCTGACAATCTCTTCTCTGTGTGGACCTGAAAGCTGAGATGCACTGTGTTAACCCAACCTGTGTGTCAGTAATTGAGCTAGTCTGAGAAGACTGGAAAGCAGCCATTATTTCCAGAAGGGAATTTCCATAACAAAACTCTTGTGCCACAAAGAGTAATGCTTTTCCCTATGAAGTTGCAGAGGACACAGAAACAAACACAGCATACCATGAACAAAGGACCACGTCACAAAGAGGAAGACTGCACTCCAACACAAGAACAATCCTAACCTTGCACCTGGAATGAGAACAGTAACAACTCCACACAATATTGGACATCATTGTTAAAGACTTGGTATCGCAAAACTATTTATATCTGCTGTAGGTCACCTCTACCATCTATGCAGGACATTTACACCAGAAGACGCAGGACCAGAGCTCTCAGGATTATGAAAGACTCCTCTCATCCCAGCAATAGTCTGTTTCATCTGTTAAAATCAGGCAGAAGGTTTTGTAGCATCCTGGCCAGGACAGAGAGACTCAGAAGGAGTTTCTATCCTCAAGCCATAAGAAAAAAATCAAAACATGCCATCTCATCCATGACCCTCCACATACTTAGACTGGACTGTAACTTGTACTATGCCGTCTACCCTTACCTTGTTTTGGAATTGGTGTGTCATTTAAACATGCACCTGTCTAACTTTGGTTTTGCACAATAATCACTGCACTATTGCACCTTAACACTTAATTCTACTTTATTCACATAATTTTACTTATTTATTATGTTCTACTATACTGTTATCTTTTTGTTAATCTAACTGATATTCTTCTAACTTTGCACAGTTGTTGATAAGCGGATCAGGATGCATTTCACTGTGTGTTCTGTATAACTATGCATGAGATAAATAAAGAAGCTTGAATCTTGAATCAATATAAATTAAAACTCTAAGTAGCCAGTAAACAGCTAGCCTCTTCTGCTTTATACACTCACCTAAAGGATTATTAGGAACACCATACTAATACGGTGTTTGACCCCCTTTCGCCTTCAGAACTGCCTTAATTCTACGTGGCATGGATTCAACAAGGTGCTGAAAGCATTCTTTAGAAATGTTGGCCCATATTGATAGGATAGCATCTTGCAGTTGATGGAGATTTGTGGGATGCACATCCAGGGCACGAAGCTCCCGTTCCACCACATCCCAAAGATGCTCTATTGGGTTGAGATCTGGTGACTGTGGGGGCCATTTTAGTACAGTGAACTCATTGTCATGTTCAAGAAACCAATTTGAAATGATTCGAGCTTTGTGACATGGTGCATTATCCTGCTGGAAGTAGCCATCAGAGGATGGGTACATGGTGGTCATGAAGGGATGGACATGGTCAGAAACAATGCTCAGGTAGCCCGTGGCATTTAAACGATGCCCAATTGGCACTAAGGGGCCTAAAGTGTGCCAAGAAAACATCCCCCACACCATTACACCACCACCACCAGCCTGCACAGTGCTAACAAGGCATGATGGATCCATGTTCTCATTCTGTTTACGCCAAATTCAGACTCTACAATTTGAATGTCTCAACAGAAATCGAGACTCATCAGACCAGGCAACATTTTTCCAGTCTTCAGCTGTCCAATTTTGGTGAGCTTGTGCAAATTGTAGCCTCTTTTTCCTATTTGTAGTGGAGATGAGTGGTACCCGGTGGGGTCTTCTGCTGTTGTAGCCCATCCGCCTCAAGGTTGTGCGTGTTGTGGCTTCACAAATGCTTTGCTGCATACCTCGGTTGTAACGAGTGGTTATTTCAGTCAAAGTTGCTCTTCTATCAGCTTGAATCAGTCGGCCCATTCTCCTCTGACCTCTAGCATCAACAAGGCATTTTCGCCCACAGGACTGCCGCATACTGGATGTTTTTCCCTTTTCACACCATTCTTTGTAAACCCTAGAAATGGTTGTGCGTGAAAATCCCAGTAACTGAGCAGATTGTGAAATACTCAGACCGGCCCGTCTGGCACCAACAACCATGCCATGCTCAAAATTGCTTAAATCACCTTTCTTTCCCATTCTGACATTCAGTTTGGAGTTCAGGAGATTGTCTTGACCAGGACCACACCCCTAAATGCATTGAAGCAACTGCCATGTGATTGGGTGATTAGATAATTGCATTAATGAGAAATTGAACAGGTGTTCCTAATAATCCTTTAGGTGAGTGTAGTTTGTCAGTCTTGTCTTCTATGCAATTATATATATGCAGTTATCAAATTTCTAAAATCCGTATCTTTATCAATAAATTGTATTCTGTTTCTTAAAACAAGTGTGCTTCAGTTACCTTGATATAATTGTAATGGCCAGAGACTGCCTCCTACAGAGAAAGGTAAGGATAAAAAAGTAGGAGCCTTACCAAATTATTTAATTGATTACTGGCATTGTCGAAGGCCAAACTGATAATTAATTAATTAAGTGAAATTCTCAGTTTTCCTAAACCTCTTTAAACATAGTGAAACAATAGTGTCATTTGCACACTGTGCAAAATCGAATAGCAAAAAGCTCCTAGTTGTGAGGCATAGAAATCCAGAACAGCATTTTAATGACCTAAGTCATAGAGACCTAGCAACAAGTGAGCATGAACAGCATGATCCAAAACAGGACCAAAAATAGGTTTGAGACTACAGTATCAATAACAATGCACACAGATAAGCTGGGCCTCTCACAGCCAGTCTCATGTGATCGGTGAGTTCAACATTTTTCAATTGACAACCATGATTTTTATTATCATTAAATTTTCTTTTTTTCAATATAGTTCAATTTTATGCTTACACAGATTTCATAAACTGCATCCTCATGCACAGGGTGGAGGGAACATTGCATAGAGAGGAGAACCAGAGAGCATCCCTCATTAGCGACTCATTTAGGACAGCACCTACTCTTAGAGGTATAAAAGATCCGAATGAAATATTGGAATGAGAGAGAGAACAGAACTGGCAGGTTAAACAGTGAGAGAAAGAGAGCAGACAGGTCTGTGGAAGCCCTGAGGAGGAACAAGCTGTGAGTGCCGTTCCAGGGGAAACAAATTTAAACATGCTGAGTGAAAAGGAATAGGGAAAATCAGGGAAGCTAACTGTGGTGACCACTGGAGGAGGCAGGAGGTCTAGTGAAGTGGGGGTGGCTGGGAGTGAAAGCTGAAGGGGTCAGAGTTTGTAACTGTATCATGCCTGTTGATTAAGCCTTAGAATGATAGCAGGGGAGTCAAAGATAGAGTCGAGGGACACTGGAGAACGAGACTGAGAGAAGGCCAATTTTGATTTTACCTTTGGGTTTTATTATCTGGATTTTGGATTTTTTATTCTCACAGCACTATTTTACTGATTAATTTATTGAAAACCATTTAAAGCATTTTAAGTGTACTGCACTATAGTACTGTGGGCTTTCCAATGCTTAATAAGTAAGTACTTTTTGCATTTTTGCACTTTTAACTTGTGTCCACATTTGCCCTAGTCCATCCTTGGTTCATAAGGTAGTACCATTGGGCCACTGGCACGAAGTGTCACATGTGGGCTTAAGAGATTGTGTATTTTAAAATAAATCTATGTTCATTGAATGTAATTGTCTTTAGGTGTTTGGTATTAGATCTCTAGCTTCACTTCATGGTCACATGTATCTTCTGGTCACAAAAATGAAAAAACTGCATCCTTGTGACAGCACTACAGTGAGATGGTGATCGCATGACATATTGAGTCATCATTCTCCTCCTCTAAAAGACAGCGTGCTCCTGATATCCAAGGTATTATTTTTTTTTAAAACATTTTTGACATTTGAGTTAGGGAAAATTTCAAACAAGACATTGAAGGACTGTTGCTTTGCTTTTTGACTTTGTTTCTTTCTTAGTGTTTAAGGTTTCCTTTCAGACTTCTGGCCCCTTGCTGCCTACGATCTACTCGCTTCTTTGGACAGTTTCTTAGGCATTTTATTCCTTTACTTTGACTGTCTTGTCTTGTTTTTTCGAGTCCAGCCTGGCGTTTTATGTAACCCCACCTTGTTTCAATTTTTTGTTTGAAACACAAGCAAGGGAATAAACAAGAGGAGGAATAAAGTATCAAAATCACAGACAAAAGAAAGCTTTACATACTCCACTTCGTCTAGCTATACGGGGCCTACACTCTTGTCAGTATGGTGGTGGCACATTAAGCCACCTTTTAATCACCACAAAATACCCTCTTCCCACAGTCTTCATTGCTATCTTCATCCTTGTTTTACGGTTCTCTCAATTCTAAGTTGGCTTATGGCTAGAGGGTACTTTTAAAGCAAGGCCAGAAACTGGTTTTGCTTATGTCCTAGGAGTAACTTTCAGGGTTAGAACAACACCTTTTGAAACACTTGGGACTAGTTTTCAAGAGCTATCCCAAATAGGGATTCCCGGACATTTTTCATTCCTGCATTCCCGGGAATTAAACTGCTGTAATTCCCAAGAAACTGGGAATGGCCAAGCTCGCATATATAGCGTGTAAAAATCAATCATAAAATAACAGAGTTATAGCTGAAAATAATTAAGTGGCACGGTTTTTTGGCCCATGATGTAGTGTGTTGCTGATTAATTCAGTCAACAACAGACCAGAAGCAGTCAGTCTCCCGGCTCCGACTAAGACTGAGCACGGTGGAGTGGGAGAAGCCTGCACTCTGCAACTCACAAATTCCGGGACGGGGTAGACTTCATTAACGTCTGTCAGACAACAGCTTTGAACAGCAACTTGAAATTGCAATGCCTCAGTCTGTTGTATCCGCATTATCTGTGCCAAGAAACTTGCCATCACAGAATGATGACAAGAAACTGGATGCATCAGTAAAAGCTGAAATGGCAGTGTTTCAGAGCAATGGCAAGCGCGGGCGTTGTTTAGAACAAGTGTATCAGTATCTGATCAGGTAGATCAAGTTGCATTCAAAAAAAATTTTTTTTTAAACGTTAGTCTATCATATATCCTCCCTATGGCATTTGCCACTTGATTGACATACAGGACGGCCAGTCTGAGATCTCTTTTCTTCTAACACACTGGTCGTCCCACATGCACCCATACAATCAGATTGTGATTCAGACTATGAATGCCATGAATGTAATTACGCCGATCTACATGCTGTCAAATAAACGAGCCACACGCCATGGCTTCGCCTCTGACGTCTGAGGTTCGATCTATGAGAGGGGGTGCAGTGAGTGTGTATGCCTGATGAGCCCAGAATTAGGGCGAAACACGTGTCGCATACTCTTTGCATTATTTGACAGTAAAACTATGCAACATTCTATGATCTGCTTCTCGCAACTGAAGAGGGTACCGTGGCGGATGTTTGCCGACTTGCAGACCAACCACAAGCATTACCTGGTAGGTAACCACCCATGCAATCAGATTGTGATTCAGACTAAGAATGCCATGAATGACATTACCCCAGTCTACATGCTGTCAAATAAATGAACCACACTCTGTGGCGCAACATAAAGAGGCTTCGACGCTGATGTCCAAGGTTCAATCCACGAGATGGGGTGCAGTGAGTGTGTACGCCTGATGAGCCAAGAATTAGGGTGAAACACGTGTCACGTACTCTTTGCATTATTTGACAGTAAAACTATGCAATATATATAGCATTTTAATGTAGGTAGATCATTTCGACCTGGTCATTTTAAAAGTAGCCCGCAAGCCAAAAAAGTGTGGGCACCCCTGAACTAGATACATGTACTTATATGACAGCATGAACTGCTTGTAGATAAGGTTAGTCTTTTATTGGTGTCAACATATTGCAGTAGTTTTATTAAAAATAAGTGTCGGTCGTTCTAAAACCATTCACATGTGAGATGCCCCGGGATTCCCAGGAATGACATGGGGGATTCCCGAATTCCCGTGAATGGATAAACCCATCCGGGAAGGGATTCCCAAATCCCAAGTGACTCCAGTTGTCCCTTGTTGTCTTGATGTCCAGTTCCTATTTACTGAACCAGGCAACCATAGCTCAATTTTTCATTAGAACTGGACTAGGGGAATTTGGCTTCATCCAGTAGGTGTCCCCACTGTCCTTCAGTTTCACCTTTTCTGGCAAAGAGCAGACTACATTGACGGGGCACTTTATGACCTGACTTATACTGTGAACTACTCATCCATTTACTGCTGCACATAAGTTCCTAGGAAACTTAGCTCTATCTACCTCTTTCAGCCTACTGTAAGTCCATTTTCAGACATTATACCCTATTCCACTTCAGGATCTGCTGTCTCTCATTTCAACCTAATTTCCAATCAACCTGACGGGCTTTGCTTCATCTCACCTCCCAACTCAAGCAGCCTTTAGGTGGACACTGGGAGAAACTCAGAACAGCAATATAAAGCATAAAAGTGAAGGTTGCAAGTCAAGCATCAAACCAAAAGGCAAATAAAACTGGGAGATTATCACATTCCACAAAGTGCCAGAATTAACAGAGAGGATATAATTCACTCTGCAGGCCTCTTTGCAACATGGCTATAAAAGTCATGACTTTAAAATTTTACATATTTACACACTTAAATCTCAGAGTGCATCCTGGAATTTTAAAAGCCAAGATAGTCACCACTAACAAAACACTGTGGAAAGTTTCGTCATGGGCTATGTCTGAATTTCTACTTTGCTGAAATAAACTATTTTTGATGATATAGAAATTTTTAAAAATACTAATTTTGAATGATCCCTTTAGCATTAACCACGACTCCTTAGAAATGATTTTACATTTCCATCTGTGTGCTATTGTAGCACATCTCAGATAGCAAGACTAATTCATCTCCGTTATCTGTTCCCAGGGGTGAAGCCAAATAAGTAGTGCCTGAATACTGTATTTCCGGCTCTTTAAATCTCATTCTGACTGCTAATCTCCTTTTGCATCTCCAACTGAGTTGGAAAGAACTGGAGAGCATTAGAGTTAAGTGAAACGCTGTTTTGCTTGGTCTCATCGGAGAAGTATGTGGTGAATTAATACTGGGTCATCCGGAGACTGAACGTCGATTTACCATTAGGTGAGCAGTGATTAGTTGGCTGATTAACTGGGGTTACATCTGAGCAAGGATTTAAAATGCAGCTTAGATTGATTGCTTTGGAAAAAAATCTGAAAAGTCAGGCTAGAAACACTGCAGTGTCCTGTGTAAGATGAGGACAGAATATGAATGGAATACCACTTAGCACAGCCTAGGACTTGAGACAATTATAACGAATATAGCAAATAAGACCGTGACACACCCAGAAGACACTAACAGAGTAGAAAAGGCAATGAGGGATACCAACAGCAAACCTGTAAGAATTCCTTCCTGAGCATGGAATGACCTGTCCTTCTTCCAAGTCTGAGCTCTTCAACCATTACGAAGGCTGGCTCTTGGTGACCCAATTCCAGATTCATTCTGGTGCCAGCTTTGTAATGAAATGTTGGCAGCTAGCAGAAAATGTTTCATCACTAAACCCTCAATATTCCATTCCATAGGCTGAAATTCAATGAATATTCTTCAGCCTCAATATTATTTCACTGAGTATCCCTCTGGCTACGTAAACAGTAAAGTAGGGAAGACTTCTGGAAAGGCAGGCCACCTCTATTAGCTGGTCATCCTTGGTATTGTACATGCTGCCATGTTGATCACACAGCTAGTTTATATACTATGATCAAATATTTAACTTCTGTATTTGAAGAAGTGAGGCTTCATGTACACATAAAAATGTGGCAGAAATTGTTAGTATTCTCAATCTTCTCTAAACTAAGTTAAAATGACAAAGGTGTTTAGTGTCTATCATTTTTTATTTTACATTTAGAAAAGAAATGTTGCTTTTGGTTTATGACCAACATATTATTTTAAATAATAAAACAAAAGAAAATGGCATTGACAAAATATTGGTACCCGTAACCTACAATAATAATTTACAGCAAAATCTTTGGAGACAATGACTACACTCAAGCACTGTCCATAGCTCTGCTGAGATTTCTGCATTCCTTGACTTGTACTTTATCTCATCCTTCTTAACCAAACTGCTCCAGATGTCTAAGTCTTGATGAGTTCCGTCTTCCATCTGTAAGTTTCAGCTCTTTCTATGGATGTTTAGTGCTATTCAGATCAGGAATCAATTTAGAAGAGTTCAATGTTTTCTTCCCTCCACTATTTTTGAGATATGTTTAAAGTCATTATCATTTTGGAGAACCCATGACCTATGAATGAAACACAGCCATACAATGCTGGGCTGTATGTTGTGCTCCAAAATGCTCAGATAGTCTTCTAGTTTCATTGTTCTCTCCACAGGTTCAAGGTAGCCAGTGCCAGAGGCAGCAATGCAACCTCAAAACATCACTAAGCCTCTATCATGTTTCACAGAAGGGATAATGTTCTTTATTTTGTTTTCTGTGAACATGGAGTTGGTGTGACTTACGAAAAAACTCTAATTTTGTTCCATCTGTGCAAAGGACATTGCAACAGAAGGACTGTGGTATGTCAGCATTTGGGTAAACTCCAGTCAGGCTATCCTTGTGAGTCTGTCTTAAAAGTGGAGTCTTTTTGGTTCTTGTACCTGAATAAGCCTAGTTTCATTCAGGCAGCAATGGACATTGTGACATTAAGTTGCACATTCATCTTGAAGGTCAGCTTGAATCTGTTTTATAGTGTTCCCAGGTTTTTCCCCATTATTTGAATAATCATTTTTCTTTCTTCATTCTTGGGGACAACAATTTCTTCCTGTGTCCACCACAAGAGATGTTCGAGACAGTCCAGTGGAGCCTTAAATATCTTTGTGATACTGGGAACTGTGGTCACAGGAACGTCAAGCCCTTTGGAGACTGTCTTATAGTTGTTACATTGACCATGGTTGGATATTGCTCCTTCCAAAACCTGCCTTCTTTTCCTTCTGTTATCCATATTTACTGTGATGGACACAGTAACACAAAACAGTTAAGTGAGTGGTTTTCTCAATTTAAACTGGCTGAATAAGTGTAAATAAGACTGAAGAAATGGGTGATACTAATTAAATGAAGTATCAGTGTAATACAGTTATTTCTTATACTGGGTATGCAATTAACGTGCTCCAGTAATTTTGTCCAGACTATTATGAAATGTGGAATATGCAAAAATGTAGTTCTTTTCAAAGCTTTTTTTGGTTTTGCTTCGTTGCAAACCAAAAAAATCCAAGTATGAATGAGGAAATATCTTTTCAGTTTGATATTTGTTTGAGGAAAGGTGCATTATTTGAATAAAATGAAAGGGGACCAATATTTTCTACTACGTCTTTCTAATAACAAGTATAACACCTGTGGACCACCAGAGGGCTCAATGCTGCCAAACCTGACACAGACAGACATGGGACACAATTTCAGGACACACGTTTTTATGTTTATTTCTTTCTCTTGTGGGAAACTGGGGAAGGTGTTTCCCATGCGTACAGCACAGTCACAAAGTACAAAGTGGTAGTATTCTCAATCTTCTCTAAACTGAGATTTCTGCATTTCTCGACTAGTACTTTAGCTCACTCTTCTTAATCAAACTGCTCTAGTTCTCTAAGTCTCTTCTCTCTTTTCCTCCACTCATCTTGGCTAGCTTCACCTTCTCCCACCCGACTCTGGCTCCTGGAGTAGTGGCTGCTTGCTCCTTTTATAAGTGCTGCCAGAACTAGATCAGTGAGGACCTGGAGCACTTCCGGGTGTGGCTCAGCAGTAGCTGCAGCACCCACTGGCGGCGCACACGGAACCCAACAGGGCTGAACCATCCGGCAGGAGTCCAAGGCACTGCTGCAACCCGGGGGGGGCTGCCATCTAGCGCTCCGGGGTAATGCTCTGGATACCCTCCCTCCCCTGGTCCTTCCAGTGTAGAGGCATCCTGGCTGGGTAAGAATAAAAGGGAGGGTTGTCTTCTGTCAGACCCTGATTTCTAAAGCTATTTACTAGAGATACCTAGCCTGAAATATTTTTCACTTTATACTGTGAGGATGTCTCCTTCTTGTAGGCTTATACTTTCGTGCTGGTTTCTGGCTACATTTTGAATATATCTCTTTAGTCCAGCTTAGTCTCCCTCAACATCACAAGGTTGCACCAGACCTCAAAAAAATCTGACTGTAGAATTTGCTCTTTTTAACTTTTATCTGTTTTCAAATCTACCTTTAACATCTAAAACTCCTCTACACATTGTACCTTCTCAACATACTCATCATCTAACCAACAAATGTTTGTTTTGAATGTTTTTAGCCTGAATTCCAGGTACATCACAGTGCTGAAACTGCTTTTTTTGGAACTGTGAAAGACATTCTTCCTTGTGACAGTTGTACTGCTATGCTGCTCTTCATAAAGCCCAATGCTACTTTGACACTGTTTACAATCATACTGTCTCAATATGTCCAAAGTGTATATTTTGTAGAGCATGGACTTGTTATCTTCATGGTTTTGTTTTATGTCTAGCAACCTGTAGCATTTCCTTTTTGATTTTGAACTTAACGTTCTGCAATCTGACTCTTGTGAGCCTATCCTTCAAGGTTCTGGGCTTGAACCTCTTCTTCTTAACACTCATGCAGTCAGGTTAGTCAATGTGGCATAACACCCGACTCTACGTGAAAATGACTTTTGTCTGCACATTCACCATAGAATAAGCACAAAGCTAAATTACTTTTTTAGGGTTACCCAACCGAGAAACATAGTATCTTATCACTAAGCCTTGGATCGTGCCTCATTATCCCAATGCCCACTGTGCCCCACCATGGACTTGCACCAGCCTGTCCTTAGAATCTAAGATCTCAGCTGGAATGAAAATTCATTTTGTCATCAATGAAATGTTACTTCTATAGATTGTATGTTGGAGTACTTTGTGGCCTAGGGAATAAGACATTTTGACTTCATAGCATAAGGTTTATTCACTGCCTTTAGCTCTCCGGGTGACTTTAACCAAGAAATACATATAATCAGTTTTTCTTTAGCTCTGTATTTGTTACACACCTTATGAGAGTTCAAATGGCAGATACAACCTTTAAAAAGTATCAGTTAAAAAAAAAGTATCAGTTTCTGTGCATAAGCTTATATGGCCTTCCTGAGCAATATATGATCAGGTTCCAATAGGCCAAGAATGTTGCTTAACTTGAACTGAGCTGTGTGATCAATGTGCTCCTCAGCTAGATTGTCAGCACTGTCTTCCTGTCAACTATTGACTTGTCAAAATAATAATAAGTAATTAATTAAATTTAAATAGTGCCTTAATAACCTACTAAAAGTGCTTTACACAGACAGTGGGTAACCACTTCAACCACCAATGTGTCAAATCAACCTGGATGATGCAATTGCAGCCATTCTTGTGCCAGTACACTCACCACCACATTAGAGGGATAGTTTTGAGGGATGATTAGGGGACAGAATGACCAGGCCAGTGGTGGAAAATCTAGACAGGACATACAGAAGCACCTAACTCATTTTCGAAGGATGGCCAGGTACAGTATATTTTATGTCCACAGAGAGCCAGGGCCTCAGTTTTACACTTCATCCGAAGAAAGGCACCAATGTTTACAGCACAGCATCCCTGTCACTGCACTGGAGGTTTGGGATCCGCATACAGAAAACAAGGCAAGCACCCCTGATGCACCACATGCTACCCATTCTACATTAACAACATGACAGATTGTGTATATTCACTACTGGGTGGATTTTGGAATCTGGAACAATGAAGCAGCAGTGATAGCCAATGCACCAGCATACCCCCGAAACCAATGACACTTACATAACAGATTAATTACATTAAAAGATGCACTGTGCTTATAACATAAAATACAGCAGAAAATGCAGCTGAAATTATAAAACTGGCACTTCTCATAAGGTCTTAGCACACTTCAAGAAGCATGATTCAATGACTTTACATATAAGTCCCTGCCTACTACTCCAATCTTGTCTTATTACCAGCTTTAAAGCCTAATCAGTGTCCTAAGCTGAATCCGATAATTTTAGGTGATGTTGAAGCAACACTTCACACCATAATTATATGTCACCAGACAACCTCAGCTCCTTTTCCTAGAACCAACTGAACATGTCAAGATTGTGTTTATGTAAATTGGGGATTTTAGACAATATATTTCAGTTCATTATTATAAGGAAATTATACCACATTATTTGTGTTTATGAAGCCTCCAATACATGCCTGGTAATTAAAAAATATGAAATATGTTTTCATGGTAATTCACAACATGCTATTTGAAATTTGAATAAAAGCTAGTAAAAAATGAACAGTTGTCCTGCTTAAAACCTTACATCAAATGAAACATCCTGTGTTTTCTATAACCCACCCCTGAAATCCAAAACATGATTTCCTTTATCATAGGTTTAATTATTAAAGGATACTGCCTTCTTTGCTCTTCTCTTGCATGCTCTCCATCCCAGGGAGTGCGGCTGCAACACGTCGGAAAAGCTGTAAGAAAAAAAAAAAAGAGTAAATTTGCATGACAAAATATATATGGTGAAGTAGTAAATATGAAAACAACCTCAACATTGAGCCATGTCAGGACCATGGCTGGAGCAAAATTTGGTTTTCTGGTCTTCAGAAGATGGGGAGAACCTTCCATATTGTAAGAGAGGAAGGTCAATGAAGAAATTAAAGATCCCCAGGAAATTGGCATGAGTAGCGGAGTATCTGTTTCATTGTGTCTAAGGTCAAAGAAAGGAGTTTTCCAATATCTGGCCTGGTAGGGATGCTATAATTCAAACCAGTGCTTTGAAGTTCTGTCTTTTCACACAACATTTTGACACCAGTAAACATTTTTACCACTCAGCTGTACATTTGATCTGTACCAGCTGTCTTTGATTTTATCTGCTTTGACTTTAACTTAGAAAAGGAAATTCCAGACTTAATCTAATACAAAATCTCAAGAGCCAAAGCTTACTCCTTCAGCATCAGTAAAAAGACAGATACCAACTCCTGACAGAGTGCCAGTTCAGTGCAGATCACAGTCATACACACACCCACACTCACAAGGGCTAATGTAGAGTTACCAATTAAGGCAGAAGCAACAACTGACATTGTACTGTGCCACCTTTTATTACAACTTAGAACTGATTTTTTCAAGTCCCTTTAATCAAACACATCAGACAAATATAGAAAGACAAACAGACATATATGTAGTTTATTTATTTCACATCACTCATATGGAAGAAATGACTGTCACCCCTGGGTATGAAATTTGTGAAAAGTTGTGAAATCCAAATACCCAAAATCATTAGGCTTAATATCCACTTACAGCATTCATGACTTAAATGTTAATAGTTCTGGGGTTATATGAAGAAGTTCTATCATGGATGAACTAATAAAATGTTCTGCGCAACATAAGTACTGCACAACATGGTATTCAAACTCCATCAGATCCTAGCAGTCAAATGTTCTCCTGTTGGCTACCATCAAGGACAATACCAAGTTGATAGGATCTTCTTAACTTACAATTGCAAACTAAAATGTGTGCAATAAAGCAAATGAAGAGACTGGCTAGAATAGGCACTGTTGTCCCAATTAATTACCTTTATTTTCTGGCTGGTGTCTTTTTCATAGAATTTTATGTCATCTATATGTGCAAACCCAGTCAGTATCAGGCTAATAGTAGAAGAGGAACTTAACTCTGAAGCTGACCCAAGGTCAGTACAAAGCAATCAAGGCAAATTGAGCTTGACAAGTCCAGATTCAGTCATCAATTGGATGAGCTTGATGGCAGCCATTGTAATGCATTCCTCTTAATAAGAACTTCTTAATAAGGACATACAAATGAAAAGCTTACGATAAAGCTAACCACTTCCTCTTAAAGTGGGGGGTATGAGTTGCTCAGAAGAGTGGTCAAGTGGTATAAATTTACATAAATTCATAAACAGGTTTCACTTCAAAAAAAGACTGGCCCTGATACTCAAATGCAGGTTTTAAATCCTAGACATCCCAAAGCTCCCAAAGCCTAATAATCTCAAAAGGGAGAAGGGAACCATGAAAACCCCCTTGCTGAAATATTCAAAGCAGTAATAATAATAATAATAATAATAATAATACATTTTATTTATATAGCACCTTTCCCATGCTCAAGGCGCTTCACAGAGTTTCATAAAGAAAGAGCAGGTATATGTAACATTGGATGCAGATATTTCCTGAACAGAACATTAAACCAGATAGATACAGGATATACAAAGGCATTAAATGGAATAAAAAACAGAGTAAAATGCTAAATTCAGAACTAAAAGAAAGCCTAGCAAATAACATCATTTGTGATATAACACACACACACACATTATCATGAGCATCTGGATAGAGAGGAAGACTGAAAAAGGAAGCAGAATGTGAGGGTAAGTTAAAAGCCTTCCTGAACAGATGAGTTTTAAGTTGTTTTTTTAAAGAATGAATGGAGTCCGCTGATGTAATTAATTTAGGGAGGTGATTCCAAAGTCTGGGTGCGAAACAGCTAAAAGCCCTGTTTTCCATAGAGTGCAGGTTACTAGGGAGTAGGCTGAGTTGCTGAAATGGGAGGCTACAATACGCTGAAGAACCTTTATCAGAAAAGATAAGTGAGAATTAGTCCGAAAGTTGTTAAGACTGACAGCATCAAGACCAGTCTTTTTTAACATTGGGGTTATATAAGTGATTGTGAAAGTGGCTGTCACAAAGCCAATCTTAAGGGATGTAATTATTATTGTCATAACAGTTGGGATTATGGCATGAAGGCAGGATTTAAGAAGTGTGGCTGGGATGGGGTCCAGTACACGAGTAGTTGGCTTCATATTACAAAGCAGGTCATTGACAAATGTGACCGGTGAAAATGTAGAAAAAGAGAGGGATGGAGTGGGAAGACAGGGAAAGATATAAATTGATGATGGATTTATGTTACTTGAATTATTTAGATCTTTAATTTTATAGTGGAAAAAGTGAAAGAACTTTTCACAGTCTTTGGGAGAGGAGGTAATTGGGCCAGATGCAGGCTGAAGTAGTTTATAAACTACAGAGAACAAAACCTTTGGGTTATCATGGCCACTTTCTATTATTCTGCCATGACTATAGTTAGTGCGCCCCTGTAAGCCTTTGATGGTCACAGAAAGCCTAGATGTGCACAGTGAGGCCAGTCTTATGTGACATTCTCTCAAGGCATCAGCCAGCTGCTTTCATAGACTGTAACTCTTAATAATAATAATAATAAAAAAAATTACCAGGAAGAGAATTTAAAAAAATGAAAGAATCTGAAAACAACTGCGGTGGGCTGGCGCCCTGCCCAAGGTTTATTTCCTGCCTTGTGCTCTGTGTTGGCTGGGATTGGCTCCAGCAGACCCCCGTAACCCTGTAGTTAGGATATAGCGGGTTGGATAATGGATGGAAAACAATTTGAAAATTAACAAATTCATTTTCAAATCCTGAATCCACTGCACAAAATAAAAAAAAAAAAACAAAACACAAAATCAAAATCAAGAATCAAAAGAGAATTCAAGAAAGGTGAGCTGAATCACATGAGCTGGTAGTTAGCTAATGCCTCAGCACTGGCATGAAGCCTCTGAGTTTATTGTAAAGAGTGTGGGTGGCTCCTTAGGCTCAGTAGACAATAAACAAAACACATAATTTACATAGAATAAAATCACATAACTTGATAAGTAAAGCACAATAAAAGAAAATAACAAAAACAGTAGCTTGGCAAAAACAACCAAACATAATCAGCAAAAAGTAATTGTTATAATATCCAACTTTTATTATTTTTTGTGTAAATTCTTATGCAGTTCCTATCAATCTGTACAGACTGAAGGAGTTTGAATATGAAGTTTAATTTTGTCTGGAACCTACTTTGAGAAAATTCATTATTAAATCATTATTAAATTCACAATTAAAATTTTCTCACAATGATGCTTTATTTCCTGTTTAGGCGCTGCTATGTTATGCTTCTGCTTCTGTCATCTCCATGGAGCTCTTTCCCAGAATTCCCCGGGAAGCATTCAATTGTGATGTCTATTTTGTGATAATACAAAGATTACCCCCAGGAATTCTAGGTTATCCGAGCATGACAGATACACCTTGTTTCTCTGCATTTAAATGATAATTTTTTTAGTCATTCTGGTTTTTTGAAACCCATCTTTTGTCTTTGACTGATTTTTTTTATCACGTTTTGGTTTTGACAAAAGATCTCAGTGACTCCCAGTTTTGACCTGTTCTTTGACCTATGATTCTCTTCAAAATTCTCATTTTTTAATTGTCTCTTGCAAGTCAATATAATAATAAAAGAAAACAAACCTAATAATAAAAAGAAAAAACAAAAGACCAGCGGTGGAGCCCTGGTAAAACCATATTGGTCAAGGAAGATACAGTATGGTATGTAATGTGAGGAAAGAACTGCTGCCTTCACTTGCTGTCATGAGGTGCTATGTAGTAAGGCCTAAGGGGGCCTTGATTCATTTATAATTTTGGGTTAGTTCCACTCCGACTGGTCATCCTCTTTTGTGCATTTTTGTTAAACTGAGCATACAGCGCCCTCCACAATTATTGGCACCCCTGGTTAAGATATGTTCTTAGGCTTCTAATAATTTTTTTTCCCCAAAAAATATAGGTTCACAACACAAAAAAGAGAAAAATCCAACCTTTAACTAAAGTACATTTATTAATTGGGAAATAAATCCCACATTAAAAAAATATGTTTTTTCATGAAATCATGTGTGCCACAATTATTGGCACCCCTGCTGTTAATATTTCATCTTCTCCTCTAACATATCACAAGGTTGGAGAATACAGAGACAGGGATTTTTGACCATTCCTTTTTGCACAATCTGTCTACATCATCCAGAGTCCTGGGTCCTCTCCTCTTCAGCTCACCCCACATGTTTTCAATGGAGTTGAGGTCTGGGGACTGAGATGGCCATGAAAGGAGCTTGATTTTGTGTCTGCTGAGCCATTTTTGTGTAGATTTTGCCATATGTTTAGGGTCATTATCCTGCTGGAAGACCCAATGACGACCCATCTTCAGCTTTCTGGCAGAGGCCACCAGATTTTGATTTAAAATGTCCTGGTAGTTCAAGGAGATCATGATGCCCTGCACCCTAGCAAGGTTCCCAGGGCCATTGGAAGAGAAACAGCCCCATAGCACCACATATCCTTCACCATTATTTACAGTAGGCATGAGGTGCTTTTCTGCATACTGATTCTTGGATTTATGCCAGACCCACTTAGAAAGTTTGTTTCCAAAAAACTCAATTTCAGTCTCATCTGACCAATGCACACGGTCCCAGTTGAAGCCCCAGTACCACTTAGCAAACTCCAGACGTTTACGTTTGTGATTGTAGGCGAGAAAAGGTTTTTTCCTTGCATGTCACTCAGACAGCTTGTCGGCATGGAGATAGCATCTTATGGTTGTCATGGAGACTTTGTGACCCCCAAGATACCACTCTTTGGTGCAGTTCTCTAACACTGAGCTTTGGAGAATTTTTGGCTTTTCTTACCATCCTCCTCACTGTGCGTGGTGACAAGATAAACATGGGTCCTCTCCCAGCCTTGTTTGTCACTGTTCCTGTTGTTTTACACTTCTTTATTATTCCTCTGACTGTAGGTACAGGAAGGTTTAGGCGAGGAACTATTTTCTTGTAGCCATTACCTGACTTTTGAAGGTCAACACACATCTGCCTTACTTGAATGGCATGTTCTCTTGTCTTTCCCGTGTTGAAGAGTGGCTAAGAGCAATAGGACTCTGTGTCATGTTAAAGATCCCCACAGGGACACAGGAAGTCATTAATTTCTAATTAAAAGGTCCAATTTACTTTGATCAACTTTAAAAACTAAACTAGAAATTACAAAAATGCTTCAATTACATTTATTTTATAGGAATTGTTAGGGGTGCCAATAATTGTGGCACACATGATTTCATGTAAAAAATGTATTTCTTAATGTGGGATTTTTTTTCCTAATGAATAAATGTACTGTACTTCAATTAAAGGTTGGATTTTTCTCTTTTTTGTGTTGTGAGCCTATATTTTTTGGGGGAAATAAAAGAATTTATTACAAGCCTAAGAACACATCTTAACCAGGGGTGCCAATAATTGTGGAGGGCACTGTATATTTTTCCCATTGGTTTGTCTGATGAAATTAACCAATTAACCATGTACAGATGTACATATACATACTCTGGTTTATTTGACATCCCTGGTTTTGGTTCCATCTACTTAGCAAAAGTTACAAAATCAAGAGAGGAGGACTGTTTAAATGTTCGTCTCTGATCCATATAACCACATTAAAGACTATAACGAGATGTGTTGTTTATTTGCGCTAAACTGGCAGGGTGCTTAACGTTTGTCTAGTAATAGTAGAAGTCTACAAACTTCTGTGGCTTATTGGAACAGAGCTGTCTGCACCTTATTATCTTGTCCTTGTTTTACATGCCCTTGAGTTTTAATTTCTTTCTACCATTCAGATATGAACAAAAAAGGACATACTTCACAGCAAACGAGTCACCAAGCTTTCGCTCCTGCTTACATGAAAAACCGAGGACAGAATATGAACAGCGTGTTGAATAAATGATCCATTAATACCATCCATTGTGGCATGTGAGTGCCTGGAGTTGCTTTATCCAGGCTGTTGATGCATTCCAGCAAGAGACATCTTGTCAGTAAGCTCATCAAACACAGAGGGAAAAAGAAAAGATGACAACATCCCTGCCAGGCAGACAGCAGTACATACGCTGTCAGCTGTCCCATTACAGTCAATTAAACTTTCTCAGGCGGCTGCTAGCAAAAGCCACTTTAGTCACTCAATTAACTTCAGTGCTTTAGTTCCAAATGATTGAGATTGTCTATGCAAGGTACACAGTTTCCTGGAAATGCTTTCCGCCCACCCACTTTAAAAGTTTTTCATACCAAAGCTTCTTAGTAACAAAGTGTTCTGACTCCTTCAGCTCACCTCTAGATTTCTCACCCAAAAATATTAACTAAAATCCATCAATTCATCATTATTCTAAGTTAGGACTGGGAAGGCAGAGCCAATCCTTTGCAGCTTAAGGATACACATCAGGAATCAGTCATGGATGTTGCACCAATCCACCTGAGAGCAAAGTCATAGAGGTCTCCACTCTCATCTCATTCATACATCTTGGGAAAGTGGGAGGAAAACTAAAGGGTCTGTAAAAACTCCCAGGAAGAACTTCACCCAGGCAGACAATGACATGGTGTCTGACATCAGAACTCTAAAACTGTTGAGTAGAGGCATTAATCATTAGTTACTTGGCTGAGGCCTTTATCCAACTCAGGACACACTTTTGCTTGTGTTTTCCCAATTGGATCACAGGCAAGTGAAGTGACTTGCTCGTGGTCACACAGTATGAGAAGCAGGATTTGAACCCACGCCCTCAGGGTCTGAGGTCTTAAGCCTTAACCACTACACAACAGAATTTGTTACTACTATTACACCCCAAAAACAACAGACACTCAAATAAGAAGAGCTACTGCCATACCCAGAGAAAACCTTCTGGAATATAAAAACAAAGACAACAAGAACCGCATCCCCCTTGTTCTCACCTACAACCCACATCTTGAAAAACTTTGAAAAATTATAAAAGAACTTCAGCCAATGCAAAACAACAGGCCAAACACTGAAAAATGTATTTTCTGAACCTCCCCTCCTGGCATACAGACAACCACCAAACCTTCAGCAACTAATTGCCGAAGTTCCCTAAGTGAACCAACAGAAAATGGCACATCTCCCCGCCAACAGAAAAGATGTAAAATGTGTGCCCACATTTATAATACAGACCATATAGTTATACCACACTGTGCTGACAAGAGCATCACATAAAGGGATCATTTTCCTGCAGATCATCTAATGTGGTCTACCCAATTCACTGCATGAAATGTCCTGACACTGCACTCTATGTGGGAGAAACTGGACAAACACTCCGCCAGAGAATGAATTTCCACAGATTCCACATTAAACATGGCAACACAGATGTTCCTGTAGCAGCCCACTTCAACAGCCATGGACACTGTAAGAGGGACTTTAAAGTCACAGTGCTTATGGGCAACTTCAGAACACAGCAAGAGAGAAAAGAATGGGAAGTTAAACTCATGTTAAAATTTAATACATTACAGCATGGCTTGAATAGAGACAAGAGTTTTATGGCCAGATATGAGGACTGTTTACATCTCTCAAAATGACAGACAACCTGACTACAGACCCACATTGTTTTGAAAAAATTAACCCTAGCCTTAATGAATCTATTAATTTTTTACATTTAAGATTTCTCATTTAAAGATTTACCAATGTTGTTTCTTGTTCTAGTGCGTATATAAACACAGGGAACTCCAGTTTCTGTATTACATCTTGCCTGAAGAAGAGGCCTGAGTTGTATCGAAAGCTTGGATATTGTAATCTTTTTAGTTAGCCAATAAAAGGTGTCATTTTGCTTGGCTTTGCTCTACTGTTGCTATTATTACTACTTTTAATTTAGTTTTAGAAAAGGCACTGCATTACATTTAGCTTATAATAACATAGCCTATAGTTTATAATTCATGCATTTTCAGGAAAGCAGACCTTAATGTATGTGCTGATTACTACTTTTAAAGTAAGTTTAAAGCAATTAAAAATATTTTAGATAATGAAATATCTAGATAATGAAATGCTTTAAGAATATGTTAGAAGTTTTGAATAAAGGCAGCATACTAAATCCAGCAGAAATTCAATATAATACACAATTCATAGTAATATAGCAGACAGTATAAAGCAATTAAGAACTCTCTGTTTAAATAAAAAATGAATTTAAATATATGTAAAGATATTGATAATGCTATCCATCCATTCATCGACTTTCTGAGGATGCTCAATCCAATCTAACGGTCATCAGATCAGAGCATACACCAGTAGCACTGGCCCCAAGTCAAGAATGAGCCTATTATACTACACTTTTATACTACTGTACTACACCAGCCCACTATAGGCCTGTCTGCCTGTCTGCTGACCACCACTTCTCATGCCACATGTACCAAGACTGGGCAGTTCTTCTCTGTTCTTGCTCCAAAGCAGTGGAATGATCTCCCTTTGTCAATGTGAACTGTACTGAGTTTAGTCACGCTTTGACTTCTTTTCAAAATGCATTTTTCATGAAGAATTTTGGAATTCCTTAGTATTTCTTCTACAGGATAGCTTCTGTTGTACTGACAAAGAGTTTAAGATACTGCTTTTTGGTTCAGTCTAGTTGCAGATTTACTTATGTATTAATTGTCATAGTAGTAGTACTAATAATCTTAAATCTTATTCTCATTTGCTTTTGATGCTTGCACATTCTTATCATTCTTGTATGTATAAAAAATTGCTTTACTAATTGACTCGGATAGAGACGTCTGCAAAATTAAATAAATAAATAATATATGACGCTCTCACGGTGGGCCAATTCAGTGCTTCAGTTTAGAGCTTCCACACAATCTAACCTGTATCTCTTTGGGATTTGGGAGGAAAAGCAATGCGCCTTGAGAAAAGACACCAGGACAATGTAAAAAATCGGGGCCAGAATTAGAATCACATAGTCTGGTGCTGTGAGGCAGGCCTAACCACTCAACTACACGGCCATTTCTACTAAACTACGATTATCTACAGCTAATTTAGTTGCTTTTTAGTCAAATGCTTTTATAAAATGCTTTTCAGGAAAATGAAAAATTAGCATGTTACAATATATTGCATGTTACAATACACTCACCTAAAGGATTATCAGGAACACGATACTAATACGGTGTTTGACCCCCTTTCGCCTTCAGAACTGCCTTAATTCTACGTGGCATGGATTCAACAAGGTGC
>JANRMT010062854.1:122045552-122059362 GCA_026402145.1 Polypterus bichir lapradei | reverse complement strand
TCTCCTCTGACCTCTAGCATCAACAAGGCATTTTCGCCCACAGGACTTCCGCATACTGGATGTTTTTCCCTTTTCACACCATTCTTTGTAAAACCTAGAAATGGTTGTGCGTGAAAATCCCAGTAACTGAGCAGATTGTGAAATACTCAGACCGGCCCGTCTGACACCAACAACCATGCCACGCTCAAAATTGCTTAAATCACCTTTCTTTCCCATTCTGACATTCAGTTTGGAGTGCATTGAAGCAACTGCCATGTGATTGGTTGATTAGATAATTGCATTAATGAGAAATTGAACAGGTGTTCCTAATAATCCTTTAGGTGAGTGTATATTGCAACTTACATAATATATTGAAAGTATTTTGAACAATTCTAAAGCTTAAAATTAGCATTTTATTATGGCGTGGTTAACACTTTAGTTTAGGTACTCATTTACTATTACTCTCTTACTCATTTACTCTTATGTAACAAGACCTTAGCAAAGGCTTCTTTTGGACTTCATCACACTTCTAAAACAATAGGAGATAGGTTGTTTCTGTGGCATACTGACATGATGGTAAAATTACTTGTTAATATGAAGGATTCACAGGTCTTGTACTAAATATGTAATATCAAAAGAACTGTGTCTCAGTTAAGCCACCTCAGACCACCACAAAGTGAAGTTTTGTTAGTAGGTCACATTGTGGAGATGAATAAACACTTTAATGAACACTTTGGAAGTGTTATGAATATCCAAAAAAGTGTCTGTTACAGTCTTGTTAACTCTTTCAGGGCTGATGTTGACTTTTGTCAAAATTCAGGGGTAGAGGATGGTAATCAGCTGTAAACTGCATCAAAACTCACCCTAATATTTTAGTTCGACCCTCTTTACTGGAAGGACAGTTACATAACTTTGTTGATTTAACCTCAAATACCTACGTGTGCAAGAGTTGCGAAGAGCAAACAACCTCTAAAATGGCATCGCCATCTGGCGAGAGACGAAAGCAAATGTGCAAAGCAAAATACTCCATGGACGTTTTACATAATTTCGTTGAATAGGACTTTGACTTGTCGAACTCCAACCTGGAGATGGGTATGAAAAATGACAGTGAGGTACCAGCATTGTCTGATCGATCCCCAGCTGATTGTGGTGCTGAACACTTTCTTGTAGCTGATGCGCCTATGGCAGCATTCGCCTGGGAGTACCACCACTTATGATGACAAGAGTTACAAACCAGATTGCGTCACACTGCGACCACTACCACCACCCACCTGCTGTGTGAAGACAGCCAGGCAGCTGGCCCACCGTGCATTCCTGCTGACCATTGAGGTGCCCCTGTGCAGCGACTGCCACCAGAGATGCCAAACATGCGCCAACAGCAGCCACAGCATGTAGCAACAGATGTTTTATGTTGATTTAACATAAAAATATTTAGCCCTCAAAGAGTTAAATAGTAATAAATGAGTAATAGATGAATTTTTGCAGCATCTAAACTAAAGTGTTACCGTGAAGTGTTTTCTATAGCAAGAACTATATCAAAGTTCTTGATTACATTAAACAATACAATGCCAGTTGGACAGAAAATAGTAAATGCAAGGAGAGGGCAAAGTCAACAGGACAATACCAATGAACAGTTCTTCTTTCCCTGGAATATTTGCCTAATGGGCACTATCTCAAGGAAATTTAAAGAGCAATTAACAAAAATTACATTTGAAGATCACTCAAAATGCATAAGACAAAAGTGTGTGTGTATGTGACAAACTCAACACTATTCAGTGAATCATTTATTTTGTAAAGCACCTTTCATAAAGCACAGCATCTAACATAGCATGATTAACATCGGACCTCACTTGAAGTTAATCTTTACATATATAATTTTTTGCTATTTTAACACTACTTTTAATCTAAACTGAAATCAATCCATAAAGCTAAAATGGAATGAAAATTCTGAACATTTCTGGCATAAAGCTTTAGGTTTCATTGAATCCTGCATTCTCTCTGGAGTGTGTATTTCTCTTTGTGCCTGTGTTGATTTTTCAGCAGTGGCCATACATTGGGTCCTGGATGGCATCTAGACGTGCACTTAGTGCTTCTGAAATAGATTTCAGCCACCAGGGACCCTTGTAAGGGTTTTCAGAGTGAGGGACCCTGTTTGGGTGGCACTCTGAATGAAGGGTTAATGTTGCTCTGTCCAAGCATGGTTTCCAAATTAATGAAAGGATGGTGGTACAAAAAGGTGATTTTCACTGCCCAACATTGCAGTTTATAGCAAACAGCAAGATACAGCTGCCCTTGTTATTCATGTCCTTGCAGCATTGGATACCTGGTGTGGACAGGAAAGCTCTGGGAAGAACAACCCAAGGTTTTTACAAGGCCAAGTCCTGAAAATACTCCAGACCTGTAGGCACTTCAGGGTTAGGACTTAAAATAGCCTCCTCAACTCTGGGCTGAAAAACATGAAGTAAACTATGGAGTAGAAACAAAGGTTTACCTGGCAGTCAGAAAGAGTGGACAACATGACTTGGGAGAAATGTGCAGAAGGTAAAAGTGTTGTATTTAAGTGTAACTGTGTGGGTAAGTGTATCAGGCAAAATTAGGACTTCTTTTTGTATTAAGTAGGCCCAAACAGGCAAGGGTCTTCTTTATTTTTTAGTGAATAGAGAAGCATCTTCTTTTGTATATCTAAACCCTTTGTATTTTTATTTTAAAGTCAATAAATCAGTATTTTTCATTATCTGGGCCTCTGTGTTGTCATTCTGGGTTCTCAGTCTGTTCAAGCGTGCCTCCTTTTGGGTCACACCCTGGATTGAATTTAGCAGGTTTGTGAATATGTGATTAAATGCATAAAAATATCCTAATCTGATGACTATTTAGCACCTACACTCACATTAATGCAGTTTCAAAAATTTAAAAACACTCTATCAGTGACTGGCAGCACAGTGGCTCAATGGATAGTGGTGCTACCTCATGTTATTGGTGCCTTGGGATTTAATCCAATGCCTATTGGTGTTTGTGTTGAGCTGGAATATTCTTTCTGTGGCTGTTTCTTTCCAAATACATTTGATATTAATCTCACACTCTCAAAGATGGTAATGTTAAGCTGTTACTTCTCCAACAATTGGTCATGTAAGAAAGAGTGCATGAGTAGACCCTACAATGGAGTGGAATCCTGTAAAGACGTGTTTCCTGTGTTGTACCCAGTGTTACCAGAATAGGCTCTGCACCCCATCACCCAAACAATGAATTAGGTTAAATGTATGTTTAGTCCACCCATACTCACTACAATTGATTGAATTACTTCAACCAACGTTTATCTGTCCATTAAAGTGTCACATTTATAAAGGAATTGTTGATAAACTCTGAGATAGAACTGTGAGGTGGCACAGATCTTGAGAAAAATTATAAGGAGTTGTATTGAGTTGAAGATTCTAAGAAGTGCTGTCAAATTGATTAAAACAAATTGAACAGTGTTAACAGAATGCACTCTTCCTAAATTGGTTCATTCTCTAAAACGGAGCAATCAGGCAAGAAGAGAATTGGTCAGAGGAGTGACAACAATCATGATAATCACCCAAACAGAAGTGCAGACTTAAAAAGGACCTGTTCAGTCTCCAAACAATGGTCATGTGGATGTGTCTCTCTTGAAAAGGCTATATAACAAAACAATACAATACAATACAATTTATTTTTTGTATAGCCCAAAATCACACAAGAAGTGCCGTAATGGGCTTTAAAAGGCCCTGCCTCTTGACAACCCCCCAGCCTTGACTCTCAAAGAAGACAAGAAAAAGCTCCCAAAAAAACCTTTGTAGGGAAAAAAATGGAAGAAACCTTGGGGAAGGCAGTTCAAAAAGAGACCCCTTTCCAGGTAGGTTGGGCGTGCAGTGGGTGTCAAAAATAAGGGGGTCAATACAATACAATACACAGAACAGAACAAATCCTCAAGACAGTATAAAAATAAAAATTTTAGGAGTACGGAGTAGAATTTAACAGTAGATGATATCACATAATATGATTTGGATTTGTTTAGAGTCCTGGAGACCTCAGCCATCAAGCTGCCTCCCCCATTTGGCCATTCCACAGCAGAAATAGCGCTAATCCGATGAAATGACCCATCTTTCCCATGATTCCTGCGATCCTTCATCAGGGATGACTTTACCTTAGGCAGGCAAAACAACTTGGCAGGTGGGCCGTGGCCCCAAGTGCCACATTTGAGTACCGAGAAGAGAAACAGAATAGGTGAGGGTTAGTATCCAATTATAATTATCGTGTTACTTATGTTCCAGTGCTAATGACTAACAACAGAGATGCAGTCTGTACAGTTAATCAGCAGCTCTAGTCAGGATATGCTAAACTGAAGTAGTGAGTCTTCAGATGGGATTTAAAAGCTGAGACCAAAGGGGCATCTCTTATAGTAGCAGGCAGACCATTCCACAGTTTAGGGGCCCAAAACAGAAAGGAGTAGTCTCTAAAATCATGCACAAAAAATATGTGCTATCAGGGAAGTTTAATCAGAACTTGTCAATGCATTTCCAGATTTCATAACCTGGAATGGATGAATGGGTAAGGTTGAATATTTAATATTTAATATTTAATATTGCAGTCTCCACTATTCATCTAAGAAGATGAAATTTTTACCATTCATTATTTCTTCATCCTCTGTCTGTAGCTGACATATTCCTTTGCACTGGCAAACAGTGTGGTTTAGTCAGGGCCATCTCAGACCTATTTGGTGCCCCAGGCAAGAAAATCTGTCTTTCCCCCCCATTTTCACACCATCACACACAGACACACACACACACAACATGCTACTAACACAGGTCAATCTATTATTTTATTACAAATAAATAAATGTAAATACAGTAATTAAATAATAATAATATAACAATTAAACTCTTTTAAATATAAATTAGTGCACAGGTAGTGAGGAGTTGCTGGGCACTCGGCCTGCACCGGTGTATGCAATGGCACACAAATCCGGCTGTGCATACTGCTGACAGTGAAGGCGCTGCTGAGGCACACAACATAAACATTTCTTTGTGCTATGGTTTAGTGCGGACAAATTTTTCAAAACTAAATAAAGACAGGAGGGCTGCAATAATGTGCACTGACCTCTAGACAGCATATGCCCAGAAATGACCCTGGGTTTAGCACTTAAAGCCCTGGAACTTAAGCCTCAAGGCTGATAGTTCAGTACCAGCCTGAACTTCACTGTGTTTATCATTTATCTGCTAAGTCACTTAGCATTTACTTTATCTTATTTTTTCTCACACCCACTTAATCCAAATCAGGGTCATTTTCGGCCAGAGCATATCCCAGCAGCACTGGGCACAAGCTGGGAAACAGCAATGGTCAAGGCTCATACACTCACTCAACACATTGAGTGAATGTACAGACAACACACAGGTGCAGAATTCCAAGTCAGATCACTGAATCTGTGACCTGATAGCACTAACCACTATACCACCTTTAACTTGTCTGTATCCCACCTATTTAAAGTATCTGTAAAGAGCCACAGTGTACCCTGATCTTTTAAGTCATCTTGGCTAAAGGCGTCAGCCTCACATACAATAATTTTACAGTCAGGAATAGGTCAGAATTTGCACATTCTATTTTTATCTTAATTGGAGCCTCTTCTAATTCGTCTTCACTTTCAGCCGGGGTGAATGAAGGCTATTTTGAACAGGTTCTTTTCGTGAATAATTAATGCGCACAAGAGGCAATCAGAAAGCATTATGCTGCTTTTCGTTTGACTTACAGAAATGAGGAGCTAAAGAATTCACTGATAGAAAAGACCCGGAATGCACATTACTAGAATGGCGTTACTGGTGAATGTACAGTTAAATGATAAATGAAGAAATTCCTTCTTACAAGTCTGTGGTTTTACATAAGAGGTAAGGGTGTACTCTACTTGTTTTCAGGTTTTTCTTATTTTTCACTGAATAAATAATAGCAAAGTAAAATCTGTTAGGTCTTGTTTGAGAGACCAGATGTCTCCACTTGTAGAAACTGGTGAGGACTTGATGACTATAACTTATGCCCTTATATGTAAACAGTAAAACCAAACATAAGCATACTTTTTCGCATTCCTTTATGGTTAAGGACACATCTCCCACCATTTTGAAATCCATATGTCTGTTTCTTCTGATCCAGCTGATTAAATAAAGTTATGCAATTTTTCTTTATACTGTATAAATATACTTCATTCACATACATAAAATTTACTAACTGTATATATAAAAAGAACACTCTAGACCAGGGGTGTTCAACTCCAGTCCTGGAGGGCCGCAGTGGCTGCAGGTTTTCATTCTAAACATCTTCTTAATTAGTGACCAGTTTTTAATGCTAATTAACTTCTTTAGCCTTAGCTTTAATTAGCTTGACTCAGACTCGTTTCATGTCTCATTTCTGTTTGGCTGTCATTTAATGAAGAAAAGAATCAACTCAGAAGACTTAATCCTTAAAAACAGGGCTATTAAAATAGAGGGAAAAGAAGTTAATTAGCAGTGAATACTGGGCACTGATTAGGAAAAGGGTTAGAAAGAAAACCTGCACCCACTGCGGCCCTCCAGGCCTGGAGTTTGACACCTGTGCTCTAGACAGACTAGACTCTATACAGTGAAACTGACAATGTGGTGCATTCATTATTTAACATGCAGTATCACATCAAATTACCTGTCTTATAGTATGAGGTGTGAAAGCAAGTGTTAGGTTTCTTGTACCATTCTCTTGTCGGAAAAACTAGATACATCCAATAGAAAGGTTGTTTGGGATGGTGATAGCATGTGACTTTATTGGTACCTTAAGGGCATGGAAGAGCATGGAAGGAGAGGCACTTTGGACTTCTTCTTCCTTTAAGCTCTCCAAAATGAACCAGCTGTGGAGAAGCATGCAACAATCCTGGCCTAACACTCTCTCCCTTCTCTTTATGAGGTAGTTCTTGGTAAGCTAATAAAGAATCCTCCTTACTGCACATAAAGTGGAAAGCTTTCTGAGGTGCTTCATATTTGTGGTTGCCAGGTAAGAGTCCATACAGTACTAAGTGAAATGAAAGGAAATCAAAGGCTGTCCCTAGGCATGCGGTCTCTTCTTCTGAAGCATCCATCAGAATCTCTGTGACAAAGCATTCTCATAAAAGGTGTAAGGATGTTTTTCCTTGTGTGTTGTACCATGGACAATATCTATATTTGAGGTTTCTTGTCGTCCATGAAGATCTGAATTGGCAAGCTCCTATATGTGGCCATTCACAGTAGATCATTCTGTCTGTTGCTGAGCATGTGGGATATCATATTCTGCCAAACAAGTTCAACTGTGGTGACACAGAGTGCATCTACAGGTTCTTTACAATCTTTGGGTCTGAGGAGCTTGGGGATAGTCTTTGGTTACCACAGTTTAACTCCCTCCAGTTTGTGTTCCATAACAAACATTTTGACATCCAGGTAAAATCAGGGGCTGTCCCAGTAGTAATGGAAGGATTTATCCACCAATAAACTTCTTTGAGAGGAACAGGAGGAAAAAAAATGGGATAAAAAAATTTTGGCCGAGTCATTGCCGTAGTCCCATCTGAGTCCCATGGATTCAGATGCAAAGTCAGGAGATGTCAAATGATGACATTTGGTGCCTTTTAATCATCTGATAACAGATGATGCCTTTCCCACCTTTGTGAGGCTCATTGTACATGACTTTCCTCTTTATTCACCTCAGAGCCTCAGATGAAGTGCAGTAAAGCATTGCCTTTGTGAAGGCTATACCTGGGTAATGTATCATAGAACAGAGAGAACCTTGATGTTCAGCACAAACGTAATACTTTAGTATTACTGTTGTCACGCACATGCGATTAGGAGGCAGTCAAAGAGCCTAAAGGTGAGTGAACTATCGCAAGATAAAGGGGCATCATGTGGTACTTACCTGAATCTCTTCTTTCAACAGGAAAACAGAAGAAAAATAATCTACTCCACTTCCAGGTATCAAAAAGGTCACTTCCGGTGATCTGTGATGACGTCACTTCCTGCCCTCTCAGATTACTCCACTTCCATCTCACCTTGATGACGTTGGTTCCGGTTCCTGTCTCCAACGTCACCTCCTGCCAACCATTTCCTGTCCCCATAATTTCCCCATAATTCATTGCATATATAAACGCTATGTTAGTCTCAGTAAAACTGTCAAATGCACTTGAAAAAGACTTTGATCGATTTATTTCAACTTTTGTCTGTATGACAATATATAGGGACAGTCCCCAAAACTTTATCTTGTTTTGAAGATTTATTTTCCAAAGGGAAAACTTCCATACTATATATACTTGTTCTACTGCGGAAAACTGAAAACTCCGAGGTCTAAGTTTATAACTTGTTTTAATTTCACAAAGACGTTTATCGTGTGGTGATTGGTTATGTGCAGAAAGAAAAAGCAAGGATAGGAACTGGAGGTTTAGTACGTCAGATAGAGACAGCACGCATGCAATAAAGAAAGCCCGCTCAGAAGAACATCCATTGAATTCTGCGTTCGTGTCTCCGATCACCACATCACGAGCCCAATATTTACACAATATTTAAGTTAAACCTGTGCGATACCCATTCATGTATCCAGTTTTTTGGAGCCTCGTCACACCTGCCATAAAGTTCACTACACAGAACATACAACTGGGGACCCCTTAATGCAAGGGAGCAGCTCTATAGCCACGCCACCGTGCCCCCCGCCACCCATGTTTAATACATGCTTTAATGCATTTCATCGTGAAGAAGATATCATGCACTGTATGTTAGTATTCTGAATGTTCTTAGAGCAGGATTATCATGAAGTCAATGTGCGGCGATCGCTGTCTGCGCCTCTCAGTGTAAGAGGAAGTCAGTTTAAGAAGCGCATAGAGATTAACAACTGGGTCGAGGAACACTTAATATAAAGCATTTAATGTGCTACATTAATTAATGACGGGGTTTGAGAAAATCTAGTAAATTAAACATTAATTTTAAGATGTTTAGTTTGTGACATTCTACTGACAACATAAACTACTAGAATAAAGTGGAAATGTCGACTTTAATCTCGACATAAATGGCGAGAATAAAGTGGAAATGTCGAGAATAAAGTCAACATGTCGACTTTAATCTCGACATTTAGATTTTTTTTTTCTTCACTGTGTCCGTATTTTTTTTTCCATCGTGGCCCTAATACGCTTCCGTAAGTTTCAGTGTCATTTAGAATTGATTTTAAAATACTACTAGTGGTATATAAAGCTTTAAATAAATTCACTCCTTCCTATGTTTTGGAATGTCTCTCCCCCTACATTTCAAGTTGTAATCTTAGATCTTCTAATAGTGGTGTGCTTTTCCTAGAGCTAAGCATCAAAGAAGTGGTGAGATGGCCTGAAATAATGTGCCAATAGAGATAAGCCAGGCTTACACCGTGGATCATTTTAAATAAAACTCGGGAAAAAAAAAAACACTTTTTTTATAGGTAGATTTCAGTTGTACTTCTATTAGACTATACATGCATACAATTATCAAATTCTTCAATAAATTTGCAATCATTATTATCTCTACGTTTCCCTGCTTTCTTCTCTGTTTTTTCTGTGTTGGTGTTTTGCATCACCACCACCTGATCGAAGCACCTGTGATGCTTGAATGGAAGGCTGGAGGGTCCTTTGGCCTTGGAACCCCTACAGATTTTGTTTTTAATTCTCCAGCTTATCTAAATTTTTTTTTTATTCTTCCTCCTGGCCATCTGATCATTCTCATCCTTGGAGACTTAGAATTCAATATTGTATATAAGGATTCTACCTTCCTACTAATTAAGTATTACTGTTATTCATTCATTGTTACTCTTACCTAATTTATTTTGTTTTTCTTGTAACTATTTCTACGAACATTTTATAAAGGACTTTGAGTCGCCTTCTATGTATAAAAATGTGCTACAGAAATAAATGTTGTTCATTAGTAAGGTTTTCTGAGGTTCTAAAGGCCAATTGCACCGGCCTCTTGTTCCAGGACTTTAGGGCTATGTTTTCTCTGCTGTTTGGTTTCAGGATCTGGATAAAGTTTGATTTTAGTACATTAGAACAATCTAGACGAGAATATGCCATTCAGCCTAACAAAGCTTGCCGTTCTTATCCACTTCATTCTTTTAAAATAACATCAAGTCGAGTGTTGAAAATCCCTAAATTCCTACTGTCTACCGGACTACTTGGTAGATTATTTAATGTGTCTTTGGTTCTCTGTATAAAGAAAAACTTCCTAATGTTTGTGTAAAACTGATGTTGAATGGGGTGGTGCAGCAAGATGGCAGATATTACTGCTCAAAAAGCCTCACTTCTCACTTTATACAGAGATCCTTTGCTTCAAAATCTATGCTGATCTGGAAGAATACCATAAACTTGTCTATGCAAAGCACTAGGCGTTAATCTGGTCTTTGTGTGGTGATTCCTCAGATTTCTGGATTCAGTCATTGCCTTCAATTTTTCATTCTGATTTTACACTACTGTAGTAAGCCTCAAGCACTAGTCAGGCAAGGTCAGGATCACTTGGATCTGTATTGAATGGTCTAGTCATTCCATCAGTTCGTTGTGACTGAAGTGCTCCTGTTTGATGGATGACAGAGTAATTGCACCTTTCTGACTTCAAGAAAGACAGATTATATATAGAATACCACAGAGCTACACAAACAAGTTCTCAAATGATGAATAAAAGTATGTGTTCTGATATGTATATGTCCCACAATTCCTCACAATACATAGACAAATTAACTGGCATGGTGATAGTCAAAGAATTTGTCAGAAATAAGGCAAACAGATAAAGCCTAGGTGAGAATCTTTTGAGGGTGTTACTGTGTCACAGCAGGCAGGGCTGATGCCTCCTGACTTTGGAGGTTTCTGGCCTTCACATGTCTAAGTAGCTCTACTATGTGTGTGGGCCATTGAGTATGCCCTGTGGACTGGGACCACCTCCAGGATTGACTCCTGCTTTGTCCCTAGTGCTACCAGCATGGGTCCTGGCTTCTCAAAACATTGTGATGGAAGAAAATGTTTTTAGAAAATGAACAGAAGAAATACTTTTCAAAGTCTGATTCCTACTTCTTCTCCATATCGCTGTCTGACTATCACCAAGTTAAAAAACAAATCACGTTTCATGTAATAAAAAAATCTTTATTCTGTCTCTTTCTTGATTTTTCTTCTCAGCCCTTAGTCAAATCCTGGCAGAGTGAATGAAAATGAATTATCATGCTTCCAGTTAGGTGGCAGCTCCTCCATCCGTCCATCTCGCCACACTGCCTCTGACAGGAGCTTACTGTACCAAGCTCTCCTGCTGTTTCGCTTCCTAGATAAATGGATGCAGCGAGAGATCCGGAGCCATTAGAGCTCTGATTATTGCTGTGGTATTTTGCTTTGCTAGCTGTGGATCTTTTATCTTTCCATTCTTCTTTTACAATGAAGAAGCAATTAATTTTGATAACGGGTTACAGAAGCAGGTAAAACAGCACATGCTGAAACACTGGGTATAGAAATAGTTTTGCAGGAGCAATCAATTGTATTAATTTTATGTTTACAATATTTTTTTTCAAATCAATCACAATATCCATTCATCCATCCACTTTGCCATTTTCTGAATCCTCCTACTTTACTACACTATATGTGTAAGAATACCCTATGATGGGCTGGTGGCCTGTCCCAGCTTGCTTCCTTCTCTGTGTTGCATGGATAGACCCTTAAATTGGTTTAAGTTAATATAAAATAAACAATGGCAGAAAATTAAAAAAAATGATGCAACAGGACAATTTTGACCATTCGGATTTAATCTCAGGCTGATTGGTCTCTTGTTGCTCCTTCTCCCCATTTTTTCCAGCACCTTTATGCTCATGGGGAAAATGCACACCCATATCCCCCCAATCCTTTTCAACCATACTCCCGTCAATCCCAAGAGCAGCTAATGCTACATTACATTAAGCTTACAACTCAGTCTCAAAGAGCCCACGTGGCAGGCTCTCTTTTAGCCTGGGGGGCCTTCCGAGTGCAGTTTGAATGTGCTCACCATGTCAACGTGAGCTGCAAGCAAACCAGCTCTACGCCTACTGATCAAACAGCTGCTTTTTTAAAGATGTGTCAATTAAAGGTGAGAAAGCATAAAACCGTGCAGTAGAAAGCAAAACTATTTCATTACTGTATTTAAAAAAAATGAAACACATTCAACATGATCTCCTTGGTAACCTTCTACTGCATCAACTATATGTGCGGTTGGTCGAAAGCAATGTTTTTGCCTTTTTCAGAACATAAAAGCTCCACCAATTATACAGTCAATCAAACTGGTGATGTTAGCCTGAGCTCTTAGCAATAGGCTGACTGCCTATATTCTGAATATGCTGCTGCCTGAATAACATCTGGGTTAAAAAAAGCATGAGCAGAGGGCCACGGTTTTTCTTAATTTCCTCTTAATTATTAACGTCAGTTACTTTTTACTAAGTCTTTTTCTCCAATTGCAATTATCTGCAAATTTGCTTTCCTAAGGTCTAAGGACCTGTCCGCCTTTTTGCTTCTTGACACCCTACATTCCTATTCATGACTGCTCGTTTTTTCCCTTTAAGGTTCTCTTCTGAGACTAGCAAATCTACCCTTTAATATTGTGCTTTAGTTTTTTTTAAAATAAATAATGTATGCTTTTATCCCAGGTCAATCAGGCTCTTTTTTCATATATTTCGTATTGATATATTTTGTACTGTAATAATTTATCAATTTTGGCCACTGGATTCCCTCTGCGGAGTATGATTTAAATCAAATGTTTCTTTCAATAACTAAATTTGCATCACTGATTTTTTTCTTATTCATTTTTTAGAGAGAGTTATGTCCATAACCTAAAAGACAACTGATTCATTCAAAACTAATTGTTCCTTAAAAGAGTCTTATTGTTCTGTACATTAGCTGTTGGATGATGGTTATTACATTGTGGTGTCCAGCAGACACCTTACATGCCATAGATATGTCACTCCAGCATGTCAAAATAAAATAAATATAAATCAAGAAAGGCCAGAATTTTTAAATCACATCAGACTGACACAATCATATCCCTACTGCAGAAATCGGATTACTCCAAACATTAACAGAAACTGGTATACTATACAGCCATCATCTCTGGGGTTACTTTGTCGGGTTTATCTCTTGAAATGTACCATATATATTAGATGCCATTCCATATCCCAAATTAAATACTGTATAGTGCAAACAGCTACTATACCTGAATAATAACATGTTTACTCCTGAAGCATCTCAGAACTGATATGGAGTTGCAACCAAAGAACCAATTTAACACGCGACTGCTGGTCCCTACGAAACACAAGAAGCAAGACTCATCAGCCTCTGTTTCATGAAGATGTCTTCTCATTACAAGGAATGTTTTTCGTTTTCATTATCATCATTGTCACTTTTGTGACTGTAATTATAGGTTTGAAGGGCAGAAGATAAAACAACTCCCTTTTTCAACCATTTATTTTTACGATGTGACATTAACATTGTTTCTTAGATCTAATCAATTTAAAACAAGATAGAAAATGTATGCATAGTATAAAATTTAAAATCATTTAGGGATTTACTGTTTTCAAATATGAAGCATATTTAATTCTAGCTTATTTCCTTCATCAGACAGATATATTTTACGTACATGTCCTGAAACAACTTATCCCTATAAATCTGAACCTGTAAACTGGAGCCACCAGAATGTTGCTTTATTTATAAAATAGATCATTTTGAAAATTTTATACAGCATGCTCTATTCAAGAACTCACAGTGAACAATGAACTTTCTTGACAGATACAGTGGTGTGAAAAACTATTTGCCCCCTTCCTGATTTCTTAT
>JANRMT010062854.1:122026428-122045152 GCA_026402145.1 Polypterus bichir lapradei | reverse complement strand
ATAAGAAATCAGGAAGGGGGCAAATAGTTTTTCACACCACTGTATCTATGATGAACAAGTGTAGCAAAACTGTAGCAAAATCAGTGCACCAGGAGTTGAGTTGTTTCATGGAGACATAGAAACATACCATCAGACAGATAGGCTTGTCAACAACAATAGGTGCTTTGGATTTTATGTGAACAAACCTAAGAAAGGGTTTCACAGTGGACATAGGTCCTAAATTCAGTTATATGAATGCTAGTAATGTATGATTTAAAAGAAATAACAAAAGAAACTGGTTTGTTAGCAACTTTTCTGTCTTATTGAACAGCCTCATTTATTTAAATTATATATAACCATTACACCAAATTTTGACCCTCTCATTCCAGAATTGTCTGTGGTGGCAGCCATAGGCGAGCTGCTACCAGGGTGTTGTGGGTGTGCATCCAGAGGCAAGGGACCTTTAAACAACTTCCTTTAACTGTGAGGTAAAATCACCAAGGGGAAAATTCAATAAAATGATAAGGTGTCCATGCTCTGAAATCACCAAGGGAATCCTCCTCCATGCCTCTTCACCACTCACGTCTACACTGGAGTAGTCTCCTTGAACATCAAACATCATGGAGTCCGTGTGCTGCACTGTGCTCAACTCTTTGCTAAGAAGCCATGTTCATTAAGTCACCCAGCATCTTGTGGGGGTCTAAATCCAGACTTACTGGCAACATTGAGAACAGGGGAGGCACCAGCCTTGAATGGAACACCAGTTGATTTCAGGGTATGTTCACTCATGGCATTCCTATTTAAAACCACATTCTGTTTAGACATTTAATTAAGAGTTTCACTGTACTGTGCGTATGTATAAAAATAAACTTGAAACTAAATTGAGCTGCACTTCCATCCTTGAGAGAGCTATGTTCACCATGTATTCTTCATTAGAACCAAATTTGTTAGTAAATTACTGTGTAATAAATTAATTTAACAAACATAAGATTATGTATGAATAATCACCCCTTCTTTTCCTCTGTGAAGCAAACTATGACTATTCTAATTGCTGCACAATCTGAATTACACCCCCAATATTCCAAATTTTCATTGATTATTCAATCATTCTGTCTTAGAATCAATGGATGATGGCCTAAGTGTTGGGGATGCAGGAATTTTCTTCATTCATCTCCTCTTGGTCTGATGTTTTCCACAATTAGAATGAATTTTGGTTGGGTCAAGGTTTGGTTGGATCAGTGAACATCCAACCAAACCTTGGATGGCACGCATTGATGAGCAGCTACACTCTGTTGTTCATAATCCTGTTTGAAAACAGAAACTGGAAGAAATCAGGGATGTGGTTAGGAAGACTAACCTGATTTCTCTCACTTCTAGTTTAATAGCCAAATTCTAGGTTGACCCAAAATCAAACAGAAGTTCTGGAACACAAGAATGTCTTTAGACTCGAGTCAAAGGTTTAAAACTATAGTA
Source organism: Polypterus bichir lapradei (assembly GCA_026402145.1). Lineage (NCBI taxonomy): Eukaryota > Metazoa > Chordata > Cladistia > Polypteriformes > Polypteridae > Polypterus > Polypterus bichir. Next base: position 122,043,700 of record JANRMT010062854.1, on the reverse strand, counting down.
CTCTATAGCAGGGGTTCTCAAACTTGGTCCTGGGGGACCCAGGTGGCTGCAGGTTTTTGTTACAACCAGATTCCTAATCAGTGACAACACCTGATAGCACTGATCTCATTTAATTAGCTGGTATTATTGATCTTTTATTCTACATTCACAAAAGCACAGCAGCATGATTTTTACATTTATAAGAAACTTAGAAATATTTCTGTTTTTGCTATGGATTTAAATACTTAACTCTCTTTTTATTATATTTCGCCCTTTCTCTGTGCAGTTTGCTCCCTTCATTGAATCTTAATAATGACAATTAAAAACAAGCAGAGCAGAAACCCAAGCAAACAACACTTAATCGTGAAAAGCTGCAACTACTTTAGCGTCAGTAAATAATGGATTAAACAATTAGAACACCTAGAAAAGTAGAATGACAATCAAGATGTTAAAAAGAAAAAAATACATATAACTGCTTAGTACATTTTAATACTTTTTTTTTTTACCAAACTTAGTTTTCTAATTTCTATATTGTTCCCAAAACAAGGAATCTGGGAAACAACAGTTCAGTTAATTAGCCCAGGAGTCCAATTAAAAACAGAGGATGGCTGGAACAAAAACCTGCAGCCACAGGGGTCCCCCAGGACCGAGTTTGAGAACCCCTGGTCTATAGAGCAGTGTTCTCAAACTCCAGTCCTGGAGGGCCACAGCGGCTGCAGGTTTTCATTCTAACCATTTTCTTAATTAGTGACGTGTTTTTTGCTAATTAACTTCTTTTGAATTAATTTTAATTGACTAGTTTTTTTAAGATTTTTTCACTTGAGTTTCTTCATCGTTCCTCTGAATTGCTTCATTTCTTTCCTTAAATGGCATCCAAACAGAAATGAAATGTAGAATGAGCGAGCCAACAGAAGACCAACTAAGTCAGGTCATCAAACTCCAACCAATTGCTTAATTAGGCTCTGATTCTTATTGTTAATTAAACCTGTTGTTTAATTCCATGTTGCTGCTCTCATTGTGCAATAACATACATTGCTGAAATTGTTGGCTTTTCTCTTTTCTAAGAGCACTGGTAAAATGTTTTGGGGACTTGAGCAGATCAACATTCCTTAGACCTCCACCCTTTTTATTTTCAGATATTGTATGATGGACACAGTTTGCATGTTTTGGCTCATTTTGTATCTCATTATTATTTGGCTGTTAATTAAGGAAAAAGAAACAATTAAGGGGTCCGAGTCTTCAAGAGCAAGTTAATTAAAATCAATTCAAAAGAAGTTAATTAGCAGAAAAAACGGTGCTCTAATTAAGAAAAGGATTAGAATGAAAACTTGCAGCCACTGGTGCCCTCTAGGACTGGAGTTTGAGACCCCTGCTATAGAGTGTTAATGGCCACAGTAGACATGTAAGCATAATTGAATTATATTTTTTATATGAAGCACACATAGCTTGTAATAACAGGATGCAGCATTTTAAATGTTTCTAACAACAACTGTGAAATTTAGGTAGGATGGAGAAGAAAAACTGGATATTCTTATCAATAGTGAAAAAATGTCTTTACCTGATAGTTAGACAGCAGGAAAAAGGACTGTAATGAACTAGAAATCAGAGAACAATTTTGGAAAAAAATTGGAAGCCTGTAAATGGGCAAAGAAAGCAGTTTTATAAACACATTTTCTTTTCATTACATCATTCCTTGCTTTCTATAATTTGTTTTAGCCAGGGTCCCTTGCCCGGCCTGGCATATGTCAACATTTTTTTAAAATGTTTTTTTCATTCTTTATTTTGTTTTTACTACAATTTATATCTAATTATGTATTCTATGTCAGTTTTATTTTAGTTATTTAATATTATGTTTCTGTGAGTGAGCAAATGTTCTTCTATGTTCATTGTATTTTATGGGAGAACCACCAAGAAGCATGCCCACCAATAAATTACCACTAGGGGCCACTCCTCTCCCCATAAAAGTGGAGCTGGAGTCCTTTGTGTAATTTATGAATGAGTGTATACATGTTTTTTGTGCGTTCCAGCACATGGAGGTATGGAAGGAAATAAAATGGTTGTTTTTGTATTAGAAAAAACTCATAAAATAAAGAAATTGATATAGAACATGGGTCTCCAGTTTTTGCTGCTAATTAACTCTTTTGCCTTAATTATAATTGATTTGCTATTTCTGACTCAGACGCCCTTTATTGTTTCTTTTTTCTTAACTGGCCGACAAACAATAATGTGATACAAAACAACCTGCTGGCCTGTGTTTATTGTACAAAATGTTTGCTTCAGCAAAATAAGAGCACCTGCAAGCCATGGTATTAAATCTTCTTTTTCTTCTTCTACTTTCAGCTGCTCCCATTAGAGGTTGCCACAGCAGATCATCTTTTTCAATATTTTCATGTCTTCTGCATCTTGTTCTGTCACACCCATCGCTTGCATGTCCTCTCTCACCACATCCATAAACCTCCTCTTAGGCCTTCTTCTTTCCCTCTTGCCTGGCAGCTCTATCCTTAGCATCCTTCTCCCAATATACCCAGCATCTCTCCTCTGTACATGTCCAAACAAACGGAATCTCGCCTCTCTGACTTTGTCTCCCAACCGTCCAACTTGAGCTGACCCTCTAATGTGCTCATTTCTAATCCTATCCATCCTCGTCACGCCCAATGCAAATCTAGGCATCTTTAACTTTGTCACCTCCAGCTCTGTCTCCTACTTTCTGGTCAGTGCCACTGTCTCCAACCCATACAATATAGCTGGTCTCACTACCATCCTGTAGACCTTCCCTTTCACTCTTGCTGATAACCGTCTGTCACAAATCACTCCTGATACTCTTCTCTACCTGTTCCACCTTGCCTGCACTCTCTTTCTCACCTCTCTTCCACAATCCCCATTACTTTGTACTGTTGATTTAAACTCATCCACCTTCGCCAACTCTACTCCTTGCATCCTCACCATTCCACTGACCTCCCTCTCATTTACACACATGTATTTTGTCTTGTTCCTACTGACCTTCATTCCTCTCCTCTCTAGAGCATATCTCCACTTCTCTAAGTACCAAGTCCTAGTACCAGGTTCAATTAGCAACAAGAATTAGCTTCCAATTAAGAATCTGTTTGGAGTGAGATTGATTGGAGTTTGAGGCCCCAATTTAGGGGGTCATTTGTTGGCTAACTTTACATCTCATTTGTAGGTGTTGGCCACAGCCATTGAGCAAAGTAGAAACTCAGGCTACCCTAAAGTATCTTTATCTGGGCAGGCTAATTAGGATTTGGGCCTGCTTGATGGTTATATTTTGGAGCTCTCACACCACTTTGACTAATGTGTGCTATATGACAACACCTCTAGCATCTGCATCTTTGTAGTTTATTTGAAGAAAACAGAGGCTAAACACCTTTTTGTAATCATTTGTTTTCAAATGGGCTTCTTTCAGCTGTTCTTACTGGGGAGTGTAAGGAAACAATACTGAAAGAAAAAGGTTAAGTGCAATCCTCTTCAGGTTTCTTAGGAATGTATTTTCCCTTTACAGAAATGTGAGGTTTTCTGATTAATTTATGGTTGCAATTTATATATCAGCTTATTTTTTAAGAACTGGTAGCCTCTGCTGGATATAAAAATGAGGAAACTTCAGAGCACAGAGGTAGAGGTTCTTCCAATTCAAACTGAGAGAGTTGTTACAAGTAACTAGCAAAGCATCAAAGATTAGCATGAAGTTATAAACGTCATAACAGTACAAGCAAATTACTTTTGCTCATTCTTAAGAGGTGACACAGACCTTCAAATATTATTTTATCTCCCTAAAAAGTTTTTCTTCTTGCCCTTTCATCTGCACTGAAGTAAAGGTTGTGTGTAATTCAGTTTGTGTTTAATTATCTGATTTTATTAGCTAGACATTCAGAGCCGTGGCCATGGTGGCAACACAAGCTAATTATTACACTACATAAACCCAGCAAAACACCTTGAAACTGTAAGCCAATACTAAAAAAGCATAAAAAGTACATTGGCGGTACTGGATCAGCTTAGCACTGCTGCCTCACAAGTCCATCATCCTGGGTTCAAATTCTGCATCTGGCAATTTTCTGTATGGAGTATTTTGATCTTTTCCTCTTATCAATATGAGCTTTACACGGTGTACTCCAGCACTCTTTCTTGGGTTAATTCTGAAGCCAAGAACGACTCTGTTCCATATGACCTGCATTTGTCTAAACTGATTTCAAAATGTTATTGTAAGGCCTTGATGAAAAACTGGCAAAGTAACACCAGGATCTGAACATGAAAACTGAACAATTGTAATCCAAAAGCAGGGATCTGAAGCCAGAAGATCAAAAATAGCAGCCTACCACACACAAAATACTAACCAAAACTCCATAAAAAAAAAAAAAAAAATCTCCAACTAAATTAGTTTCACATGAATCCAAAAAGTGGGATGCCGGATGTTCTGTGTCGTTATTTTAAATAGCAATTACTCAAAGACATTATGAATCATGACTTCCATGATGCTGTAATTAAGAACAATACTTCCAAAAATATGCAAAACAGCGGCACCAATGCTTGAAAACAATAAGCAAAATGGTAACACAATAATGTTATAAAAATTATGATAAAAAATAGCACTCTCAAAATGAAAGCTAATTCAGCACCTTCCAAAACCCCAGTATCATGATGTTATAAAATCAGATTGTGTTAGCCCTGATAATTAAAAGCTGGTTAACTTAATTTCTGCCAAAGTTGTTATATAATTAATATAATATAATATGATAATGTAAAAGATTTCATAGAAATGTGTCTGTCTTTATTTAACATGCATATCTATAAAAAGGCTGTCAAACTGAAAATGATTTAATTAGTGACAGAGATAGAGTATTGAAAGGGCAAAAGCCAGGCCTCAAATAAACCTGGACCTGCACTCAAACTTCAGATGACTGAAGTCAAATAAAAGAAAATGACTACATCATGTCAAAAAGTCCTACCAACCTAAACTTGACAATATGTTAGGTGTATGGGAATGACAGCTTGTGTTGGTTTGAAAACAAGTTTTGTTTTTAATGTTCTTTCTTAATCCCAACTCACAGGCACAGGAACCCAAGGCATGCCTCTTATGAATGTACATGGTTTTAAAGTTCTTTTAAAAGAAGTGTGAGTGTGAGGGTAAATCTCCAAAGGACCAGTGTTCCTTTCAAGGCTATCTGCTGTCTTTTCCCTAATGCTGCCAGGGTAAACTCCAGGCCAGACAAAGCAGCTTCTGAACTAAAGCAAGTGATGTAGACCATGGTGGAATTAGCCAATATCATGCATATGCGATAGAGGACCTCCTTGTTGGCTCACTCGTGGTAGCCTGCCGGGGCGAGATGGGGCACAGTCGCTAACTGTGTCACCTCCTTTTCTCCCCCACAACTTGAGGATCCACCCAGTGAGGGAAATCATCTCTTCCCCTTCCAGTCATCCCGCTATAAGAAGCCCAACTGTCTCCACTGAGCTACTTTTTGTGACCGATACGTGACAGCTTCAGAACTACATTGGAGACCTACTATTTGTTGAAGAGGCTAACCAGAGCCCTCATTTTCTTTTGTGTTTTGCCCTACAAGCTTATGCCATTTGTTGCCAGAAGGCACTCATTCAGAAATCAAAAGGGATGACATGGCTGGGGTCCCAATCATTTTTCCCTTGTCATGGCTCTGCGCTTAGCCACATCACACCAGTTATTGTTTTCACCCTTGATTGAGTATCTGTAAAAGACAGAAAGTGCCTTTCATCTGAGACAGCAAACAAAGCAGGTCAACATGAAGAACTGTTCTCAGTGGGCTTTATGTCCCAAAGCACTATGACTCATTGGGAAGTGAACAAACAGGGCAGATGATGTACCATGAATATAAATTGGTCAGTGATGCCAGCATACAGCTCTTAAATGTCTCAGAAGTACATTTTAGAAGTTTGTGGTCATCCATAAAGGACAAAATGTGATCTGCACCTAAACATTTGAAATTAGTTTTAGTAATAAAAACAAAAAAAAAGGCCACAGCTTACGTCAACCCTCACCACCTCCTTTTTAATATAGTTTTACACACCAAAAAACAGCAGAGTAGGGAAAGCTCACATTCAATTTCAATTGATTTTTTCTCAGAAAGCCTACTCAGTAAAACAGTCTTGTCATTTTTTGTTACATTTTCAGAGAGAGGGTGGGATAGATGAATGGTGTTAAAATACTTACAGGGTGTGCATTATAGAAATTCCCAGCATGCAAAAGACCACATAACAGTAGAATATAAACATAAGAAGACCAGAGGAATGTAATAAAATGTTCTGATGTGGACAGGAAATTCAGCTCAGCTTGCTCTTCAGTTAAAGTCCACCTGAAATGTGTAAAGGTTTTTTTTACAGAGAAACTTTGGAGTCCAGTTCCAGGCAACTGGTTCTATCCACATATTTGTGGATAATTATTTTTTTTATCATTTTAGGCATACTGGGCACAAGCAAATTCAATACAAGATAGTTTTTGTAAAACAGAAGACAAGAATGCAGTGTAACTGTGTACATTTAGTAGCCAGCTTAAGATGTCCAAGAATCATGAAATAGAAATCATATCAGTAGAAAACTAAATCTCTCCTAACAGAAATCCAGCAGAAATGATAGTATTACCTTGTGCTGAGATATCGAAGTATGTATATATTTGGATTTGCTCTCATGCTGATGTCATGTGATACATTCCCCATTAAGTTAATATGGAGGTATCAATAAAGTTCTTCTTTCAATGACTTTTTCTGGTGCAAGGATAGAATGATGTGTGGTTATTTCTCCTGCCTTCAAGTTAAGAATGATAAAGTTAAATTTATATTTATCGTCTTGTTATTCCTTCTTTTAACATGAAAATGACAACACGTGATTGGCACAGGACGGAAGTGAGAAACTCATGGAGCAGGCTCTGTTTTGACAGAAATAAAATGAATTATGAACTATAGAAGAGTTTCCTCCTACAGTCCAAAGACATGCATGTTAGGTGCATTGGCGATCCTAAATTGTCCCTAGTGTGTGCTTGGTGTGTGTGTGTGTGCCCTGCAGTGTGCTGGCGCCCTGCCCAGGGTTTGTTCCTGCCTTACACCCTGTGTTGGCTGGGATTACCTCCAGCAGCCCCCCGTGACCCTGTGTTAGGATATAGCGGGTTGGACAATGACTGACTGACTGACTATAGAAGACATTTAACTTGTAATGGATGCAGTCAATGGTAGGTGTAAAACCAGACTACTCCGGTTGTTGGTAGGTGTGCAAAAGATCACGGATCCTATTAAGGATGACCCTAACAAGAACCTTACCCAGCACTGAGAGCAGTGTTATCCCCCTGTATTTGCTGCAGTCCAGGCGATCACCCTTCTCTTTCCAGATAGAGACATGTTTTCCAGTCAGATGGGATGACGCCAGTCTCCCAAATGAAAGCAAAGACTGCTTGCAATGCCAGAAGAACAGCTTTACCACCAGCCTGGTGCTCCCGATATCCATGCAAAAGGATGAAGGTCCAAGTCTTAAGAGTCCTGGTGCTTCCTGTTTTGCTACATGGTTACGAGACATGGACGCTACCCAGTGACCTGAGATGAAGACTGGACTCCTTCGGTTCTGTGCCTATCCGGAGAATCCTTGGGGTATCGCTGGTGTGACTTTGTGTTGAACGAGGAATTGAATGAGGCACTCTACCTGCCTTGTGAGGGAGTGACAGTTATGGCACTATGGCCATGTGGAGCAATTCCCCAAGGATGATCCGGCTCGCAGCATTCTCATTGTTGAAGACCCCAGTGGTTGGCCCAGGCCAAGGGGGTGCCCACGTAACACCTGGCTGTGGCAGATAGATGGTCATTTCCGGAGGATGGCACTGGACCATGTGTCTATATGGGGGGTTGCACATCTGGATCCTGTGCTGTTTCTTTGTATAGTGGGTGCAGTAACGCACTGTACAAGTGCATGCTCCCCAAACCGACCTACATTTTAATGAGCATCAAAGAAACCATCCTGAAAGAGCTATCAGACAGCATAGATAAGGATAAAGACAAAAACAAGAATGAGGAGGCTTATGCAGTGTTAATTCTATTTTTCAATGATAAAAGTTTATCTTTGGATATGAGAAAAGCCATTTACAACAGAAAAAAGACATTTCAAATACTGAGAGACCATTACACAAGAAAAGGGAAGCCATGGATAATTTGTTTTGCACACCAAGTTACCATCTCTTCAGAAAGCTACAAATGAGAGTGCCACAGACAGAAACAGCCATTACAGCAGAAAAAACACTGAGTGGTGGGCTATTGATTGCAATGTTTCTGAAAATTCTATCAATGTCATTTACCTTTTTGCTATTCATATTATGCAGGGTGATAAAAAGGGAATGTTTGTAGAATTTAAGACTTAGTTAACACGTGTTGAGGACACTGAAAAATACAGCATCAATCAGAATGGTGATAATATGATCAAAGTAAATGCGTTAACTCCAGGAATGAGGGAGAGAGACAGCATAGACGTTATCAGCTATAATTGTGGCAAAAAGGAACACAATGCCAAAACGTGACCAAATAAGTGGAATAAAGAACAGTCATAGTGATGCGGCTTTTGCAGGAGCTCCACACACAAAAAAACTAAATCCAGGGGCAACAGGAAACACAATGCAAGAAAAGTGAATAATAATGAGGTAAGTGATGACCAACGGAAAGGATTACTCCTAAAGGGATTAATGGTGGACACAGGAGCAACAGTGCATTTAATTACAGACATTGATTTGATGACAGATTCAACCTGGAGTAGCACTTCTTGGAGTTGGCAGAAGGAAAAACAGAAGCAGTGTGGCATTTATGAGAGGTGATGCAAAACTGTGCCTGACTGACAACAGGGGAAACTGAGTTGAAATGACACTGATGATTCTGAAAGTATTTTACATTCCTTCATATCCTTTATATTTCTGTTGAGGCAGCGACAAAAAACAGCATCCATTATATTTCAACAAGGTAGGAACAAACCCACCCACAAAGACAGAACTAAATTTGTAATTGACAAATAAACAGACTTATATTATTGATCATTGAATTAACAGATTAATTCAGTGGTCAAGGGTAGTTTCCATCATATAAGAAATATAGCTAAAATTAAGCCATTTTTAGCAGCCAAAGACCTGGGGCCTCATGTATAAACGATGCGTACACACAAAAGTGTTGCATACGCCCGTTTCCACGCTCCCATCAAGGTGTATACAAGCTAAACTTTGTGTAAAGCTATGCACATTTTCACGCCAGCCTCAGACCATGTGTATGCACGATTCTGCTCGGTTTTGTAAATGGGCAACCCCCAGCATCAAAGCAGTGCTACTGTTCCTGTGTAGTTTCCCTTTCTTTTTTAGTTGTGCATCCATGACATGGGCTTTATCAAATACACCAAAATTAATTGCATATCATTTACATATTTAAGGCACATGATTGTAATCAACCTGTAACAATATAATGGTGTATGGAATGGACAAACTATTCCAACTACTATGGCTGCTTGAGCATTGCTAGAAGACATTGCAAATGTAATAAACAGAAGAGAGCATGTATTTAGGGATCATATGGATTTCTTGTCTAATGATGATGATTGGCTTGTAAGTTGATTTAGATTTCCAAGAGCTATCCTCTTAGAGCTGTGTGCTGAACTGGCTCTGGCTTTATAAAGACAGACTTTGCTGAATTTTGCTCTACCTGTTTCTTTGCAAGTTCTGTCCACCTTTAGATTTTTAGCCACAGAAGCTTTTCAATGTAAACTGGCTGATCAATCAGGTATTTCTCAGTCAACATGAAGTCACACCATGCCTGCTATATGGATGGAGCAGTCGATTGCATGCACATTGCTATAAAGGCGCCGAAAGAGAATGAATTTGTTTATGTAAATAGAAAGCATTTCCACTCTATTAATGTACTGCTCTATAGTCCACAGAAAGTGTGTCGCAATTATGCAAGTATGTAGCATGCTGCATAATGTGGTACACAATTGTGGCTTCCCGGCACCTGAAGAGATGCAGTATGATGTGCCTGACCCACCAAATGATCAGCCCAATTGGACAGCATTACAACTTCATTTGAATGTAATTAGCAGAATGTGAAAATAGGTAATCAGATGCAGCAATTATTTTTTAACCAACCTCATTTAATTTGTGGTCAATATCACATAGTACAACATTTATATTCTTTTAGTTCATTGACCATATCTCTTACAGCATCCACTGCTGAATTTTGTGACTTCAGAACAGCGTCCGCCAGCACATGGCCAGATGGTCGCTCGATGATTCACCTTCATAGTGTTGTCAGAGTTCACCTGATCCACCAATAATTGTAGCAGCTCACTGCTCAAACAGTGTGAGCCCCAGAATTATGCTACCTCCTCCTGTAGTGGGCTGTGACTCACCTTTTCACATTGACTTTGATATCTGACCACTTCTTTTTTATTTCAGGCACGCACAGACTTTCTGAACTTGAACTTTTGAGTGTCTCCTCCACACTGTGCCACTCCATGAATTTTCTTTTATTGCTTAAGCCACCAAATAGTATGTTTTTCCTTGCGTCCACTACACTGAGCAGGATGTCCATTATGTATTCACTAAAATTCTTATGTTTTCCATGTGCTTTTGCCATTGTCTTTTAACAAAATGCTGAATGGAAGGGGCTATTATATTGATTTTCGTATTCAAATAGGCAAAATTCTGGGAGGAGTCGGGTCGGGACTGCAGGTGTGTGCATGTGAGTAAAGTAAGCATGTGAGTAAAATTCATGTTGATTTGGATTTATAAAGAGAAGGTGCTTAGAACTTTGTGTATGCACAATTTTATATATCTGAACGTTTTTGTGCATATATACATTTCTAGTTTAATCCGTACGCCATGTTTTAGTGTGAATTCTACACAAGATGTTATACTTGAGGCCCCTGGAGATTGCTATTCATAACTTGGTCTCCAATAGGTTGGATTACTGTAGCTTCATATACCTTGGAGTCAGTTAGACCTCCCTAGCTCATTTTCAGCAAGTTCAAAGTACAGGTTGTTAATAGGCTCCCAAAAGAGGGAACATATTACTCCTATCCTGGTCTCTCCACTGGCTGCCTGTTAGGGCCAGGATAAATTTTAAAGTACACTTTTTTGTCATTAAAGCACTAAATAATCTGGTTCCTTTATATATTTCACATCTCATTATCCCACATTTCTCTTCTAGGTCACTTAGATCCTCCTCCTATAAGTGTCTCATTCTCAATTCATATGGAAAGGTGTTCCTGCTTTTTGCAATGGCTGCCCCAAAACTCTGGAGTGAGTTACCTTTATATGTCAGAACTACCTCCACAGTCCTGACATTTAAAACCCATCTAAAGACTCCTCTTTTTTCCTCTGGCTTTTGGAGATGTAGAATAATATTTTTGAGTTTGGTATCATTTTGGAAGTGTCAATGTTTTTATGCTTTAGGTTTAAGAGTTTTTGTTTAGTGCCCTGGATTTTTAAAGTCTTACTGTGTATTTAATACTGCAGTTTTTATTTTGTTTGCTCTGTGCAGCACTTTGGTGCGGCTGTTTGTTGTTGCTAAATGTACTTTATAAATAAATATGAATTTGAATTTGACTCTACAATCTGAACACTTTTGACAAACATGAATGTAGCTTTTCTGGTTGTTATAATATTTAAACGTGGCATGAAATCATTGGTCATTGTAATTTATGATGATGTTTCAAGACTACAAAATGTACATTAGTAGATGGGATGAAAATCAAGGGGAAGATTGATAAATCTAACCTAAACTGTGTCTGCACCCAGGGAAGATTTGTCCAGAGCAAAAATAAAGAGCTAGTACATATGGATTTGACAGACCCTATAGACCCAGAAGAAAAAGATGGTCTCAAATATGGAATAGCATTCACAGATAATTACTCTAATGCAGTGTATGTGTATGAAAAAGAGTGATACAGTGCTAGCACCATATGGAACTATAAATTGTCTAAAGTCTGATAATGGCACTGAGTTCATGACAAAGAATTTTCAGTCAGTGCTCAGTAAGAATGACATAAAACCTTAACCATATTCAGCCTATCAAAATTGGAATGCTGAGGGAAATTGAAGACCACTTTTTGAAACTGCAAGGTGAATGTTAATCAAAAGAAAATTGCCAAAAAGAGTTACGGACATATGGCATCATGAGTGCCGCTCAGCTTCCCAAAAAGCTTTTCAATGGGTGCTTAGCTCAACCTCCACACTACATGTAAATGGGGAGAAAACCTAACATTTCAAACATGAGGATCTTTGGATCAGAATCCTTTGCATACAAACATGACAAAAAGAAGACAGACTTGAAATGTAAGAAGAAGATTTTTGGGGGATATGATAAGAATAGCCCCTCATACCTAGTGTATTACCCAGACACTGAAAAAGTCCTTAAATACAGACTTGTGAAGTTTGACATCAAGTGTGTTGTTCAAAGACAAACACAAACTGCTTTATTCAGTACTGATCACAATTTCTACAGGGAGAAGAGTGTACGCCCTATATCAAACAATAATGAGGCAGTAAATGAGAGTACTGAGGAGAGAAATTGAGACTTAAGAGGGTAACAGTAGCAGTACTGGTCAGACAGAAGCCAGCCATAGTACACAGTACCCCAAAAGAGACATTAAATTTCCTCAATACATAAATGACTGTTTCAGACTATAAGCATAATCGGGTATTCACAAACATTGCCTACTGTTTCAGATTGTATGATATATCACAAATCTTTAAGGAAGCTATAAGTTCACCACAGGCACAGATCCAGTGTAATGTGACGAAAGATGAAATGAATTCACTGAAGGAGACTGACACATTCACATTGACCACCTTACCAAAAGGTAGAAAGTCAGTGGGGGGCTGATGGGTTCATGCAGTTAAATGAAATGCAGACAGTTCTGAAATTTACCTGGCTAGAAATGTTGCTAAAGGTTATAATCAAGTAAAGGGGATTGAATATAAGGAGAAATTTTCTCTAACTGCAAATATAATATCATACACATTTTGATGCAAATAGAAGCACAGTATGATCTTGTCCTTTATCAAATGAATACAAAAACTGCTTACTTGCATGCTCCAATTGATTGCAAGGTTTATATGGAGCAACCAGAGGGATTTGAAGTTAAGTCCAAAAAAGCTGACAGGCTAGTTCTCAAGATGAATAAATCATTGTATGTCTAGAAACTGTCAGGCAGAAACAGGAATAAGATATTACATGACCACCAATGTAAAAATGCGTTTGTGCAAAATCCAGCAGATCATTGCAAACACATGAAACAATTGGGAAATGAGAGAGTATTGCTAGTAATATGGGTTGATATTATAATTATGCAGTCAGTGATGAAATATTACTAGGTGATGTGAAGAACATGCCCACAGCAAGATTCAAAATGAATGTTGTTGGGAAGCTCAGATATTTCCTAGTGTCGACGCCTTAGGGGAAGGACAGGCATCCTGGCTGAGATAAAGGAATAATTCATACCTGGCCTGAAGGCCATAATGGAAGGACTAAGTGAACAGGTATGCTGGGAGTAGTACACACCTCCAAAGGATAGGTGTTCCTCAGGGCAAACTAAATCAGGACACCTGCAGGGTGACATGGGAGTTGGAATCTGGAAACGCAACCCTTTTGGGATCTTTGGGGACTGCCAGAGGGTACTGCTGGGGGAGGACTATCCTGGTTTCCATACAACCCAGATGTGCTTCAGACAACATGAATAAGAAACCAGAAGCATTTCCCTGGTCTAGTGAGGAAAGGGGATTGTGAATGATATATATGTGCTGAACACGGAAATTGTGTTTTGTCATATAAAAATCCTGCAATCCTAGAATTGTGTTGTTTATTGCAATGTCCTGTGGTTTGGGGTTCAGGGAAACCCCCTACTGGTTACACTAGGTATTGATTTTGAACAAAGTGTTGATAAAGTCAAAAGAGATACATACTAAACGTTTGGTTTGTCAAACTGTAAATCAAACACAACACCATGAGAACAAAATCTAGAGTACAATCAACATGATGATCGTATAGATACTAAAGTGTAAGGAAAGTATTAGGCAGCTTGATCAATGTGATCATGTACAAGATCAGATTTGGGCTGGGTAATCAACAAACTATCAAACTACTTAAAGCTTTGGTTCTACAGCTAAGCATATGATGAGATACTTAAAGGGTACAACTTATTTTTTGTATAGCACTCTTCACTGACTGCAGGCCCAGAGCGCTGTGAAAAATTCCCATTTAATATACAAGTATAGATTATACTAATTACTAAATACAGAACCGGTACACAAAGAAATGCAGATTTGTTAAAACACACAGAGAACAAGTGGGAAATTGATTAAACACAAACGGAAACCAACAATATCTGTCCATTAATTAATAGATGAACTATGCCCAGTTGACAATTGTAAAAGAGAAAGTCAAAAACAAAATCAGAGTCCTAGAATTTTCAGCCAATTGGCCACCTACCCACTACTGGGTTTTTACAGTGGAATCTGAAATACTCGTACTATTGATCTTGAATTATGCCATAGAAAAGGTAATAACCTGAAACTTGGAAGTGTACAGCGATGTTGAATGGGCCACAGATCACAATGACAGAAGAAGTACAACTGGTTATTGTTATGGCCTATCTAAGAAAGGACCACTGTTTTCCTAGACATAAAAGAAACAATCCACAGCTGCATTATCATTATGTAAGGCGTAATACATGACATTGACAGCAACCACACAGGAGAGTTTGTATCTTGTGCAGTTACTCAATGGAATGCACAGTGAATGTCAATATGAACCAGTGAAAGTCTTTGAAGACAACAAACGTTCAATAGCTCTTTCGAAAAACCCAGTTTGTTTGTAAAGGTGTACAGGTAGACATATTGATATCAGGTATTATTGCATTTAACCTGTAATTAGTGAAGACAAAATAACAATAAAGTATTGTTCCACAAATGAGATACTAGCAGATGTTATGACTAAGCCTCTAACACCATTTATAGTGATGAAATTTGTTACATATTTGGAATGTAGTATAAATCTGAGGTGAATGTGATGCATATGCAAAAAAGAGACCTTGTACAGTATGAGAACAAGTGGGGGTTGAGATATTAACATATTTATTTAATTAGATGTGCTCTACTGCTGCTGTCACGTAATACATTTTGTCTTTTGTTTTTGTATTCCTTTTTCTGGTGCAACAATAGAATGCCGCATATGTGTGGTTATTCCTCCCGCTGCCAAGTGAAGTAAGATAAAGTTAATTTATATTTAATTGTCCTGTTATTTCATCTCTTAACATGAAAATGACAACACCTTTCAAAACCAGTAGGGAAAAGGGATATAGAAATGAGAAGATTTTCCATCTATCTAGCTATCCTGTCATCTCGGGTCAGGATTATGTTTTTTTAAATATATATTTTTAAAATTTTTTAATTTTTATTTTATTGTTGCAGTTTGAGTATACTCCTAGGCCCCCTAACCAAGGTCATTTTTGGTATCACCTGCCAACTGGTTGTGTTTATGTCATTTATAGTTAGGTCCATAAATATTTGGACAGAGACAACTTTTTTCTAATTTTGGTTCTGTACATTACCACAATGAATTTTAAAAGAAACAACTCAGATGCAGTTGAAGTGCAGACTTTCAGCTTTAATTCACTGGGTTGAACAAAAAGATTGCATAAAAATGTGAGGCAACAAAAGCATGTTTTTAACATAATCCCTTCATTTCAGGGGCTCAAAAGTAATTGGACAATTGACTCAAAGGCTATTTCACGGGCAGGTGTGGGCAAGTCCGTTGTTATGTCATTATCCATTAAGCAGATAAAAGGCCTGGAGTTGATTTGAGGTGTGGTGCTTGCATGTGGAAGATTTTGCTGTGAACAGATAACATGCGGTCAAAGGAGCTCTCCATGCAGGTGAAAGAAGCCATCCTTAAGCTGCGAAAACAGAAAAAACCCATCCGAGAAATTGCTACAATATTACGAGTGGCAAAATTTACACTTTGGTACATCCTGAGAAAGAAAGCAAGCACTGGTGAACTCAGCAACCCAAAAAGACCTGGACGTCCACGGAAGACAACAGTGGTGGATGATTGCAGAATCATTTCCATGGTGAAGAGAAACCCCTTCACAACAGCCAACCAAGTGAACAACACTCTCCAGGGGGTAGGCGTATCGATATCCAAGTCTACCATAAAGAGAAGACTGCATGAAAGTAAATACAGAGGGTGCACTGCAAGGTGCAAGCCACTCATAAGCCTCAAGAATAGAAAGGCTAGATTGGACTTAGCTAAAGAACATCTTAAAAAGCCAGCACAGTTCTGGAAAAACATTCTTTGGACAGATGAAACCAAGATCAACCTCTACCAGAATGATGGCAAGAAAAAAGTATGGAGAAGGCGTGGAACAGCTCATTATCCAAAGCACACCACATCATCTGTAAAACACGGTGGAGGCAGTGTGATGGCTTGGGCGTTCATGGCTGCCAGTGGCACTGGGACACTAGTGTTTATTGATGATGTGACACAGGACAGAAGCAGCCGAATGAATTCCGAGGTGTTCAGAGACATACTGTCTGCTCAAATCCAGCTAAATGCAGTCAAATTGATTGGGCGGTGTTTCATGATACAGATGGATAATGACCCAAAACATACAGCCAAAGCAACCCAGGAGTTTATTAAAGCAAAGAAGTGGAAAATTCTTGAATGGCCAAGTCAGTCACCTGATCTTAACTCAATTGAGCATGCATTTCACTTGTTGAAGACTAAACTTCAGACAGAAAAGCCCACAAACAAACAGCAACTGAAAGCCGCTGCAGTAAAGGCCTGGCAGAGCATTAAAGAGGAGGAAATCCAGCATCTGGTGATGTCCAGGAGTTCAAGACTTCAGGCTGTCATTGCCAACAAAGGGTTTTCAACCAAGTATTAGAAATGAACATTTTATTTCCAGTTATTTAATTTGTTCAATTACTTTTGAGCCCCTGGAATAAAGGGACTGTGTTAAAAAAATGCTTTTGTTGCCTCACATTTTTATGCAATTGTTTTGTTCAACCCACTGAATTAAAGCTGAAAGTCTGCACTTCAACTGCATCTGAGTTGTTTCATTTAAAATTCATTGTGGTACTGTACAGAACCAAAATTAGAAAAAAGTTGTCTCTGTCCAAATATTTATGGACCTAACTGTAAGTTGTATGCACCTACTATGTGAATTATGTGAATTTCCCCTTGGGATTAATAAAGTATCTATCTATCTATCTATCTATCTATCTATCTATCTATCTATCTAT